>NQLW01000039.1:1409666-1483393 GCA_002312845.1 Kalanchoe fedtschenkoi | reverse complement strand
AGGCCGTTTGTTCGTTGACACTGGTGATATCACCGTTGACATATCGGCCATTACATTTAACGGCTCTATTTGTTAACTAATTCTTCGTTGGATTTCAAATATCAGGTTCGGTGCGTACTGCCTAGAGTAAAACAAGAGCGGTGCTACTAAATGATGAAGGGGAATGAGACGAGCATCGACTGCTGAGAAGCTGGAGGCTTCACACTAGAAGTTGCAGATACTTGCGTCCTCCATCCAGGAACATGTTGCAGAATGAAAGATAGGATGAAGAAGGTCTGAGGAGTGGTCTTGATGAAGAGTCGAGAAGAATTCGGAGATGATGAAAAAGAGCTGAAGAGGATGATAAAACCAGATGAAGGGGTATTGAACTGATCTCATTGACTGCTTTCATTTGTTCCTTGTTTTTGTTACTTGCACAATTTCCTTCGTCGGATTCAGAAACTATATTAAAGCACAACTTCTCCATATGGCCTTTCTCTCCATATGTGCACAGGCCTGGTTTGAACTTACAAAGTGCTTGGTCCTGATGGTATTAGTTGAAATGCAGCCCATGATTCCACGCAGAAGATCAGAGTTCAGAATGAGTTCCTGATCAGAGGCTCAGGCTATCCTAACGTGATCAAAGGTGCTCTTCATCTAAGATGTGCATGAGCAGCATAATCAAATGAAAATGTTCTTTTTAAGTTTAGCATTTGCCCATGTGACAAAATTAGTAAGTCCAATTGCAGGTCATGTTGCCGAAGAGCATGACGCCCAATCGCTACTCAAATAGTAGAAGTGAAGAATTTTCATTTTTCTGAAACTATCAAAGTGTTTTATGCAAACACCCGTGTTGGGAATCGTATGTTAAAAAATAACGATTTTTCGAATCGCAATAAATTGATTTGCATACGGAACGTGATAACACAATCTTATGCATCAAAATATTATGAAAATGCGTAAACAATTGTTTATATTCTACTATCATCCTATTTTTTAGCTGATGATAAAAATTCTGTATGTCAACATGCGATATGGAATTGAAGAGGATGAAATAAGTCTATGATAGGAGTTCAGTCTAGATTATCTGGCCATACGCTTTCTAGAGTGTATGTACTACATAAAAATGCATGAAATATATTTATGTGCTACTCGACTAACTGGTATTGGCTCTAGCCTTCAAAAACAGATCAGAAGACGATTGAATACAATGGAACTTAGGTTATCAGGTTACGCTATTAAACAACATCCATAAAGGTTAATCTCAATAAACACACACACAAACATGAATTTCATTAAAAACACCATCTCACATAATCAAGTTCTTGTGTTATCTAACCCGACCTGTATAAGAGAATTTAACCACAAAAGAACACATTGATAAATAAATACTATTAACTCTTTAAAACTGAACTGCTCCTTCCTTCATAGACCTCCCTTGCTGACCTCCACTAGTCTTTGGGAGCGTATCTCACTGAGAATTTGTGACAAGAAAGATGGAGAACTCCAAAGAGACTTGTGTTTCTTAAATGGGTGTGTGGCTCTCTTTATATATTGAGTGTAAAACTATGATTTATATCTTCCACAAGTCTTCTACTTGTTTCCATGTATATCTAATCTAAATCTATAGGGAAATCTTTAAGAATCAGACTTCTATATCAAAATTAGGTCTGATTAGGAAAGCGTATCAGCACTTGGATATGGAACATGATAACATCATCATTGTAACTTGCAAGATTAATAACTAGCAAAATAAAAATAAAAAGCTTTGGGGTGGGGGTTTTGATGAATTAGAAACCTGCTAAAAATCAAGTTTATTAAAAAGAAAAGAAACAAATCAGTGGACAAACACATAGTTAAGGTTATTAATTTGTGCATGTGCTGATCATCGATTCTAGAGTTAAATCTATGTGATGAACCAAACTCAGTGAAATATACAACCTAATGCATCAGAATATTATGAAAAGGATTAAACAATCGTTTCTACCCTAATATCATCATACCCTTTAGCCGATGTTAGGAATTATATATGGCAACATGCCAAACAGAAGTCAAGAGAATGACAATACGCATGCATTAATCCGGCCCTAGCATATCTATAATGTATGAAACACATAAAAATGCATGGCATGTGTTTATTTCCTACTCATTTAACTCGTATTGGCTCTAGCCTTCACAATTAGATCAGCTGTAGAATGAATGTAAGAAAACATAAGTTATCAGGCTATAATATTGAACACCATCCACAAAAGTTAACCTCAATAAACACACATGCAAACATGAATTTCATTAAGAACTCAATCTCAAGAATCAAGCTCACATGTTATCTAACCCGACCTGTATAAAAGAATTTAGCCGCGAATGATCATTGGAAAACACAAAGATAAACAAGTAAGAACAACCCTGCAAATCGAACTTTCTCCTTCCTTAAAAAACCTCCCTTGATGACCTCCATTGGCTTTTGGGAGCGTATCCCACCGAGAATCTCGAACAAGAAAGAGAACTCTGAAGAGGCTTTTGTTTCTCGAATGGGGTGTCTGACCTTCTTTATGTAGTGTGTATCTAAGTCATATTGAGTGTAGAACTGGGATTTCTTTCGTTTAGAAGTCTTCTAGTTGTTTCCATGTATATCAAGTCTAAATTTTTGTGGAAATCTTAAAAAAATTGAAATTGTATTTGTTAGAAATTGGTAAATCAAAACTGAGTTCGATTTGGAAAGCGTATCAGCACTCGGATATGAAACACGGTAACATCATTCATATACCTACAAGATTAACAACTAGCAAAATAAATACAAAAGTCTTGGGGGAATGGGCTTTGATGAATTAAGAACCAGCTAAAAAGCAAGACTATTAAAATGAAAAGAAAGAAACCGGTGGAGAGACACATAGTTCATGTTATTAACTTGTGCATGTGTTGATAATTTATTCAAGAGTTAAATTTATGTGATGAACCAAATTCAGAAAAATATACAATCTTACGCATCAGAATATTATGAAAAGACATGAACAATCGATCCTAACCTAATATCATCATACCCTGCAGCTTATGATAGGAATTATATAAGCTAACATGTGAGACAGGAGTGAAAAGGATGACAATACGCATGCATGAAGGTCTATGGTAGGGAGTTCAGTCAAGATAATCCGGCCCTGTTATATCTTGAATGTATGTACTGCATAAAAATGCATGACATGTGTTTGTTTGCTACTCAACTAAGTGGTATCGGTTCTACCTTTCATAAATATATCAACAGTAGAATGAATGCAAGATTATATAGTTTATCCGGTTATGTTATTAAACAACATCCATAAAGGTTAACCTCAATAAACACACATGCAAACATGAATTTCATTAAGAACACAATCTCATAGCATCAAGTTCTTATGTTATCTTACCTGACCTGTACAAGAGAACTTAGCCGCGAATGATCATGGATGAACACTGAGATAAGAAAGTAGGAGGGCCCTTTCAAACAAAATTCTCCTTCCTTCGAAGACCTCCCTTACTTACATCCACTAGCTTTTGGGAGCATATCTCACCAAGAATCTTGGACAAGAAAGAGAGAACTCTGAAGAAGCTTTTGTTTCTTGAATAAGGTGTGTGACCCTCTTTATATAGTGTGTATCCAAGTCTTACTTAGTGCAGAACTATGATTTATATCGTCCACAAGTCTTCTACTTGTTTTTATATATATCTAATCTAAATCTATAAAGAAATCTTTAAAAAATGGAATTGTATCAGTTAGGAATTGAGAAATCGAAATTGAGTCCGATTAGGAAAGCATATCAGCACTTGGATATGGAACGTAATAACACCGTCATTGTAACCTGCAAGATTAATAACTAGACAAAACTAAAAGCTTGGGGTAGGGGTTTTGATGAATTAGAAATCTGCTAAAAAGCAAGTCTATTAAAAAGAAAAGAAATGAATAAGTGGACAAACACATAGTTCAGGTTATTAACTTGTACATGTCTTGATTATCGGTTCTAGAGTTAGTAAAATATATAACCTTATTCCATCATAATATTATGAAAAGGCATAAACAATCGCTTCTACCATAATATCATCATAACCTTTAGCCGATGTTAGAAATTATATGTGCCAACATGGCAGACAGAAGTGAAAAGGTTAACAATGTGCATGCATCAAGGTCTATGGTAGGGAGTTCAATGAAGATAACCCGGTCCTAGCATATCTAGAATGTATGCACTACATAAAAATGCATGATATGTGTTTATTTGCTACTCAACTAACTGGTATTGGTTCAAGTCTTTACAATTAGATCAGTAGTAGATTAAACGCAAGAGAACATACATTATTGGGCTATGTTATTAAACAACATCCATAAATGTTAACCTCATTAAATACACATGCAAATATGAATTTCATTTACATAAATATTGTGTCTCCAAAATGTTTGCTTCAGTTCATAAATAAGATACTGAAATTTACATATTTTCCTACCATGATATGAAGATGTAAAAAGTCAAGGTTTTATAAAGCAAATCCTCTCTCAGATTTCATTAAGGAAATTTGTTTTACATTAGTTTGTTGGATTTAAAAACTTTATGGTTATCGATAGGAGTATCCTAATAGATTTAAATGTTGTGATGAGAACATTAGTGTCCTTAAATTCAAAATTGTGAAATTGTGCGAAACTTTTAATTGTATATCGCATCTTAAATGTAGGAACATTTTCATCTATGTTGATCTTTTGAAAATCCACATACTTTCAATGATTTATAATTGGATGGTTAAACAAAGTAATACCTGATTTTGGCCACCCATCATTCATTTAAGTCATAGGTTCATCGTACTCAATAATATTAGATGAGCATTCAATCAATAAGAAAACATATCTTTTATATTGACAATTTATTCTTTCGGATTTACGAAATGCTACCACCAAAATAGTGACAACTCCTAGTGCACTAATTTTTCTCTCTTAAACTCCTTCGGCTTGGACTCTACTCTCACTAGTTTGTTTTTTTTGGAAAATAATTTTCTTAAAAAATTAATTTTGAATGACAAACATATTACCTTTGGTGTAGTGTAGCACCTAATCTCTTGGATTACTCATAAAAAAATTTATTAATCTTAGAAGCGAGCTTATAAATTATAAACATTTTATAAGAAGTCTTACATTTAGACCTTAGATAACGACAAATTTTAAACTATTTCCAAGAGATATCTCATATGTATTTCTTCATTAATTTTGATGGGCTCCTATGTGAGCACAATAGTTTCCAGTGCATACCTCTAGAGCTTGATATATTTACTTTAAAAGGATGAAAAGTAGAATTGAAGAGAAGATTGTGAAGCGGCTTTCGAGATGTTGGAAGTGTCAATCATGAAAGAGCTTGTTCTCGAAATGCCCGATATGTTAATGCCTTTTGAGGTACATATTGGCACTTCAGATGTTACCTTAGGAGGGGTATTGGTGCAAGAAGGTAATTTAATTGCTTACGAATATCTTAAGTTGAAGAAGTGGAAAGGAGCTATATTTTTTGGAAAAAGATTTGTTGGCGATCATTCATTGCCTACGGATATGGAGACATTACTTTTTGGGGGCTCGATTTATCGTATGGATGAATAACATTGCGACGAGCTACATCTTGACCCAACAGAAGCTAACAACAAAACAGGTCCGATGACAAGAGTTTTTAGATGATAAATTTGACGTGGTGATAGAGTATGGAAGTGGGAAGACAAATCAAGTTGTGGATGCATTAAGTCAAATTGCTAATCTTGCAAGTCTTTTCAAGCTAGCCCACTTATCAGCTAGTGGAGTGTCATTGTTCCCAGGAGAATTAATGAAGAATAGGCTGAACAAGGAATAGATCGCAAGATTTACAAGAAGTTGATCGAAGAGGGGGAAACTCGATGTTTTTGAATCGAGGTTGATCTTGTCTAAGGGGAAGAAGATATACGTACCTAAAGTGGTCAACTTGTGACGCTCTGTAATGCAAAAATGTCGAAATACTTTGTGAGCGGACCCCTGATGGCAAAGAACTTTAAGTCTTAATGAAGGTTAGTATTTTTGGACCCGCATGAAAGATGTTATTACATGTTACATGAAAACTTGCTTGACTTGCTAACAAGAAAAAGTAGAAAGGAGCAGACCCTCGGATCTCTTAGAACCTACAAAAATCCCCCACAAGATCTTGAAAAAATGAGTCCATAGATTTTATGTGCTTGCCAAAAGTCGGAGACTGCTCGATCATATTAGTGATCGTTGATAGATTCTCAAAGTATGCTACATTCATCCTTGCATAAAAATCATGCTCCACAGAAGAGACATCATTCTTATTTTTAGACACATCATAAAATATTTGGGAGTGCCACAAAACATGGTTAACAATCGAGAAAAAACATTTACGAGGCACTTTGGAAGGAGCTTTAATCGGATGTTAGAGGAATACTTATGACGAGTTAGTATCTACAAATTGACGGGCAGACAGAACGCTTCAAATGGATTTTAGAAGAATACTTGCGACACTTTGTGAAATGCAAAACAGAAAAACTAGATCAACTTGCTGGATGATGCCCAATTTTGCTTCGACCGACACATGTGTGTTCGACTTCCAACAAGAGTGTCTTTGAAATGGTGATGGGCTATCAACCATTTATGCCACATACTTCATTGGGTCAATATACTAGGAAAAATCCAAGGGCATTCAAATTTCAAAGAGAATGAAAAGTAAATAATGATGTAGCCAAAGACTACTTAAAGAAAACCTCAAAAAGGAAGATGAAGTGCACGGACAAGAAGAGAAAAGCACTCGAGTTCAAATTTGGTAACTTATTGTTGGTGAAAGTGCTTTAAGAACAGCTAAAGTTTCTTAGAGACAAAGATAAATACTTAATTCAAAAGTAAAAAAATTCTTTCCTAATCATCACAAAAATTGGAAATACTAGCTACAAAGTGGAGCTCCACTCTGATCCAAAAGAATTTAGTGGAAGTTCTCTGAAGGGGCTTAAAGTGTCCTCATCTTTGATACCATATCAACCATTTTGTGCTGCCATGAGCCAGACTTTTTGATACCATATTAATAGATTTTAAGGGATTTATCCTTTTATATAAAATAATGATCAATGATTACTTATAACACAATGGTGTAAATGCGCCAGATAATCTACAGGAATTTTAACCATGTAGACATTATAAAGGGATTGTTAAAGGATGTTCCAAGAAACTTTCCAGCCTCCAAAAGCAACATCTTCTCCCATTTCTTAATTCAAAGTTCCCGAAAAGATGCAATTTTTTCTTATACTTTTAATTGTAAGTTCGTATAGCGATATTCTTATTTTGATCACTTTCCAAAGATATCTCCAAGTGCCTTAGACCAATCATTTTAGAGGCCCTCGAGTGAGGTAAAAAAATAAATGTTTAACCGTAAGACTTTGTATAGTTGCATATATACGCAGCTTCAGGCCTGGTTTGTTTACTGATTTGGATCTTTCCGGTTCCCTCATACATAGCACTGAGTGGAAAAATAGATATGGAAGTGCAAAAAAAAACCAGAGACTAATTTTGCTGTTTGCAAGTGAAGAGAGAATTAAACGGGTTCCAAGGCGCAGTAAACACTTTCTTTTGCCTACAAACTCACCAGATGCTAAACTAATAACAGGTCTCTGAATTAGCCTTGATATCAGTAGTTTGTCCTAGGTTTCAACCAGGTGGTGAATGACTTGTCTGTAGAGACAACATCTACAAACTTAAAGCATTTATTCATAAAAGGGAAAATAGCTTCAGAGCTTTCGAGGATTGTAAATTAGGTGCATAGATATAACATAGCATTGTTGTACCGCTATTAGCAGATGAGTGCTGCAATTTAGGCTAAGAAAAAAATGCATTCACCCATGCTGATATAAATTACCTGTGCCTAGTTGAAAACTCAAAATTCACAACTGAAGCATGGCGTGGTGCGTATTCATCCAGGCTTATAATACTCGTGTAATTTTGGCCTCTGCCGCAGGCCCTCACATTATGCTACAGCCTGAGTATGTGCAAGCGGCATGTGCCCTTTTTTCTGCGCCAGGGTCAACTTTTCATGAGGTGTTTTGACCATGCCTTAACGGTTAGGTGAGATATCAAGCTTGCAAGATTGCTTTACCTAGGAGTTAGGCAAGAGACGTCCATTATACATTTTGTCCAGCAGTTCTTTTGCACCAGGCCGCCTCAGTAGGCCTTTGTTGTTTGGGACACCTGTGCCTAGACAGACTGGACAGACCAACTTGCCGCGTCCTAAACAAATAAAACCAAGAAATACAAAGCATGTCAATAACTGATCTAAATGATTATGAAAATTTGATTGATTCATTGTTAGAAAATTCGAAATCATCAAAAGGTACAGAAGCCGCAAGACATAAAGGTTGCCCACATACCGTAACAATTTGGGCATTCGGTAAATACGTAGACATCTTTTGCCCGTTTTCTGTTAAGAGCTTTCCATTTTCCTGTACCGCCACACATATCACCTAAATGGAAAGAAAATAAACTCAAATGTACTGTCATCGTAGGGTAAGACTTAAATATTGAAGAGACACCAAAAACGAACTACACATCGTTCATCCTAAATTTATCATTTGACGTGGTCATATATATGACTCATATGGAATCTCCAGCGCAGAGAACTTGGAGGAAGTTTTCAAGAAGGTGTTGATCATCATAGGACTTGTTTTCATGTCGAGTTTTAGGAGCAAAGTAATTTAACTGATCTTGTTCATGAAGGGCAGGATACCGACAGAAGGGCTTTAAAACTTCCTCGTGTGCACGCTCATAAAATGAATACGTTAAATATGAACTTACATATTATGGCACCACTGCCCTGACAATTCCGGCACACAGACCTTTCATCTGCTTTAGGACCTGTCGCGGTTGCGGCTACAGAAGAACTCCCCGATTTGCTAATCAGACTAACAGTTGACCACAGACATGCCAGACACAGACGACGTGATGTTGTCTGGACAGTTCCCTGAAGCATAAGATACAAAGAGTAAACGAGTTGTATGAAACCAAATGTATAAAGAAGTGTCGACTGTCTATGAACCGATGGGATGGAAAGCCACAACTAGCTCGACAATCAGCATTGTCGATCATTTTATGCCACATTGTCACTTCATAACCTCACACATTTCCACTTACATGTGAATATCATAAATACCTACTCAGTTGCCAATCCGCATAAAAACAAAAACTACAGCATGCCGTAAACTAAATTTACAGAAACTGTGAATGAATATTCCCAAACATTTACCTTTAGCGAAATTGATGCTGGATGGTTTGAGGCCTCAGAAGGGGAGGTCTCATTTTCCAAACTGGATCTGACACGGAGGCTAGTAGAATTCGACCTGGCTGGATAGACAAGAAAAAAGATATACAATGAAAAGTCTTCAGTGATGCAAGCAGTAGTGAGAAGCCACTAAGTTGACTCATCCCATTAGCGATATGTTTGATCTAGGGACAGTGAGGAGGAAAGGAAAACGAAAGGAAAAGTGAGTTCTCAATGAAACACTCTCTAACTTACAAATTTTTCCTACAAATTTTCCATCCTATTTTACTTCCTCAAACTTTCTCTAAACCAAACATAGAATTCCTTCCAATTTTCCTTACCAATTTTCATTCCCTCAAGCTAACACATCCTACCCCAGTTGCGACTAGAAACCCGTGTACACGAAACCACAAATTTGAGAGCTGAAATGGGTGTTGTGATCCACCAAGAATCTATCCAACTCAAAAGCATCTGTAGACTGATATACAGGGAAGGATTCAACAAGTTCATAATGGACCTAAAAATGAGATACGAAAAATAGCATGGCACCAACAAGCTCAAAATGAAGCACAATTTCCAGACATGTGAGAGATGGACAACAACACAGCACAGAGCAAAGCAGCTCAAAAGTAGGAAATGCAAAAAAGAAAGTGAACTTACAGTGGGTGGAAGGTGGGGTTGTGGAAGTGGAAGTGGATGAGGAGAGGCATGGGAGGGAGGAGGATGGGAATTGAAGAAGCAGATGATGATGAGACGCCATATCTTTTTCTTCTTCTTCTTCTTCTCCCAAGCGAGTTCATGAACCGACCAGCAGTACGAGAAACATTACATTACCTTTGTGCTGAGTTTCTGGTGATTCTGGTCTGGTCGGGATTTTGAATGGATAAGCCCACAAATCCTTCAAAATCTTACCCACCCATGTCTTCCATTTATATTCATGATTTTATAACTGTAATTTTCTTACCAATCTATTTGAACAAGCAAAAAAAAATCTAACAATTTATTTGTCAATTTGCACACCAGTGAGGCACTAGACGTGCACATTTGGCAACCGGACGGTTGGTGATATTAGTGTGTCTTATTCGTGTCAAGATATATGAATATCACATCACAGGTATGTGAAATCAAAATTATATTCGCCTCCCGTTGAGTTTCGGTTTAAAATTTTAACAAAACTGAAAGGGAATTGAACTAGACTTTTCTCCGAATTAATCTAATTTTTTTTCAAATAAAATGCTACATATTAGATAGCATATGGTTGAAATTTGAAGTGTTTTTATTTGCATTATGTCACCTATTGTGTTGCTAACTTTAACTTATCATTATCATCTTTCTGATCCAAGCTAGATCATCTCTGAAAAATCACACACAAATCTCAGCCACAAAAATCAATAAAATAACTTGAAGTTTCGAAGTCGGAACTTTGAAACTCTAATTTATAAATGTAAATTCAACCAGCCTTTTTGAAAGTGAGAATCACCTTCTTCGGTTTAACAAACATGTTAGTTAATAATCTCTTCCTCAAATTTGATCAACTCAAAATCGCAAAAACCGTCAGCTCATCATTCAAACAATTCATTGCACAAACTATTATACTTCATAAATATGTTTCATGTAGTTTGACAAAAAAAAATTAAATCATAAGTACAAGACTTAAAATGATCAACTCCGCCAGCACCATCTTCTCCATCACATCCTCTCACTCCATCCCAATGTCACAAATAAAACTTTTTTTAAAAAAAAAAATTCATCTCTAGCACAACCGTTTTCGACGCTAAACTAGTCGCCGTCTAGTTAAAGTTTAGCATTACTAAGTTTGAATTCTATGATCAAATATTCAATCAAAAATGTTGAATTTTTTTTAAAAAAATGATGAATTCGTTGTCCAAACCACAATGCGGAAACTCCATATCCGATTTTTCATCAACATATCGTAGCTTGAATTTGAAAAAAGAGATATATAACTGATAGTGTAAAAAATCAGTAATTGATGAAGATGCAGAAAATTGACAGTGTAGTAAAGAGATCGAATACAGGAGGCGGCATATTAGGTGTCCTTAATTTAGTTTTTGCAGTATTTTCTTAAATAGTTGTGATCGCTTATAGTTTAATCAAATGGTCATAAAATTGTAATAGATTTCGGTTCAGTTGGGTTTATATTTCCAAATTAAAAATCAAATCAAATTGATCTATTTTGGGCACACAATAAATTAAAACTGCTTATTTGATGGGTTAAACCAAACCAAACTGATCGGTTCGATTTGATTTAAATTGTCCATTGTTTGGTTCCTACTCCTACTCCTTATTACTTAATTTTTTGTAAAGACAGTTTCACTGAGTTAAAGTAAATAAACATAAAGAAGTAATATACTAATGAGCAATTAGGATCAAGAGATCAAGTCACACTGAGTTTTTGACTGAAAAAAATGTCTGGACAAATGAATAAGGATTAAGAAATAATACACTAATATTACATTGCATTTGAAATGTACTCTTTTATCATCTTACAATATTTTTCAAATATTGTTTGAAAATAATTAATATAACATAGTGTTAAGAAAAAAAATAAGTCATACAAAAGACATGTGACACTATCATCATCAAAATTGATGCCACATATAATTATAATAAATAAATAAAAACAATAATCATATTTCAAATATTTAAGTTAAGAATTGAGAATGATAAATGATAAAAAAATTACATGCTGAATTATATAATATTATATTGTACGTTGTGAATGATTGATGATTGAATTTTGAGAGATCCAAGTCATTAATGATAATTTTGTTTGCATTGTCTCATACTAAAAATCAATTGGTAAAATATAACATAAAATGATATATTAATGAATTTAGAATTTTTAACATACAAGAAAGTAACTAGTAAGGTCATTAGTAAAACACATTATTCATAAATAACTATGCTTACACAATCATCTATAGAATTTACTAGTACAGTATTTGTATTTACTGTTGCGGGCTTATGATGCAGTTTCAAGGTGATTAGTCTAACTCGAACAGATATGACAAATACCGTACCCTTCAATTATCCGTCAAAATTTCTTCAATTCATTTTTTATTTTCACTACGGACATAATCAACTCAACTATTTACAACGTTGATCGGAATTGCTATCCCAACCTAGACACGTACATGAAGTTTCAGGTGGACATGGATTGAAGAGAGAGCCATTCAATCTCATTGAAGTACACAAAACTAATGAATAAATACAGCTTCATTTTAGAGACATTCAAAGTAAGTCCTGTTACAATAACTCATTAGATTCTCCTCAAAAAGCCACCGATTCTAACTCGAGGAAGAAGCGGAAAAAACGTCAGTTATGGAGTCGAGAACTTGTTTCCGCCATCTCAGGAAGATCACCCTCCTCTCAACCTGTAACTCTCTCAACAATGCATGTCAGCAATAATGTTATTTCCAAAAAGGAGAGGGATGATATGCATTTACGCCACAGAACGTCCATAGCACACGCTCGCCAGGTACAGATTCTTCGCCCATTTTTCCTGCACATCATTCATTGTCTTTCAGTTCCCCAAAGTCCATTTCTTTTTAGCAATATAATACATCATCATAAATGTTAGGCTCGGTGAGCTTCAGTTAGTCAATCACCTTCACGTGTGCGCTTGGGAATTGAGATGTTCGAAGAGTTTCTTGAGTCTCATCCCCTATTTTACGTCTCGGCCGACTCAGAATGATTGCAGTCTGATCGCACGTGGCAGCAGTTGACGTAATGCGGAAACCAGTATTCCAACGTTTATGAATGCCTTCGCTTGGATAGAGAAAATCAAGCTCCACAACCTACACAAAATTAGCAATCATAAGAAGAAGAAAAACCTCGAACGATTGCAGCTTTTGACAACTAAAAGTATTCGATTGCGCATTATTTACGCTCAAACCAAACAATATATTCGGAAGAATTCACATGGAACTCTTTTGAAGTCAGAAATATCATGGCTTTGAGAAACAGAAGTTCAAACCTGATTACTAAATCCTGAATTACGAGACATAACAACACCCCAACGGCTTCCCGCTGTTGCCATTGAGGTCACATGAAACCCTTCTTTCCACTTCTTGTTTATCCATTTATATGGGAAGGATTCACTTACTTTATAAGATTGCTGAGTGTAGTCAGTACCTACAAAGGGTGAACAGGATTTTAGAAAACTCCTGTATATAATCTACTTCAAAAAGTTAACCCAAGTAAGATACCAATTAGAGGTGATTGATTAATATTAATGCATAGTAAAAGATGCAAAAAAAAATAAAACAAAGTCCAGAGGCTTATAACTTGTATACTTATAAATTGCTACCCACTATGCTCTGACCATCCATGAGAAATTTGTCAGGAACTCGTCAGAGAGAGAACGCTAACCACGTCGCTTGCACGATCACAGCCAAACACAAAACTCACGCGAGGATACGATCTCGTTTGGTGCTGTCAAACTTGACTTATTTTTTTCAGACTCTATTACTCTGCTTAAATAAACGTTTACATGGAAAGAAATCATGGCCTCCAATCAGGCCGATACATGCACAATCATCCAGTCATCATGCGCCTAAATTAACGACTTACCTAATACAAAAACATGTTAAACTCGCACACAAGGATTACTTTCAAAAATCTCCTCCTAAGCCTTGTTGTGCTCGCTACTTACGTCGAACAGGCCGATCTTGGCGCGAAGTTCATGGAATTTGACTCTGCCGAGAGGCTTTGTCAGAATGTCACCGAGCTGCTCTTCGCTCCTGATGAAATCCACATCGATCAGGCCGTTGTTTGCTGACTCCCGGACAAAATGATACTTCACTTCGATGTGCTTACTCTGTCCATGGGTACCGGATTCTTGATTAAAGCAATTGCAGACTTGTTGTCCACCTTCAGAATTGGCACACTCGGCGTAGATCCCTGCACTTTAGTTAATACCCGAGCAAGCCACAATGCTTGACAATCAGCATTTGTAGCTGCTATGTATTTTGCCTCGCAACTAGATTGAGCCACAACCTTCTGCTTCATGGACTTCCAGACAAGAAGAAGAACACCCCAGTTGTGCTTTTCCTAGCATCAACATCACCAGCGAAATCACTGAACTCTGTCAGCTGCGCCTGGTCCTCTTTCTTTCTTCCAAACCACAGTCCCCAATTGCTGGTTCCCGCCACATAGCGAAGAATTCGCTTGACTGCAGCAAAATGATCCTCCCATGGCTCCTCTAGGAAACGGCTCACATGTCCAACAACAAATGCAAGGTCGGGGTGAGTGTTGACAAGATACCTCAAGCTTCCGACGATGCTCCTGTAGACAGTCGCGTCCACCAGCGGCTCAGTGCTCTCCTTGCTCAGCTTCAGCCGCGCCTCCATGGGCACCTGACTGGGATTGCACCCAATCATGCCGCTCCTCTCCAGAAGCTTGGCGGCGTATGCTCCCTGATTGAGTGAGATTCCTCTCGCGCTTTGCTTTACTTTAATGCCGAGGTAGTAGTGAAGCAAGCCGAGGTCGCTCATATTGAACGCGGCCGCCATCTCCTTCTTGAACAAACTTGATGTCGTCACAGCTGGCGCCGATGATCACCAGATCGTCGACGTACACCTCGAGCACCAGCTGCGCGTCCCCGGTCTGCCTGACGTAGATGGCATGCTCCGATGGACTCCTCCTGAAACAGAGCGACACCAGCGTGTCGTCCAACTTTGCGTTCCAGGCTCGCGGTGCTTGGTGTAGTCCGTACAACCCCTTTTGCAGCTTGAGCACCTTATGCTCCTTTCCGGTGATTACGAATCCAGCCGGCTGCTCCACGTAAACCTCCTCCTGCAGGTCGCCGTTCAGGAACGCCGATTTGACGTCCATGTGGTGCACCTCCCACCCTTCGTGCGCTGCAAAAGCGATGAGCAGGCGCACCAAGTCCAGCCGCGCCACCAACGCAAACACTTCATCGTAGTCGATGCCGTGTCGTTGTGCGTATCCCTTCACCATGAGGCGTGCTTTGTGCTTGACCACCGCCCCATGCTCGTCTCTCTTGACCTTGAACATCCATTTCAACCCAATAGCCCCGCGACCAGATGGGAGGTCAGCGAGAGACCAGGTCTTGTTGTCTTCAATCGATTCCATCTCTTTCATCATCGCCTTCTTCCAGCTCAGACTGCGTTCTGCTTCAACAAATGAAGCGGGCTCGTCATAGCTCACCACATACAGCTCCTCTGCAACTAGCACTCGTGGTGCAAGGCTAGATGGTGACGCCGTCCCGATAATGATGTCGATCTTGCGGAATCGGAGTGGGTCATCCACGTCCTGGTCGGAGTCCAGATTTTCGCCGTTCTCCATGGGCGGTGAGACAAACTCCACTGCCTGCGCCGTGCTCGAGCCTCCAGGCG
Source organism: Kalanchoe fedtschenkoi (assembly GCA_002312845.1). Taxonomy (NCBI): domain Eukaryota; kingdom Viridiplantae; phylum Streptophyta; class Magnoliopsida; order Saxifragales; family Crassulaceae; genus Kalanchoe; species Kalanchoe fedtschenkoi. Next base: position 1,467,756 of record NQLW01000039.1, on the reverse strand, counting down.
CCGCACCTCAGCGGCATGTGGCGATGGTGGCGGTGTCACCTCATCGTCTGGCGTCACAGCTCTAGGCGTCTCGACGGCACCCCCACCCACCGGAGATGCCTGGTTCACGGTGGAGTATTCCATTGTGAAGACGTCGTCGTTCCTGCCCGATGTGCCGTTGTCGTCGCCTGTGCCCCGGTCCCACTAGGCTTGCTCGTCGAACACCACGTCTTGCGATACGCCTTTGTTCCACGCTCATACCCGATAAGGATCATCTTGCGGCCTCTGGCCTCGAACTTCTTGAGGTGGGGCGTCGTGTTCCGGACGTAAACGCTGCAGCCGAATGTCCCGAGGTGATGTCCGACTGGCTTCTTCCCGTGCCATGCCTCGAACGGAGACATTCCGTCCACGCTGTTCATCGGGCACTTGTTCAGCACATACACAGCAGTACTCACTGCCTGGCCCCCGAACCATCCAGGTAGCCCTTTCGCCTTGAGCATGCTTCTTGCCGCCGCCACCATCGTGCCATTCCGATGTTCGACCACGCCGTTCTGCTGCAGACTGAATGGCGCGGTGTGCTGGTGATGAACTCCTTCCGCCACGTAATACTCAGCTAACTCCATAGAGATGAATTCGCCGTCGCGATCGGTGCGGAGTGCCTTCAACTTGCGCCCAGACTCACCTTCTGCCCGCGCCTGGATCTCCTTGATGGCAGCCGTTGCACGGTCCTTGGAGGAAATCGCGGCTATCCACACGTATCTGCTGAGGTCGTCTACCAGCAACAAGAAGTACTTGTTGCCCCTCGGAGTCGCCGGCATGATGGGACCACACAAGTCGTCGTGCACCAGATCCAGAAGCTCCCGTGCGCGGTACTCTGCCTGCGCCATAAACGCGGTGCGTCTCTGCTTCCCGGCCTGTCACGCTTCGCACACCCGCTCCACATGGCCTATCTCTGGCAACCCCCGAACCAGCTCCTCCCGAGCCAGCTTCCGAAGCGCCGCCATGTTGACGTGTCTGAGGCGCGCATGCCATCGCCACGCCTCCTCATCGTCACGCGTCACAAGGCAAACCGCGCGCATCACCTTCGCCAGCAGCCGACCGCCGAACTCCCGAATCTGCATGATGCCGGTGTTGATGTCGATCTCGTACTTGACCTCGTCGAACTGCCCGATGTTCACGATGTTCATCGTCAACCGAGGGATGAAATATACCCTGGAAAACAATCGAATCTCACCGGTCTTGCACACGAAAGCGACCGTCCCACGGCCCTTGATCTGCACCACCGAGTCGTCGACGAAGCGCACCGACACTAGCATCTCCTCGTTCAGATCAGCGAACGCCCCCCGACACCCAGACATGTGATTGGTGGCTCCTGTGTCGAGGACCCATGTCTTGGCGTCGCGGTCTTCTTCTTCTCTGAGATGGGCGAACACCTTCTCCTCCCTCAGCTGGAACTGAGCGTTCACCGCCATCATCAAAGGGGGCAGTGGTGGTGGCTGCACGGTGCTTGGCTATGTGGGGGAGGCCGTTACGAGTAACAGCGAGGCCTCCTCTTCTTCCTGCGTGACGTGTGTCTACTCCTTCTTAGGCTTTGAGCGGCACTCACGGGCCTAGTGTCCCATCTTTCCGCATTTCGTGCATTTATCACAGTGGGCTTACCAGTTTGGTTCTGCGTCCCGCTTGACGACGTGCCTCCGCGTCTGACTCCGCGACGCGCTGATCCGCCGCTGGAACCAGCACCAGAGTGGTTCTCAGCCTTGCGTTTTTTTCTCCGCGCATCCCACTCTTCTTCCGTGAGGTACAAGCCTTCCGTCGTGCTGCGACGACGCCGGCGGTTCCTCGAACATGTCCTCAGCCGCCTTCAATCGCCCTGTCAGATCCGAGACGGTGAGCATTGACACGTCGAGCAGCGTCTGGATCGCGAGAACGATTTGCCTGAACCACGACGGGACACTGCGGATGATCTTCTGCACGATCCTGCCCCCCTCCCCCACCTCGCCTGATGTGGCGAGGGTTGTCACCATGCCTTGAAGGCGCATCGCATAGTCTTCGGTGGTCTCACCATCATTGAACGTCACCGGGTCGAACTTCCGCCGGAGCTGCACCGCGGCGGATTTCTTCACACGTTCATCTCCGACCCGCATCTCCTAGATGGTCTTCCACGCCTCCTTCGCCGTCTCCTTGTCGGCGATCGCAGACACCATCTCTGGTGACACCGCGCTGCAAAGAGCGTCGAGCGGCATTATCTCCTCTTGCTGATCGGCCCCACCAACCTCGATAACTTCCAGAGTGCCCTCGCCTTCAACTTCACCTTCATTAGCAGCGTCCAATCGGAATAATTGGTCTTGGTGAGGATGGGGTAGCTACTCCCGCCGCCCACCTCACGGATCACCCGCTGGATCACGACGCCGTCCATGGAGGTGCTGTCGCCAGGCTTCTTCATGTCACCCATGAGCCCTGGTCCGAAACCAGCTCTTGATACCACTTGTCAGGAACTCGTTGGAGAGATGACGCTAACAACGTCGCTTGCACAATCACAACCAAACACAAAACTCACGCGAACACAGAGGATACGATCTCGTTTGGTGTTGTCAAACTTGACTTCGTTTTTTAGACTCTGTTACTCTGCTTAAATAAACGTTTACATGGAAAGAAATCATGGCTTCCAATCAGGCCGATACATGCACAATCATCCAGTCATCATGCGCCTAAATTAACGACTTACCAAATACAAAAACATGCTAAACTCGCCAACAAGGATTACTTTCAACAATCATTACAACTAGTATCACTATCTCACCTTTTGACATTACAACCAGCGAACTTCCGTTTGTAGCACCAGCAATCGAGCTGATGTAGTAATTGTTTTCCCATTGTTCAACAATCCATTCCTTGACAAAAAAGTAAATCATAATGAAATGAAATTCTTGCAATAAATTTGAGAAACAAGGAAATACGAAAAAATGATTCGCTTATAATCTATACCTTGTGCAAGAAGAAAGCTGATAGCTCATAAACTTGGCTTGTGAAACCCGTCCCAGCATCCATGATTACAGCCCACAGATTTGAACAAGACGCTACAGAACTTATATACAAACCATCGTGAACTCCTCTCTCTACATGTTGTGCTAATCTTCCATCAGCAACATTATAATGATATCTACAGATAAATAATCCTGAATGTAAACAATTACTGAAGCAGTGAATGACCATATGATCAGAAATGCTCATCACCAAATGTGTAAGTTTGCATGCATATTATTCATAGAATCTAAAAAAGTATAACTGCCTGAAAAGAACAATAAAGGCCTGATGAGCAAACCATTTTACAAGAATTCAACAGTGAAGGACCATAAATGTAAAAGACTAGACAATTCTCGATTCGACATATTTCATCCGCATTTTGTGTGGATTTTGAAGTTTTTTCTAATGTCCCTTATGTGCTTCGTTTTCTACCAAATATACGGTTGTCTGTACAAAACAGTGTTAATAACAGCGGGTTTTTCTGTTTATACAGACTACTATTAATAACAACGGTTATGCATATACAAACGGTTGTTGCAACGTTTGAATATGGCAAAACCCGTTGTTAGCAAAAGTGGTTACATATACAAAGTCCGTGTTCTAATAATGTTGTTAATAACAGCGGTTTTAATGGGCATTATGGCTGTCAATTAACAGCGGTTTTGGAAAAGCATATAGAATGGAAAGAAATCAGGAAGGAGGATAGATCTGATAAAGACAATGCAAATAGGGAAGATTTGAGAAAACAAATCGGAGTTTGAGTAAAACAAAGGAGATTAGAGCAGATTTGTAGTATGTTATCATAACATCAAATTTAAAGAAACGTTCTACGAGTAAAAAAAAGCCAAAGGAAAAAGCCAAAGAGAACAGATGAAAAAAGATACGATACAATCCCTGCTTACTTGATAGAACCCATTTCCGATAATATGTTTTCATGATATTTGACTTCTATAAGATCTATGTGAAAACTATGCAATTGACATGAGTAATTACCTCTGCTTCATTGGCTGCCTAGCATTGTATATAGAAATCCATTGAGTCGCAGGAACACCTAAACGAACCCTCTTCTGCGGCTGATCATCTTCCTCAGAAGTTAATCGAGACCGTTTTTGACCAACCAGACCAATAATCTAGCATTCACCAGATAAAAAACAAGTGAATATAGTTCTCTTTTAGATACCATTTCTTTTTTAATATCTTATGAAAAAAATACGAAAGCACTTTACCTTTTGTGCACCATCTGTGTTTATAGGCCGTATAGATGGATCTGCTCCAAGCAATCCCTCAAACAGAGATATTAATTTGGGATAGTCCGGCACATCATCAAATTTCATGTTCACCACTATCTCCAGGAATTGCCCGATAGGCGCAGGGCAGCAACAGGACAGCATTTCAGGAGAAGAGCCCATTTTTTTCTTGCAGACCAGGAATGATTTGTTATCTCCCTGTCAGCAGAATTGCATATGTTAAGAAGAGTGATAGCAAGTAATTACAGAGGCAGCGAAGATAAAAATAATTTAGTAGTTCATACTTGGAAGCCTTGCCATGGCAGCCTTCCTCGGTGAAGAAATATAAGTGTGTATGCCAGAGATTCTAGATCATCTCTCCTACTGGCAGTTCTTCCTAAATGAGCATGCACACTTGCATATCTAACAGTGCCTCTGAAATAAAAGAATTATAGTAAAAATATCACCAAAGCATAACGATCTCAACGTTGTATGTAGCTGATAGTCAACTCTACAAACAGCATGTCACCTGAACATATCCGGTCGTTGGTCATATTGTACATGCCGTCCAGCACCATCTCTCCACTTGGTTGCTGAATTAAAGTGAAAGAGATCAAGCAGGAAAAAGCAAACTACATCAAATACAAAGTTGTCATAGTGAGTAGCAAAATATACATGTAATGAGCTATAGGATGAATACCCAATCCCAGGTCAACAAGGAACAGTTTTTTCTCTTGGGTTGTCATTGGCTGACCGAGTAAGAAATTTTCTGGCTTGACATCACCATGCACATAACTTGTTTGGAATAAAGTAATTTGTCAACTGAGACAAACAAATGCACACATACAAGTGTATGTAGATATGAAATAATCAAACAGAATACCCTTTTAAATGCATTTTTTCCAGAATTGACAATGACTCCATAGCAATGCACGCAACCATCTCTGAGGACATCCTGCAGAAGTAGCATCAAAGTGTTGTAAATAATGCTACTTAACTGTACCACAAAGATAGCATTCTGATATGACATTAAAAGACATCGCAGTTTACAAGAGATAATTCACAAAGATTCTAATTCTAGAGTAATTAAATTAATATAAACGAGCTAGGTAAAAGTACATGTATATTAGTCATACTTAGTTTTTCAGACAATTAATTCGAGAATGGTCTAAGCTGAGCTTATAGCAACATACTAAGTCTAATTCTCAAGACATCACTGATTTAAATAAGTACCATTGACTGGAATGGAGTGAATGCCTCACTGATTCACGGGAAATAATTAGTCACTAAGAATGGGCCAACATAAAGAAGTACTACTACATCTACACAAGTAACTTACGATTGACCAGAAGAGTTCCAAACATCCCACAAACTAGGCCCCAGAATGTCCATAACCTGCAATAAACATAGAAACATATTCAGAAAAGATGCATCACTTTCTCATTCAATTATTAAAGCTCAATCACTGATCAAAATCAAGTCTAACTCAACCCCCTTCCAAAGGACAAATTAAAGAGATGGGATTACAAAAAAAACAAACACTGGTTCAACTTCCAGCGAAAGACTGTGTACCTAAACATAGCCTAATCACCTTTCAGATCATTAGAGTCTACACATACCATGACATAATAATCTCCTTGCCTGCCTTTATAATGTACTTTCGGAACTCCGTGACTTCCACCGAGGGTGCTGCACAATATATTACAGGAAAAAAGAAGTAAACACAAAGAGGAATATCTGTCAATATTTAACAAACACTTGTTTTCAAGAAGGAGGTTTTTAACATACTTGTACACTTGCCACTCATGTGGAGGACCATAATTGCAGCCCTTGCTATTCCTATGCTCAAATTTTAGGGCCACCTGGTTTAAAATCACAATAATCATCAAAATTTTACACTAAAATGTCAGAGACCATGATATTACTGAGTGAATGACATCTTCTAAGTGGCACCTCCTGCGCTGCAGCACCTGTTGCCCGCTCATTTCCACCTGAAACGCGACGGCCAACAAACACCTGACCAAATCCGCCTTTGCCGAGTTTCCTCTCAACCTTATACATAGGTGAACCTCCTACTTGAACCTAAATGCATCAAAAATCAAATCTGTGTTAGCTTAACTAACAAATTCACTATGTAGTTAAAACATTTCACATCTAAATATTTTAGCTCCTTTCACATAGACATCTAGCATGTCTACGTCCAGCAAACCTCAAATCTATATTAGCAAAAATATACCCAACAGGAAGCAACATTAGACCAATGACTACCTCCTAGCCATCTAATGACAACAAACATCATTGGCAAAACCAACATCAAATAGTAAACACGACCAATCAACACATAAAAAAGCGAAAGTGCCAAATGGAGCATGAAATGTTATACATTCTCAGGAAATGGTGCAGTGGTGCCTTCTTCCTCCTGCCCATTCACCTTATCAGCACTCACACCTCCACTCTCCACCATCTTCTTATTCTTATTCACTAAGCCTTCACCAACATCTTCACCTCTCCTTTTCTTCTTCCTCTCCTCCTCTTTGGACTGGCTTTCGGTTCCCAAACTAATAACAACCTTCTCCACCACCTTCCTCCTCCCCACCCTCCTCCTCGTCACCCTCCTATCAACCCCCAACTTCTTCTCTTCCTCCTCCGCCGCCTTGTTCTCCACAATATGAGCCTGCTGTGCTTCCGCAACCTCCTTGGCAACCGCCGCCCTAGTCTTGATATATTTACCGGCTCGAGCAGTGTTCAGCAGCGGAGGGCGGCCACGTCGAGGCATACCGCGCATTCTTCCCGGCCCATGCAGTTAACGAGCGACGACGAGAGTAGCAGCAACAGCGCCGTGTCTACCATCTATACGCCCCGGTGACAAATCTCGTCAGCGCCGATCATCCGACGGCGTCTCTTCGATCGCCAAAACCCTGACTGGAGATGGAAGTTGAAAACTTGATTTTGACAATATGGAGAGCGAGAGAGTAGGTAGGAGACGTCCGATTTTTGGGGAAGATTTAGGGCACCTTTCTGCTAACGATTCCACATTCGCCGAGGATGTTTTGTTGTGTTTTTATTTAGTTTATAATTGTGGAAATGTTTTTTTTGGCGATTCATACGATACAAGTGGAATGGAAATGTTAAAAAATGGAAGTAAAAAGTCTACTTGCAGCTTTTGGGTTGCTTTCTAACAATTTCAAATTTTTATGTTTGAGTTTTGTTGCCTCTGTTTTGCGTTTAGATACATTATTATGATTTAATTGTTTGAGTTAAAAAGTATCAGTGTTACTATCAAGGTGGAGAGAATGAACAGACCCGGACACAAAAAATAAAAGAAGGAATAATTTTGGGTAGACTTTTTATACAGAAATTTTGGGGTAGACTTGGGTTGGGTGCACCTAGTATATGAGTAGAAAAGGGTTACAAAATTAGGGTTGAACATTTTGATGTATTGAAAAATGTGATTTTTGTAAAATTCAAAAATTTGAATAAATTTTCTGCATAGGAGACAATAAAATAAATAAATTTTATTTTATAAAACATCACATGAGTTTCGTTACCGAACAGATACGAGGAGACTCTTGCAATCTTGTGAACTCTCACATCTGATTTTCAAGTGATCACCACCCTTAGTAATGTTTACTTGAGCAAATTTGATTTTATTAACTTTAAAGTTTTCAATTTGTTTATATTTTTGAATAAGTTCGTGAATAATCATGAATAACGAATCTGAATTAATTTTTGAGTTGTTTTACATTGTCTGCTCTTTAATAAGTCATTTATCATGTTTATATTAGTTTTGAATTAGTAAATCCTATGTGCATCATTATTAGTTTTTGAATATATTTACATTAATAAGTGCTAAAAGCCTAAAACATTAATCAATCATATGTTATGTTTGCATTGAATAAGTTTAAATTTTTGGGTTTGAATCCCTTTAGAAGCGTTTAATTCATCTTTGTGAACACCACCTTGTAGCTCTACATGATCACTCATTGTAATATTATAGACCAGACTATTTGGTAATTAGTAATAATTTTAAAAAAACAAAAAAAAGGATCCTATGTCATCTGAATTAATATGCCATTTGTCATGCTTAACATATCATATATATATATGTATATATGTATGCTCATCATTTGTAGTAATTTAATAAATTTATATTGTGGACCTTTGCTCATCAGTTTGTTTAATAATTTACACACATACACGTCTTATGCCATACATATATATTGTGTGCTCATCTTTCAAATTGCATATATGCGTCTTTTCACTCTGAGCTGGACGAAGGCAAGACCCCAATGATTGAGTGATCGTTTTCTCAGTGATAGGTGGCTTGGAAGACGTCGCTTAGTCTCTCACGCTTACCGATCTAACTCAGCATATCAGTGGAACAAAGTCAGGAGACTTGTATGTTATTCTAATCATTAGTCGATCTCAGAGCGGTCGATTAAAAAGTTATGATTTTCAAAAAGGATTCACAACAAGAGTTAAAGATGTCAAATCTAAGAATCACCCGTTGATCAGGACTATGGTCGGTGGACTTTCTTCGGCAGTTCTGCCTAGCTCGTGAATAAATGTTTTAAGTTTTTTATCATCAAATTTTAAAATGACATGCTTGATGTAACCGTTGAATTTTTTTGATTATTTTTCAAGTTTGACTCACCTGAAGTGATCTGGGAGGTGCACAAGTTCATGCACCTCCACTAATCTCGGCCGTGGAGGTGAATGAAAGGTGGTTCAAAAAGTTTAATGTTAATGATTTAGTTGTTTTCAATGGTTGTTATATGAAGTGTTGTTTACTAGTCCAGTTATAAACCACAAATTTAGTTCTTAAGAATGGTTATAATTTATAACTTATAAATCTCAAAAACTTGATTTTAATGTGGTTTGAGTTGTTTTCAGTCTAAATTTAGGATTTAAAACTCATGAACTTAGTTCTTAGACAACTATTGAGGTTTAAACATCAAGGTCGGTGATAAATCACTAAAACATGGTTCAAAAGATGTTTGAGTTATTTTGAGATCAAACTTAGGAATTATAAATTACAAACTCAATTCTTAATCTATTGGGAAAACTACAGAAAGGGGGTATGAACTACCACAGTTTTACAAATTACGGGTGTAACTACCATTTTTTGCAATTTGCAGGTTTTTCAATTTTGGGACTGTTTTGTAAATAAATATTTTTCAATCAAGTCCAGATCTAATTTAAACTAATTATAAACTCACCCTCAACAAAACTAATCTAACCTAAATTACCCATGTTAATGTAAGCAAGTGTAGATTAATATGAAGTTAATGCTAACGGTTGAACAAATTTAATGAATGGGTGGTTAGGTTAGTTTTGTTGAGGGTGAGTTTGTAATTAGTTTAAATTAGATCTGGACTTGATTGAAAAATATTTACTTACAAAACAGCCCTAAAATTGAAAAACCTGCAAATCGCAAAAAATGGTAGTTACACCCATAATTTGTAAAACGGTGGTAGTTCATACCCCCTTTCTATAGTTTTCCCTAATCTATTTGTGAGGTTTTAGCATCGTACTTGATTATAAATCTCAAAAAATAAATTCAAATTTGTTTGAGTTGTTTTGAGACCAAATTTATTATTTTTGAGTTTTTAGCACTAACTAGGTTACAAATCTCACAAACTTTGATTGTGTGTCATTTGTGTTGTTTTTTTACTCAATGTGTTCTCTTTTTTCAGACTAAGATGGAGATGTATATCTCCTCCAAGGAGAATGAGGATCCTTCATTTGCTAAACAACCACGCTTAGTGAAGGCTTGAGACGACTACTTTGGTGAGTCATCCAGTGTGTACGCGCTCCGCGGTCTAGGATGCAGGTATCTCAGTCCCAAGAGATGTGCACGAGTTTCCATGGGTCCTTTGCATCTTTTACGCAACGGATTTCTAGGACCATCCTGGATCCAGACTGGCAGACATAGATCAAAGCAGCTGTGTTTGAGGTGAGCGCGACTAGAAAATAAGTCAAATCAACAAGAGCAGAGGCGAGCGTGGTCAGATACAATACTAAGTCGAATAGAGAGCTGAAGCGAGTATGACCAGGAAGCAAGCTAAGTCGAGGGCACAAATCGCAGCCTTGCGAGTTCAAAAGAGCATTCTTGTCACCCTTTTGATACGATTATTGTGTAAGGTATATCAACTCATTTCACTTTATGTCCAGCCACCCAAGCACTAGTCGTTGAGCTCTTAGACGTAGTTATTGTAGTTTATAGAAAATTTTAGTTTTACAATTTTAAAATAATTATCAATAAATATTTTTGTTTTGTAGTGAAATATTTTTTTTTAAAAATATGACAATTCTCAATCATTGAGTTTAATAGCAAACATATTTTTTAGGGGAAAAACCCAAAAGGGGCCCTGAACTATCACCGCTTACCCAATTGCGGTCAGAACTACCATGATTTCCAAAAAGGGTGCGGTGAAAAAAAAATTAGACTGATTTTCTAAATTAAAATTTACCATTACATTCTAAATCTAATATTATTGTAAGACTTAAATTTGTGTGCAGAAATTACGTCATTTGGTTATCAAAAGACATTGTTTTCTTTATATGCGCAAAATGATATAATTTATTTTGATAACCAAACGACGTAATTTTCGCACACAAATTTAAGTCTTATAATAATATTAGGTTAGGAATGTAATGGTAAATTTTATTTTAGAAAATAAGACCAATTTTTTTTTTCACCGCACCCTTTTTGGAAATCATGGTAGTTCTGACCGAAATTGGGTAAGCGGTGATAGTTCAGGGCCCCTTTTGGGTTTTATCCCTATTTTTTATTTCATTTTATGAAAATAATTAAAAAAACTATTTTAGTCAAAAACTGACATAAATTTTTTGAAAGATATAAAATTTAATCTGACCTTAAAGTGACGGGAAACTTGGCTGCAAAATTGCAGTATGCCAGAAGTACCTCTAGAGAGTGGTCAAAAATACAATATTATCAGAATTTAGCACAAAACTAGCTGGAAAGAGTGATTTTTCAGAAATGAATACTCATACGCAAATTGGTCGTAAATGCACTTGAAAGTTTGACTGGAATCTGGTCATAATTTGCTGTAAATATTTATCGCGGGAACTTATTCCAACGAACAGATTTTGGCCGGAAAAATCTACAAAAATAGGTCCAAACTGGCCTCAAATATTTTTGTCACACATCTAGTCACAAATACAGTTGTTTGTGTGCAGCCGATTGTAACACTTTTAACCTTTGAAGGCTTGTATGTCGCTACAACGTCTTCTATTGGTCATGGTATTTGACTAAGAAATGTTTAGAAGGATTTGAACATTTCACAAAAGGAGTTGTTGGAAATAGGAGTTCACAACAAATCGTCATTTGCTTTAGCGAAGAATTCGATGTTCCTTGAAAGAGGCAAGTACATCGACACCCACTATTACTGCATTTTAAAAAATATGTTGTAAGAAAAGAAATAAGATTAGAATATATGATGACTCAAGATCAAGTAGCAGACATTTTCATCGAGTAAGACACATTTTATAGATACAAAATAGTTTAAGAGAGGTTGTTAAAATATAAACTTGATTTGAGATATTATTATGTTGGATTTTAAATTTAATATGTAGTATGGGTTGAATTTGGACTTCTTAGAATTGTCTCGATTTGTATTTAGTTGAGTAGTTGAGTGTTAATAGGTTAACAAATTATTTTAGAGTTCCCTCGTGAGTAATATGAATATAAGGTATTTTGTCATATGTAAACCATCTCACTCTCTAATATAAAATCTCTTTTGTAAACCCAATTCTCTCTTCCAACTACAAGTTATCTTTTTCAACACTAAGACCTAATATTGATAACATTATAAGTGTTTTGTATTGCATCCCAAAAGCATCCGTACAAGTGCAATAATCAATGCTCATATTAAATTTTTTACATTTGCCACCTTCATAGTATTTTCTTTCTAATCTACCATATTTTTCTATTTTATTTCAATTTTACCCTATCTGACCAAAATAACATTCCTATCTGCATTTTTATGAAGAGAAATCATCTTTCACAAAGACAGATAACCATAATGACAGTCAGTCAGGCCGATTCTTGCCAATGTGGCAACCCGCAGATGGCGAATATATTTGCCTCAAGGCAAACCGCTTAATGTAGTCGTAATTTCAAATCCTTAATTTGAATTGACATTGTGAAAACTCATATTGGTCAGCTCGATGAATATGACAATTGATGGGAAGGTACGACGAGGAGGAGGATTTGGGGAGTGGCAGAGAGAAAATTTGAAATTTAAATCGATGAGCGGAGCGGAGAAGAAAGATGCTTTTAATTCCTCTAAAAAAGACACGGATAATATTGTCGATTTGACTCAAAACATAGAGATTGGATAACTTAGTAAGAAAAATAGAGGGAAGAAAATGAATGAGAGAAAAAACTCATATTCAAGAATAACATAGAAGAAGTTGTCTTGTGATGAAAGGGTGATGAAGAAAAGAGATAACAACTTTCAAAAGCCACTTTTGTACCTATGAGGGCAATATAAATTCGATGCAATGTCTCTTTAGCAATCTAGCATTTGAAACAATAAAATATGTGACATAATTATTGATCGATGTTATAATCAGGAAATTAGTATACCCTCAGTCATCAAATGAAATAGTATAATAAAGCAGCCTAACCAACCTTTGGCTAAGCTTGCACACAACCCAACATAGACTTTCCACAAAAAAAGAGAAAATTTTAAAAAGGACTTGAAATATAATAACTTTCTTATTTATTGACCGAACTATTCGAGCATCATATAAAAGATTAAGAAAAATATTTTGGATTAATTTTTTTAAAATAAAATTACAATAGTACTTCTAAACTAGTATTACTATAAGAATTAGACTCATGTACTAAACTATGTCAATTTATCTTCAAATTAAACGATAACATCTTTTTTTTGCAAAAGAGGTGCATGCATTAAAAAAGGAGAATATACATGGAAGAGTTTTGGAGAGAACTGGGGAAGAAAACAAGAGAACACCTAAGAACAGCTATACAAGAAGATGGTTTAAGTTAATGTTTGCTGTCCAAGAGAGGTTGAACTCTGTACGCTGTATGGAGTTGATGCAGTTCAGCTTCAGGAGGCTGTCCATTTTAGCTAAATGAAGAATACTTTGCCGATTAAAAGCCTTCCCCTTGAAGATCACAGCATTTCTGGCTTTCCAGATGTTATAAGCACCTGCTGCTATAAAAAGGAAATTGACGATTCTCAATTCTTTTGATGGGAAACTAAAGGAGGAGGACCAGAGAATGAGATCTTCCCAGGACTGGAGAGTGACCTGCTGAGGGAAAGAACACATGGCAAGGAAATCACTGAATAGACCAGCTGTGCCCAGACAAGAGAAGAATAGATGGTCTGCTGTTTCTTGGTGGGAACTACAGATTTGGCATGTAGAGTCATCAACCATACCAAATTTATGAAGTCTGGTCTTTGTCGATAGTCTACCCTGACAAGCCATCCATAATATGAAACTATGCTTGGGATGGTTAAGGTAATTCCACACTAGCTTGTACCAGGGAGGGCTTGGAGCTGAAGGCTGCAAGAAGTTGTAGACTGACTTAGCAGAAAAAGGATCTCCTGGAATGATCCAAGAGTTTGTGGTAGGATCATAGCATTGTTGGGCAATGAGTCTGGTTTGAAGTAATTGTTTGACTGGCCAAGGAGTGCTGGATCTGGTGCGGGTTTCCCACCAGGAGCTGTCCCTGATGTAGTAAGAATGAATCCACTTAATCCAGGCTGAGTCTTTATCATGGACGATATCCCAAATTTGAGCTAAATAGATGGAGGTGTTTATATGTTTGGACTGCTTTATACCCAGGCCACCTTTGAGCTGAGACAGGCAGGTTGAATACCAGCTAATGGGGGATTTAGATTTCCCTTGCCAAAGAAACCTCCTGCAAAGAGTGTCAATCGCCTTGTGGATTTGCTTTGGAATGCCAAAAATACGATACCAGTAAGTCTGCATAGAATTGAGGACGGACTTAACAAGGACAGTTCTGGCTGCGTAAGATAGGGACTTATTGCTCCTATCTTGCAAGGACAGTTGTGGATTTGAACTACAGAATGAACTCTTGGAGCAATAAGTCCCTATCAAACGATAACATCTTGTTTACATAAAACTGACGTTTTTTCAAACTCTATCAATCTTAATCCAAACAAATTTTACAAGATCAAATGTACTAAATGAATAAAATCATACCGCAAAAGATGTCCCAAATTAGTCCAGAATCTTTTCACACTATTTTCAACAAATTTGGTAGTTTGGACTGTAAATAGGAAAGTGGTGATAGTTCAGCACAGTTTTAGTGTTTTTTCTGAAAAACTCTTCATACATATCTCCTATAAATAAATGGACCCAAGAAGAGAACAAGACCGATTCGAACATAAAAAGTTGATGCCAAACAGTCAAATTGAAACCAAGCATAGACCTATCTGAGAAGAAATTATTCATTTTCAAACAAATCAAATCTCTGAAGTTGTAGTTGGAATTAACAATTCATTCACAAAAGACGGAAGTCAATGATATCATGTGAAGTACAAGAAAAAAAATTAGAAACCATATTTTAAAAAAATCGCAAATTTCATTCCAAAAATAGCTTGTACAAACAAAACCTTTCAAAGGACTACGTTATAACATAACTAATTATGATCAGGAAAAATGAAGGACATGTAGCTTTTCTCACCCAACAAGGCTAATGAAGCACCAGGACTTGTAAACATCAAGACAAACACCAATTATGATCAGCTTCATTATGTTATCTTTGTTTTCAGTGCAGCTCCTCAAGGTTGTATAGCACCTGCTCAGCTTGTTGCTTCTTCAAGAAAACATGATTGAAGCTCACTTTTGTCCAATGTCCACTTTTGTGTGAAAATTTCATCCCGGATATTTTTGACACCATGAGCTTCATGCTTTGCTGGCACTTTTTTTTTCTTTTTTAAAAGAAGATCAGTAGTGGTTCCCCACTTCCCCTCTTGGGAATTTGAACTCGAGAGTTATAACCCCTCTCAAGTGAGGCACTCACCAACTGAGCTACCCCTCATCCCTTACCTTTGCTGGCACTTTATCTTCACCTTTCAGTGTTAGTTTTTCAACCTTAAAATATTTGCATTCCTCTCCCTCCTTATGTTGTGTGTATTTTGCTATTTTCCCAGTCATTTTTATGAAGGACCTGCAAGGACATGGTTTACAAAGCGAGTTACAACAGCAAGGATGCATCCCTCAAATTTGAACCCAACTATGCAAAGAGAGAACTTTAATATCTCCTTAGCAAAGCTACATTCAAAAAAGAGATTTTTTTTGGTTCTTTTCTTCCCTTTCACATAACACATACGTTTTTTTTTTAAAATAAATTGCATTCCAAAAAAGAAGAAAGTTGTACAACTACTACTTGTTTTCACAACAATTTGGAACTTTGATTCCAAACAAAACTGTCATAGGCAAACAAAGACTGTAACAGTTAACAAAAGACTCTTAACTTATTCTACTTGTTCCAACCTTTTTGACATACAAGAGCTAGAGCTAAAGGGATGAGAAGAGAAAAAAGCACAGCAACTCCTCTAGTATTACCATTTTCTCATCAAACAAACAACCACAACATAATTTTTTATTTCTTCAAGAATTCTGGTTCTATATTCTCTATTTCTCTGAATTTTGCCTAGCAATAGCCCCATCTCATAATACACTTCCTTATTCAGCTTCTCCATGTCTTTCACCTCATCTTTGAAAATCGTTTTATTAATTCCCTGCTAGATTTTGTACATAACCATAACAATCATAGCTTTGTTTGCTATTTTCACCATAGAAAATCTGCAAAATTACTTAAGACATGTGTCAAAACATCTGTAGAGGGCCAGACTCTCTTTGGCCCTCATTTTATCATTGATGAACCATTAGATGCTTTGCAACATTACATTTTAAAAAAATGATTTAGTGTCTCAGGCTTTTGTTTACACAGTACACATATATTATCTACTTGCAATCCAAATTCCCCTAGCCTGTTCTTTGTATTTAATATACAATAACATATCATCCATGCTATAAACAATATTTAGGGAAGGAAATTTTGTAGATGGTGGATGCCCCTTAGAGGTAAAACACACACAAAATTTGGAAAACCCTTATTTATGCAATTGTTTGGAGAATTTTAACTACAAGAAATAATATTATCTTTCGAGCTATTCCACATCGTCCAGAAGATTGGTGGGTGATTTATATTTCAAAAGGATCAACATATTCACTTTCAACTATAAGTGGATGCATTGAAGATTCAAGGAAACGTCCAGAAGAAATGTTTGATTGACCGATAATTACAAAGTAAGACTGAAAACATCATGTTTAGAATGTAAGATTTAAGAGAGAAAATGTATATATACATGTAATTCATGTTCAAATATAAATAAAATTGCTTAAAAAAATAATCTCAAAAGCATAAAATTTGATGTTCACACATATTTTATTATAAAGTAGTTTATTCTTTGATGAAAATTATTCGTAAAGTTCCTTTGTCGATATACTATCTTTTTCGTCCTCATTTAATCGATCTTTGTGGTTAGATAAAGATTAGTGCTCTATATCAGATTAATTGGATTTACATCCAGAATAAATTGACAATGAATGAAGATGCATACCTATATATGAGGATCAACATTAGAATTTTATTGGACAAAGTGGTACTTAATCCATCGCTTAACGCTTTGTGATGACAAAAAATTTTAGCAATCAACCACCACCTAATCCACATCATCCCATTTAAACAAATAATTGAGCAAAAATCACCAATAATAAATGCTCTTTTTAGCCAAACAACTACTCATATGCTTATGACATGTAATTTGTCCTCACAAGTAGGTGAGTGAACTTTATTGTGGGATGTGAACTTGTGAGAGATATTATTATTCTAAACACCTACACATTTAAGGAATATTCAATTTCGCCCTTATCCTTGTTTATAATAAAATTATCAATAAAAATCGAACCAATTTAAATAATTTGGAAATTACTTGAATTAATTTATTTCGGATTGGTTCTAAACTGAAAATTTTATTATAGTATTTTCTTAGCTCTTAATTAATATGATCAAAACTCATGAAAAATCTTTAAAAAATTAGAAAAAAAATAAAGCTTTCATTTTTTGTGCATGTGATTATTCTTAATCATTATGTGAAACTATAATTCATTTGTGTAATAAAAATGCAATACCTATGCAAATAAAATTTTCATAACATTTTGAAACTGTCTTTAGTGTTTCATCTGGTCACATATCATTCTCAAATAACATATTAGATAGCAAATCAAAATACTAAAGAAGTTCTAAACAAGTAAATTACATAACCAATCATATTAATCAATCCGACACATTTACATAACAATGGCTACATATATAGACCAGTAAACATGTAATAAAATGTCATTAAGCTCATACATTTATGGACTACTACGGTAGTGCTTCTGTCTTATACTATTGCGACTTTGTAGAACAACCACCACAAGATTGCTCCTCCTCCCCTGATCTAACCGCATCTCTTCTAGACATTAATATGAAACTATTTCAGCTACTCACCTTGAAAGCCAACTTATTCGATAAAGAGGTTGATGTACTTTCTAAGTTGTATGCGGACACAATTACAGTGGTTAGAGCTGGTAAAGAGACATGTGAGATTAATAACATGCACATTAAACTGATTTTGGGTGTTGGGGAGTAGTGGGAGATGGTAGCAGGTGAAGTCAGCTACCCTCAACCCACGCAAAAAATGAAAAATAAATCGATGCTTAACTATAATGCAGAAGTGATTTTTATAATTCAAAATTAACTCGCAAGCATATTAAATCAACAAAATATAAACAATGAAATTTTAAACATAAACATATTAGAAAAGTTATAGGTTTTTAACATGATTTTGACTTGATTGATCATATGTGCTTTCCCTTTTTGATCATATATCTATGTAACTTAATCCTTGATCATATAGAAGATTTTCCCTATAATGGATATTTTATGTATTCGGCTACTATTGTTCTATTTAACAGATAAATTAGAATCAATAGGGTTTTCTCTCTTAATACGAGCACTTCAATTGTACATTTTCTCATAGACTCTTAAACTTTATTAATTGTACAATTTTCTGTTGACCCTTGAACTTCAATAATTAATAGGATATGAGAGAGGGACGGACTTTCACACTATCATTCCAAACATAATACGTACAACACTAATCATCACCATGCGTAACTTAAATTGGAATTACATAATTCATAAGTGCATGAATAAAAAAATTAGATAATAATTTTAACATTCTCCCATTTGACTCACGTGTGACTTGAAGTTTTAAAATATCTTTTATTCGTGAACTTTAATATAAAAATAAATAAGTCACACATACATGAATCAAATCAACCAAATCATGGCGGTCACAAAACGAGCAAACGTCCTAATTTTTTACTTGTATTACAAGTTAATTCAACTCATTCATTTTTAATAAAAAGTAAAAGTCATAATCTTCATTAATGTCTTATTTTAGGGGTCATGCTTGTACTCACAAAATAATATAATGCATGCCACTAATATGATTACAGAAAACTGCAAAACTCAAATATACAAAATAGAATTTTCGAAGTGTCATCAAAATTATGTGCTATTAAAGTTACAATCTCTCTGATTGACATGTGATAGAAGGGTAAGTGCAAACAAAATCAGATCGGAGCATAGAAAAAACTGATTGACCGAGCGTACAGTCGCGCACTGAGGACTAAAATTGCCCCCGTGATGACGTGGTGGCGGGCAGAAGCGTGGCACGATAAAAAAAGGAGCCTAGTAAGTTGACTCAACCGAGACCGCGCACATGACCGGAGCGCATGGTGCTTATTTCATTGGCACGCGATGAGCAGACTTGACTCTAAAATCAGATCAGCAAAATAAGGCAACTTTCAAGACCAATATCTTTCACAACAGATGTCTAATTTGAATGGTTCAAATTATGACATAAAGAAGAAATAAAGTTCTACAATTTCTTAACAGGAGTCGAAATCTATGTCTCAACAAATTTGCACTAGGAGAGCCAATACATAACTTTTTTAATTCTAATCTCAATTCCTAGTTTCCGATTTCTATCATTTTCAAGCCCAAATATCCAGAGACTTCCAAGAGATATTCATCAGAAGATATTCAACCATTCATGTAGATCCTTACTGTTGACGATTGGTATCATCTAAGATTTTATAATAAGGTCTTCACCCCCTCATTCATGTGTGCATGTTGTGTGCTAATATGTGAGTGTCATCAACACCAAGCTCGACATTCTCTAAGGTTTCAGACTTGAAGCCATCATTAGAGGACCACAAGGACTGAAGGAATCAGCTAATAAGGTTTGTAATGATTATTCCTACTTATCGTATGATATATTTTCCCAATGCCATACAGGGCCGGCCCTTATGTGTGGAGAATGTGGGCGGTGGCCTAGGGCCCGGCCCTTACGGGGGCCCATATTTTTCCTCAGCCATAACCAAATGTGGGGCAGAAATGGAGCAGATGAGGCGCAGAACCAGCAAGTAATTCATTAAAAAAATTTGTATTTGTGGTTAAATTGATGTGCAATGTCTTAGGGGCCTAGGGGGGGCTACTGATGCTACTGCTCGCTTTGAGTATTTGTTGCTGAATATGGAGCTCTCCTCAGGGCCCAGCTTGGACACATAGGTTCAACTATAAAATTTGGTAGATATTTTTTTTTATCCTTTGGGCACATCAATAATTGACTTTTTTTTGCTTGTCAAGATTCATCTGCTCACAATAATGCAAGTTCTTCATGTTCATCTTCTGCCATAAACATGTTTATGAACGCATACACAAGTGCATTTTGGAAAATAAGTGAGTGGCTACTCGTATTTAAGCAACTATTCTTTGTTTTGATTAAATCTATTGTATGATGGAAGGATATACGTTAAATCAAACATAAATTTTATTTTCTCGCCATTTTCCACTTGTTGCATTTTCATGACTTTGATTCTTATTTTAGCTAGGGCATTGATGATTGTTCAGTGTAGCGGATGAGACTGATTTATGCCTAAAATTTTGTTGATCGATTAATCATTCCGATTAATCCCCGCCTAGCCGATTAATCGCTAAGCGCTTTGTTCACCACCTAGTATCGCCTAGCGCTTTTTACAACATTGCTTAAAATACTCGAATTTGTTAACTTTGTTGATTGTTTTTCAAATCTTATGATTATGTATCAGATTTTATTGAAAATGAATAAATCATCAATCTTACAAGGGATGTGAAATAATTTAGTAATTTTATTGTTTGAAAAATACATGTTAGAAAATATTGACTATAATACTTTAGTTAATCATCTTGCTTTCAGAAATGTTATATTAAGTATTTTTATTGACTATGATGCTCTAGCTATTTATTTTTACTTCAAAAAATGCTCGATGAAGTAATTTTATGTGATTTGTTTGTGTTTTTGAGTTTGTAGGCACAAAAAATGAGATAACTTTTCGTGAAGTTATGAGAATACCAAAATGATATTCAAAATAAATCATACTTTTTTGTGTCATATGTATAAGTTCTATATAGTTGTTGCATTAAGGGCCCAAATTTTTTTTTTCGCCCAGGGCCCTGAAATTGTCAGGAACGGGCCTGATGCCATGTGTAGCTAATTTCTTTATGTAGTTCAAGAGCTATGACTTGTATTGTTGTTCTTCATATAGTACATGTTCTAATGATATATTTATTAAGCTTAACTTTAGGACAAGATATCTTGTTGCTCTCTACTGCTCCTCCGAAGATCGTCACGTTACAAATTGGAAACATCAAACTTGAACCCAAAAGCACGCAAACCGTTTAAGCTTTCTTGAACTCTCTTTAAGTATGCACAAAGTAGCTTAGATTTTAAGTCATAAATCTGGACTAATATTTTATGAATATCCTCGGGATGTAATGATGGAATTTGGAATTGTCGGCTTACAGAAATCAGAATCGGATTAGAAGTCAAATTAAGAAGTTTCAGGCTCAGCGACCTTTACTGTCCGGCTGACAAAAATCCATTTTGAACTAAGCATTTATCCCTCTTATGAAATTTTCAATCATGTCTTTATCTTTCCATAGCCGCTTGAATCATGCGAATGAGAAAGATATGGCTTTTGTAAGTTTCTATATTCCGTTGACTCAAGATTAGAAAACTACAGCTCGTGGCGCACACGTGTCAGGAGCCTACCGCGAGAGCTAGGGGTGTTCACTATACGCTTAAAACGGTTAACCGAAGTCGGTTAACCGAGAATTTTAACCGCGGTTAACCGAAAAATTTGGTTCAGTTAACGGTTAATGATATATGAATTTTCGATTAACCGGTTAACTGATTAACCGAATAAAAATATAAATATTTAAAAATTAAAATTAGAACTTACCATCAGTGTAATTTTTTTTTTCTAAATTGAAAATTTGGTCTAAAACTCGGTTAATTTGGTTAAATTAACCATTTAACCGAAAATCATGGTTAATTTAACCAAATTAACCGAGTTTTCGGTTAATTAGTTAAATTAACCGAGTTTTCGGTTAATTAGTTAAATTAACCGAAATTAACCGAATTTTCGGTTAACCGAGTATTCGGTTAACCAAAAATTCAGTTCGGTTAACGGTTAAGGAATTTTCTGATCGGTTAATCGGTTCAGTTAACCGAATAAGCAATTCGGTCGATTATTAACCGAATTTACACCCCTAGCGAGAGCAGCTTTCGTGCGCGACCAATGCCACATCAACTCTATTCCTTTCTTTACTTATGTGACACACGAGCTTTATCACCACGCGCATGACCAATATGCAGCGCGCGGTTATTACGCTCAATTGACTTGCAGTTTGCTTTTCGATTTTTTATCCTTGTCCGAATTATGCTCCAAAACTGGCTTTTTTAATATTTTTTTGTATTAAGATCTAAAATTAACCTGAAATAAAAAAACTTGCTAAACCCATGAAATATTACTCAAGAACGATAAGAAATTAGTTGAATTAAGTATAATTAGGATAAAATAATTTGGTCTCATCACATATTAATGTCAAATATCATTTTATCAGAGAGATTTTGGAAGGTGGTTTAATACTACTCTAAAAGATTCACACCAAAGATAATCCTGCTATATAATGACAAAGGTTGTATCAACTTTCAAATTGCAGCCTTGTCTAAATTTGATTAGAGTTTTGCATATGTTGGAAGCTAGTGCTTGACGACACCACCAGAGATTGAATTTTAGAGAATATGAAGATTAGGGTGTGGGATTTCGTCAAAATGGAGATTGACGTATTTTGATTTAAATCCCACATCGGTGGGATGTGAGCATATGCTCCACTCATATAAAAGAGCACCACTTTCTCATATCAAAATGTATCAATCCTTAGATACAATCATTATTCTTTGTAATATTTCTTAATTGAAATATAGTGTGTGTGGTGGTGTTAGAGGACGCAGACTATTTTGTTGAACCTCGTAAATATTGATGTTTTTATTTTTATTATTTGAGTAGCTTTTATAATATAATTGTAGTAATTATTGTGCAGTAATTGCGTAGGATATCCTGCCTAGAATTACATGACGATATTCTAAAAGTGGTTCTGTCAAGGAGATTGAGACCGGTGTATCTTTCCAATTATTTCTGAAAATCATTTTTTACCATTAACAGTTCAATAATTTGTTTGTTATACTTATATGCCTAGCCACAACACTATTTTCACCTATCAATGTCATTATGTGCCTTTAAAAAGTTGAAAGTGATCAATTCATCACTTGTAATCTTAAATTTTCAATCTATCACGTCATCAGACCAAGCATTTGATAGCTGGTGTTGAACTTGATCAGCTTCCTTGACTTGCACAGCTTCATCACGAAGAACCAGAGAATGGCTGCGAGAGTGACGGAGGCGCTGACCAGCAAGACAGCTTTCGTGGCAATGGCCATTATGAACACCAGGAACCCAGCCGGGATCAAGCACATGACGGCCAGTCCGGGCAGCGGCAGAGGTATTTTGTAAGGCCTGTGTAACGCTGGATGCTTTTTCCTCAGCCACAGAAATGAAGCGAATTCCAACAACATGGCCAAGCTGTACAAGAAGTTGACGGAGGATATGATGTCTGTGAAGTCCAGGCACGATACGGCTAGAGCGACGATCGTCGAGAGTAGAATGCCGACCCAAGGCGTGCCGAACCATTTTGATTTGGAGCCGAAGAAGCGCGGGAGGAGACCCAAGTCCGCCATGCCGAGGACTTGGTAGGCGCAGCTGCTTAACTGAGCCTCGAACAGGCCTACGGCTGATAGGACTGCACCGATTTCGACCCAGATTTTGAGCCAGTTTCCAGCGACTGTTTGGGCGACGGTGGCGTAGTAGCCGTCAGCCCATTCTGTTTGATCAAGAGGGATGGCGCCGGTGGCGGCTAGAAGAGGGATGAGGTAAGCCAGGCAGGTCAGAATGCCTGCGGAAAAGAGCGCCTTGGGGTATGTTGTTTGAGGGTTTTCCACCTCCCCGGCTAAAGTGCTGGCGTTGTCCCAGAAGTTGAGGTTCCAGAAGAGGGTGTTGAAGAAGAGCGTCCAGTCTTTGGCGACACCCTTTTCGCCAAGGCTGAGCCATCTCGCCGGGCTGATTTTCGGTATGCAGACGAGAGTGAGGATCACGAATGGGCTGAGGGAAATGACGCCTAGAGAGACTGCGGTGTAGCCGACAATGGCCAGGCCGGTGTAGTTCAGGAAAGCGAAAACTGAAGTTGAGATGAGGATTGAAAGATAATAGGGTGCACCTGAGGAGAGGATTGGGAGGAGGAGCTGGAGATAGTCAATGCAGAGAATAGGGTAAGAAGCAATGTTGATGACACCGGTGAAGAGCTTCAGTGAACCCATCAAGGATCCCCAGAAGGGACCAAAGGCTTGTTCAGCCCATGTGACGAATCCGCCATTGCCAGGAAAGGCGGTGGCGAGCTCGGCCGAGATCAGAGCTTCAGGGATGCTCCAGATGAATGGGAAGATGAGGAAGCCGAGAATGGCCAGAAGTGGCCCAGCTGCGCCCACGGCTGCTTCTTCTCCGTAAGGCCCTCCAGCAACCTCAAAGTAGATGAGGAAGATTAAAGGTAGCAGTGCTAGTTTCTTGTGGATCCGCGGCGACGATGGCCGAGGATCAACGAGGGGATGGGTTGTGGAGGAGATTTGAGGAGACCCCATAAGTCAATAGATTTTGTTTGAATTTTCGTTGTGTGATGTGGAAGACTTAGGAGAACTCTTAGCTACTGGGTGACTAGTTGCTGAGGACATGGGTGGATGAACAGATTGTTTTTGTCCTTGTCATTCCATCATTGATAAAAGTTGGCAGCATTATCTTGTGGGTGCCAGCCATTGCCTTCTGAAGCCTTTTTATCTTAGGATGCAAACCCCCACGGATGCAACTAGTAATCCTCTGAACGAAGGGGTTGTACCCTACCAACGAGGGGTAATGATACAGCACAAAAACGGACATTATGATTCAGTAAATGGAAATTGATCAGTCCTACTACATACCACTGAGCTGTCACATTTTCGATCATATCAAACCGGGGCATTGGGTCGATGTTATGGAATCTATAATGAAAAAATGAAAGCTTTGATTTGCAGTGCAGTTCCAGCACTCATACAAATAGCATGACCAAGTGACGCATCTGTCAAGGCGTCATCTACAGGAAGTAGTCGGGTGTTCTCCTGGTGACATCAGGCTCTCCTCTCCTTGGGGCTGGCTCGAACTGCAACCATACAAAGCAAACAGAACACTGCTTCAGAAGCGGAAATAGCAAGAGAAACCAGCTTCACATATTATAAACGTCTACATGGAAGGTGGATTGGAACTTTTTTTTTACCTGGATGAAAGTGTGCCCATTGCAGTCATCAACTTCGAGAATTGATGCCATGTTGCCACAGCGGTAACAATAGTTCGGTGCGCTGAATATTGTAACGACTTTTTGTTCCTGTCGTAAGAAATCTACAATGAGAAATTTAAGCAACCAATTGAACTACGGAACTGAGTGTCAAAAGCATTACATGGCCCCAGTTGTAGCCCTCCATAACCAGCTGATGAGCTCTAGCAATCAACTTCAAGTTGTTGGTATGGTTGAATTGCTCAGATATGTCCTGTCAGATTAAGTTAAGTACGGGAACGAGGCTGGAATCGTGAATGAAAGTACGAACACAAGAATGGCAGAACTAAATACTTGGCCGAATGTATATCCTGCTCCCCTAGGCGAGATACCCCAGCCACAGCGATCGTCAGGGTCAGACCAAAGCAAGTCACACATGGGTCCTTCATGCGGCACTTCTTGAACACGGTCAAAGTTGCGTATGTTGTCAAGAGTTTCAATAGATGGGGACAGACCACCATGTAGACAGAAGATCTCAGATTCAACCTTTGAAATAATAAGAGTGTTTCCGAATAAGAATAATTGAAAAAAATATAAATTATGATCATGAAGTCAATTAAACTGGAATTGGATGTATACCAACGCGGTTAGCGGGAAATAATCGAATAAATCTGTGAAGATCTTCCAAACATTAGCGTTTCCATACCTGCATAAAAAATACGGACAAAATAATTATGAAAAATAACACATAGCCATCAAACAAAAAAGATACCAACTAGCACAAAATATATTTTATATGCAAATCATTTAAGAGCCTCAAACATTCCCAGGATAAGATGACGATTGCATGAAGATAAGCAATGACATGGAACAAGACACATGTTCAGTCACTCATCAAAGTTCATGAACTAAAGGCTTGAATAAATATAAAAATGAGGAATATTAACAATTATGAGATGTTGAAATAAAAATATAAGCATCAACTAGTATGGCTGTAATTTACAAGCTAACAATATTTGTCAATAACGAGCAAACCAACAAAATAAAAATGGAAGACTTCGGTGCCAAGGATTAAGACTCACTTTCTAAGGCACTCATCATAGAATCCATAAACTTGAGTAATCTGCACCATGTAACATATTAAGGTAAGATAACCAATCCACGAAAAAAAGAAGTCTAACGGTGCACTAAAAGAAACATGTTTGAGTTGAAAAGAGAGACAAACTCCATAACATAATTCAAGAGATACCTGACGACTTTCATGATTTCCTCGGAGAATTGTTATCCTTTGTGGATAGCGGACTTTAAGGGCTACCAGAAGCTGTGTTTGTAAACATGCAAGTACAAGAACAGAGAACTTAAATACAGAAATTACAAGCATGTCATTTTAAAGGGATAACACGTAGTCATTTACTCGCTAGCAATTCTGGTTTACACAATCATTCCCAGAAACAAGGCCACAATAAGATGAATTATATTCATAATGAGACCCAAATTCTGGTAATATAATTATGAAATCAGTCCTTTGTTGAAGAATCTCAGTTTCTCTGACCCACTGACAAAAAAAATGAAGAGCATAAGCAAGAACTTACTGTTACAGTCTCAACTGAGTAATAGCCACGATCAACATAGTCACCCATAAACAGATAATTTGTATCAGGACACTGTTAAACAAAGGAAGAGGAGAAGAAATTAATGACACATACATGACAAATGTGCACAAGCTGTTTTGAGTTGAGTAGATACTGAAATAAGCAACATTTCACAGCATTCCTTAAGAATTCATTACAATACCTGTTTTCTGTCAGGAAATGAAAACAATCAAGGTTTGTAAGAATAATATACCTGCCCACCAATCTTGAAAAGCTCAGCAAGATCATGGAACTGACCATGAATATCACCACAAATAGTTACAGGGCTTTTCACCGGCTGCAACCACAGGAATATAAAAAATGAGTCAAAACTTCCCACTATACGGCACAGACTAATCCATACATTAGGTCATCATCGGCATATAATGGTGCAGATGAAATACCATACGCACATCATTCATACCAAATGATCAGATAATGGAGTAAACATAGCTGAAACACATAGATGCTCCCTACCTGAACATTGCTTTCTTCCATTAATATCTCTTTAGCCTTGTCGCATAAACCCCTAACCTATATTTGAAGGGATGCAACTATTAGTACTGAAGTTAGCAAACCCAAAGAAAGATAAAAAAGATCAGTTCAGCAATCTTATAAAAAATATCAATTCTTCAGAAAAAAAATGAAGATACTACTAGGGGCCAATGCTAAAAAACATACATCTGAACTTACAAGACACCAAATGAAAAACTATAACCAACTAACTGGTTCCGCACACTTTTGTCACTTACGAGTTCTGCTACTATGAATCACACTGTTCACTGTTTTGTAACAGAACCATCAAAAAAGTCTCCTCGTTCTTGTAAACAGAAATTAAGGTAAATCTTGAGCAATCAAATAAACTCACAGAACACTAAATATCCAATCACAACCTGACTTTGACAAAAAGTTTTAATCATAGAGGCAAAACCTTATCACCATCAAGTGAGAAACTAGTAAGAAAGTGAGACATGAAATTCTCAACCAGTGGCACATTCAAAACTTCAGATCATCACAAAACTAGACTACAAATCTGAACCTGAGCCACGAGATCAGAGCACCAAAAATATCAAGTCTTGAAACAGCTCAATCGCAGAGACATACAAAAAAATAAAAAAAATTCAATGAATATATAAATAGAAGGAAAAAAATTCACCTCTTGCTCGGACAAGGGCTTGCACTGCATAAGCTGCGCAATCTGCTCGTCGAGGTCGCCATGGGAGTCGGAAGGCGCGGACCCGAAGCTCATCTTCGTCTCCGAAAGAAACTCAATCTCAGACACCAAATGGGATGATGAATCGATCCAGATCTCTTCCGAATCTTCTTCGTCTTCGGAACCCCAACCCTAAATACGACTTTTAAAATTGGGGGTAAGGGAGAGAGACAAAACAATCAGAATCCACCGCTGCCGGGCGTCTTCGTCGTCGTCGGCGTCTCCGAAGGGAGAGAGATCGAGAGAGATGGAGAGAGACGAACGGTGGTGGTGAAACCAATACAAAATTGTTAACTCCAGCGAAATCAAACCCCCACCCCCACTAATTATCTATTTTCTTGCTTTTTATTTCCTTTTACTTATATAATAATATTTAATGGAACCTAATTCCAAGCATAAAATAATTTACTGTAAAAGTGGTTATTGTTTGAGAACCAATCATAATATTTTAAATATTTTTTTATTTTGATAAAATCACCATTATTTTCGTTAAAATCACTCTAATTTTTATTTATTATAAACCTTAATTGTGTATAATAATAATTGAGTTGTCAATTTTCAAATTAATACTTTTGATTTTAAAAAGTAAACATGTTTTATTATTTAAAATGCGAGAGTGTCATACTTTTAATACTAATTCAAATTGTGTGCTAATTTTATTGAATTTTATATTTTAAAAGGAAATTATACATTTTTTGACTAAATGATGTAACAAAATTTACAAATTGTGTCAATAACTCTTTTTTTCCCTTATTTCTATCATTTATTTTTTATGCATTTCAATTGTCATTGAATCAAAAATGAATACCATTTAGATGAATTTATTTTTTTGTGTAATTAATTTCAACACTTGTATTCTTGATCGAAAGTCAAAAAAGTTTGCCTCAACTTTTTTTTACCTCAAACTTTCAGGAAACCTGTGTTGAATAAATTTTGAACAAACGAAAATCATTTCCAACTAAAGTAATAAACTATTCTCATCGCTCGGTTTGTGCTCTTTTACTTATAACTTAAAAATAAAATCGTTACATCTTAAACATAAATTATAAAAAATATAAATTATAATAAAAATATATATTAACATTATAATTGGAAAAGAATATATTGATACATTATTATAAATTATTATAACGTTTATTTGATATAAAAAAATGGAAAGTGACATTTGAAAGAGTGCAAAATAAATACAGATGCGTTTGGTAACGAAAACAATATCATCCCTCCAAAAACGACACCGGCTAACCGGGATAAGCTTATCCTTTCCCTGTAAAATCCCACGCTTCGCGCAACTTTCCAATCGCCACTGTCGGAAATCATGTCTCCGCTCCGAATTAGTAATCTGCAAATCCATCAAGCTGAAATCGATCATTGCCAGAAACAGTGGGTGCCCGTGAATTCGATTTCTCATGTATTTCCAGTTAGAAAAAAATTATCTTTAGTATCAACTTTGTTAATTTGTTGAGCCCTAGAAAAGGAATGATTCCGAGGTCAGTTTTTCAGGTTCCAATTCCATCTTCACGTGGACTTGCATCAAAAGTAGGATTTTGGGGTTAGCTGGATTTGTGCAGGATATTTTCGGGGATGTTGTATGTGAGTTGTAATATGTCACACATATTCTTCACATGTTCAAAACTTTTTTTCTTATTGTCAACAAATGCTACTTTCACATGCTATGTTCTTCCTCTCTAATTATCAATAAAGGAATACAAGAGGTATGCTTGTTTTCTTCCTAATTCGAAGATGACAACCATTGTTGAATGGTTTGGAAAGAGCAATCAAATGTTGAAATTAAGAAGTGGGAAAGTCATCAATGAAGTGTGAAAGCCACAAAGATTAAAAATAAGAAGTGTGAAGATGAGAAAAAGGAGTTCATACCTCCTCAGCTTAAGGATCATGTCTTCCTACATTTTGGCTATAAAAGAAGGCCAAGGTGAAGGGGAAAAATCATCAATCAAACTCTCTTTCTTCTCTCTAATTCACTACATCAAGTGAGGAGAAATCTTCAAATTTGGAAGTGGAGAAATCTCTCTAATTCCTTGCATCAAATGTTGTAGAAATCTTGTATGATTTCTTTGTGGAAATTTTTCTTTTTCTCCCGTGGTTTTACTCTTCCTAATTTGGAAGTGGTTTCTACGTAAATTTGATGTCTCTTGTGTGATTTTATTTTATTTTTGTTCTGTTATTAGTCATACCTCACATCTACAAAATCTAATTGAAGCGGAGATCCTTTCCAAATTGATATCGTCCCAAATGCCCGCGATGGAACTGTTATCTGAATTGTGCTCTTGCTTTTCCACAAGTCATGCTGCTCTTAAATGTTTTTGATTGGTGTTGGAGGATTATAGTACTGTGTTTCTTGGGCATACAAAGCAGCAGAAATGTTTTTTTTATCACTAGAGCTTTTGCTCTCGCTACTTGTATCATTGATTCAAATTTTACATATTTTTGTTTCCAGAGAGAACGCCATATACTATCCTAAATCTGTTGATTCCGTACTGTTGTCAACTTAAAGCTCTCCCCGAGCCAAAAGCGGACAAAAAAATTGCAGCCAAATCTGTTCAATTTTAAGTGGGTTCCTTGAAAGAAGAAAATGGTCTCGCTATTTTACTTTCATTTTCATCATAACCTTTTACACTTACTGGTCATGATTAATTTGTTGTTGTGTAAATGCAACCTCGGGGGGTCCATTATTATCGAGTTTTTCTTTGTTCAGGTAATGTAAATTAGTCGGATCCACACTCAAAATCAAATTACAATAGTAAGGGAGTCCAACTATATATTAGGATCACTTTAGAACTTCCAATGGGCGATGTGGGACAATATCACTATGTTCAACACTCCCTCTCACTTGCGAGGACCTTTGTGAACCTCGACAAGTGGGACCTCATGCGGACCTAGTTAACCGTCGCGGGCATGTTCTAAGGGTGCGGCGAAACCCGCTCTGATACCATGTAAATTAGTCGGATCCACACTCAAAACCAATTGACAATGAGTGGAGGAGCCCAACTATATATTAGGATCACTTTAGAGCTTCCAATGAGCGATGTGTGATAATACAATTATGTTCAACACTCCCCCTCACTTGCAAGGACCTTTGTTAATCTCGACAAGTGGGACCTCGTGTGGATCTAGTTAACCGTCACGGGCATGTTCTAAGAGTGCGGCCAAAATCCGCTCTGACACCATGTAAATTAGTCGGACCCACACTCAAAATCAATTGACAATGAGTAAGGGAGTCCAACTATATATTAGGATCATTTTAGAGCTTCCAATGGTTTATATCAAAGTAGAGCATAAAGTTATATAGAGTTGAATCTCAGTAAGTTGTGACAGTAAGGTTAATAGTTGTAGATTGCTATTAAATGGGTCTAGGGTTGCGGGGCAGAGCCCCGCGGTACGGTAAAGGGATAATTTAAATTCGTATCTATGATTAGTATTATATATATATATATATCATATAACAATGACATAATTGATTGAGATAACTCTCAATAATACACATCCGTTATTTGCTTCCGAGGATGTAGACACAATGTTGAATCTCATTAAATCTTGTGTGCGCTTTACTATTTTGTACTTGTTAATTAGTTTGAATTCTCAACAAATGGAATCAGAGTCAGGTTGAGATGGTTATGTCGAGTGTTGAATTTGAAATGATCAAGTTTAATGGTCATGATCATTTCTAATTGTGGCAGACAGGATGAAAGATATGTTAGCGTAACAAGAAATTTTGAAAACTTCGCGTCCTGAGAAACCTGAATAGATGAAGGAGGATGATTATGAGGATATGCAGCAACAAGCAGCATGAGCGATATGGTTGTATTTGACGGACGAGGTCATGTACCAAGTGATGATTATGTCATTTTTCAAGCAAAATTTAAAAGAAGTTGGATTCCCAATTTATGTTGAAATTTCTTATGAATAAACTATATCTGAAGCAGAAGCTTTACGAACTATAGATGCATGAAGGGAGTATATGGCTCAGTATATGAATGTATTCATTTAAATCATCATGGATCTCGCACAGTTTGAGATGAAGATTGAGGATGAAGATAAGGCAATGATCTAACTATGTTTGTTACCTTCTTTGTACGAACATATGGTGATCACTCTTACATATGAAAAACAAACTATTGAAGTTGAAGAGATCACTGTGGCTTTATAGGCACAACATAAGTGAAAGTAGAATGCAGGGGAAAATTATTCACAAGCTGACAATTTGTACGTTAAGAATAGTTAGAATCGTGGAAGAAAGTCTGAGAATGATGATTCTAGAAAATGAAACTCAAAATCAAAAGGCAAGAAAATGATTATCTGCTACAAGTGCAAGGAGTCAGGACATATGAAGATGGACTATCCAACATGGAATAAGTAGATTGATGGTAAGAATGACCAATCATCAAAGTTTGTGAATGTGGTGTAGAATGATTCTGATTGTAGCGATGGTGATATGTACTAATTAGTTCGTGAATTCTTGGATTCTTGATTCGGGAAGCTCTTATTATATCAAGCTTAACAGGGAATGGTTCTACACATACAGGTCAGGTAATTCTAAATCTATTTATCTAGGTGATGATATATGTTACAAAATTGCTGGTATTAATGAGGTTAGAATCAGGATGCATGGCATGATAGTGAGAACACTGTGTGATGTTAGACATGTATATGAATTGAAGAATAATTTGATTTTCTTGGGCACTGCATAAAAATAGTTTTATTCCTAAGATATATGAGGGTAGAGAAACTGTTATATTTGTTAAAAGTGCGTTAACATTGATGAAATGAAAGATGACTACATAGGATATTTATAAATTGTTAGGGAGTACAGTTGTATGTGTAGTTAATGCTGTTGAATCACATGATGATAGTACAAAGGTTTGGCATATGCGTCTTGATCATTTTAATGAGCGTGGTATGACTGAATTGCATAAAAGAAATCTGTTGTATGATGTTAACTCATTCGACGATACTAATTTTGAGCATTATAGATGAATCATGTCTAACTCGATTTCACTACAGTTGGCGCAATTCGATGATACTGATTTTTGTGAATGGTCAAATCGTATAAAGGTATTTTTTCGCGGTCTTGAAATTTATTGAATTTGATCAATATGGCTTCACTGAAGTAGTTGAAGAGGCATTTGATGCCCAAAAAAGAATAAAAAATTTATTTGTGTATGCAAGAAGGAAAGATTATAAGCGTTGCATACCAATTTTCAAGCCATGGAGAAGTCAATTTTTAAAAAAATATCAAATACATGATCATCTCACAAGGCGTGTACTATCCTACAAAAAAATTAGAAAGGAGATAAGCGAGTTATGCGGATGCACTTGTAAATGTTAAGGGGTGTGTTCAAGTCACTATAAATGATTGACTCGGTAAAAGTATTGGCATTGTTTGAGCGAGTATTGGCATTCTCATAAGTAGTACCTGATGTAGAAATTACAAACAATATAATTATTATCATTCAACCTCATCCACAAAATTCAAGAAAATCACATCAGCTAATACTTGGAGTTGGTCTACGATAATTAGGAGTGTAAATAAAAATCGATTAATCGATGAATTGAATCAAATTAAATCGAACCGATATGTTCAATTCAGTTCGGAGTGTTAGTGGTTCGGTTATGGTTTGAAATTTTGAAAAACTGATGACTAATGGTTTGGTTTTTAATTTTTTTTCAAATCGAACCGATCCAAACTGAATAAAATTAAGATTTTATATGAACATTCTCCTTTTTAAAACTTATTTTATTGATAGATTTGGTCCTAAAAGACCAACTGGCGAGACGCCTACATGATTTAATATGCTCCAAAGAACTTACATTAGATTATCATGCAAAAAGGGCTCGTAGGCCGATGCTTCTTGTCACGACCGAGTAGCCCCGAAGCAGCAAACCTCGCCTCGCGCGTGCGGAGTGACAAACCGAGGCAGCAGGCACACCAGCCGAGGCTCTGCAGGGTCAGCCCGAAAATCCTCCTATTTGGTAGTTAAATTAGTCAATAAAGTTCATCAAAAAAAATAACCGATCTGAATCGAACTGTGTAGTTTGATTCAGTTTGTTTTTTAAAAAATTAGCGGTTCAGTTTCAAAATTTTCAAACTGATTACGAAAAATTTAATTTTTTATTAAAAATCGAACCGAACCGAATCATTACACCCCGCCCAAATACTCATCGTTCAATCACAATGGTTAAGCAAAAGACAAAAAACACCTTATTGAAACACCTGATTTTTCCATTATTAGTATAATTTGATGTTTGTGTTTGTGTCTGCGTCGTATTGTTGAAGAAGCTTTGGTAATGCAGTACTTTGAGTACAAAACGATGGTCCGAAGATAATAACAATTTTGCATGATATTGAAAACAACATTGTTTTTTTTGTTCCACAAAGCTTCACATTCGTGCCATAACCCAAGTGAAATCAATCCCACAATCACCCTCGAAAGCGTCAAACAAAAATAAGAAACAAACCTGAAAACGTAGAACTAGGGCTGTTTGGTCTAAACTAAAAATCGAACCGAACCAATTTATTGTGGTTCAAAATAATTTGATTATGGTGGATAATGATTCGGTTGTCAAACCGAATCGAAATATCAAAATTATTATGGTTTGGTTATCGGTTTCGGTCATTTATGTTTCGATTGAACCAAAAACCGAATTATTAAAATAATATAAAATTAATATATATTTTTTTCTATCACTTGATATTTGGGTGTCAAAATTTTCTATTACACTATTTCATGAACAATTATATTACAAAAATACTTACTTTTTCTAATTTTTTATTGATTTATTATGAGTTTATATAAAGTAAGAGTTATATGGATGTCTCAATTGGTTTTCGGTTAGGACGGAACCGAACTGAAATAAATTGATTTGGTCCAGAACTGAACTAGTCTAAATCGATTTAATTTTTAATTCTGAAAATATAAAATTGAAATATACAATTATAATTTAATTCAATTTGACTTTAAACCGAACCAAATCAATGAATGAGCCTCCTTTTCAATTGTAGCTACTGTTGCGCTGCTCCTTACTCCCTGTATCCTCTTTTACATGTCATTTAAATAACAGTGCATTAATTTTTGAACGCGAATAATTCAAAATATAAATATTATAAAAATATATTATCGAAGTAGAATTCGATACGAACATATTGAGATTCATCATTATAATATTTATTATAAAATTTTAAGTACAAAATGACAAATCAAATTTAATTTTAATAAAAAAAATGACAAGTAAAAGAAGACGAAGAAAGTATATGTCAGGAAAATACTATAGTCAGGAAAAGGCTCAAAGTGACACTTTTGTTGGGTGGTTCAAGAGATGCAATTTTTGAACCATCCGATTCATCGTTTCCTTTTTTCAAAAATAGTAGAATTTCCTATTACCCATTGTACTCTGTTATTTCTATTTAACCTCATGATTTATTTTATATTATTTTATATTTTAAATCAGTTGTTTTTATGACAATTATGTTCAAGAAAACTGTTTGTTTGTAATGGTGTTTTATAAGTTTTCTTTATATCAATGGTTTGTACATTTTTTTCATGTTAGTGACATGTATCTTCTATTCATAACGTCTTCTTAAAATCAGTGGCGGAATTAAAAATTTTCTTTCTAAGGTACAAAATAAAAAAATATAATATTTTTAAATTTAATTGGGTGTAAAAAAAAATTTAAAGCTGACTGGGGGTACAAAAATAAAAAATATAATATTTTTAGAATTAATTGGGGGTACAAAAATTAAAAATATATTATTTTTACACTAAAATAAAAACAATTTGATTTGGACCTGGGTCACTGCGTAAAATAAAAAATCTATTCGAACTCGAGACCTTGCATATGATGGACAAATCACTTTGTCACTTAACCACCACTCCTGGTGGCTGAATAAATCAGCTATTTAAATCAACATTTTTAACAAATGAAATAGAATGAAATATAAATAATGTAGAATAGTGGAAAATAAGTTTAAACTATTTTTTTTAAAAAAAAACTCAGCTTAATGAAAACAATACCCAGTTCAGATTTTCACACCTGTAATGGATCCAAACTGGTTTGAGAAAGCATTGAAATCATGGAGTCATTAATTTTTACTAAACATTGATGTTTGCTTCTTTAATTCTTTCTATCCTTCCATGGAAGAAGTCATAAAAAGGAAAAATCAAACCCCAAAATTATTTTCAAAAAAATAATTAATAATCAAATAAAACAAAAAGAAAAGACAAAAAATTGGAGATTACATCAAATCAAACAGGAAAGCCAAAAGCCGAACACGAATCCGGTGCTGCGCAGCACTTTACTGCGAGCACAAAAAGACATCGTTTATAGCATGAAATGACTCCGTTTTGTGCACTGTCATCCAAAACGACGTCGTCTATATCACAAAACGACGTCGTATTTTGCTCGCAGCAAAGTGCTGCGCAACACCGAATCCTTTCCCCAAAAGTCAATGTTGACGTCAACAGCGGTTTGAACCAATCACACACTCTCGCTTCGACTTCGTCAACATTTTGGGCTGATGAGTTTTTCTACGAATCCGACTCGGCCCATTCCGAACGACCGACTGAACACGTGTGTCTATCTGGCTGTCTTACACGTAGAAACAACGGCGTTTGTGTATGACAAAAATTTCCAAATCTTGGCTGCAAGATGATGATAGGGGATAGAGTAAGGCCGATGCTCGGAAATTGTATGGAAAAAAAATGTAGCAGCTTAATCTGAGATTGCTTCAAAAACCGTGTGGAACCCATTTACTGAATTAATGATAATGTATTATTTTTTAGGAGTTTAAGAAAAAAATAATTAAAATAGAACAAATATTGCTTTCGCTTGTAGCCCAAGATACTTGTAGATATTATTTAGGAAATTTTAAAAATGTCAGATCTCAAATTTTCACTCCCTACTAGGTTTTATTAACCAGTATATTAAATGTGAACCTAAAAAAGTATGTCGTATGAGGGAGATATATAAATTTAAAACAATTTATCTCCACAAATTTGAGATTTGAATATTCATAAATATTATGCAAGCGTAGATCTCACATTTTAAAAAAAAATCTCCTTACTATTAAAGTTTTTTTTAATGTCACCAGATTTGGTGGCCAAGTGATAATGAGTCCCGTCAGTTATCCGTTAGGTTGGTGTTGAGTGTATGTGTTTTTTTTTTTTGTAACTATTAATCTAGTATCATTAATTTCACATTGCATCAACCGTTCAAATTAATTATCTCACAATTTGAGTATTAAAATTAGTTTACAATGTTTCCCTAGACCACTAAATAATATTTAGAATGACAAATACAGTCCATAATTATTATTTTATAACTTAGTCCTTTTTACCTAATAATAGTAACAATAATAGTTTTCTTAAAACTTATTTATGATAAGTAAACAAAAAAATGAAATAAAATTTATATTAAAAAAATCTATGTATCGTTTGGCCCTCTCATATTTTCTTGTGATTTTGTTTTCTATACCAAATATAAACTTAGTAAAAATAAAATCGAAGAATGTTAGTCTAACACTTGTGTAACTCTTTTAAATTTCTAATGATAGTAATATCAATTCTTAAGGTAACCTTTGATCTATATATATAAAAAATCAGCGTATGTCCGTACGACGCTCCTGATCACGTGACACATTCCCCGCCTCCGACACGCCCAGTATCTCCAACCGCTCTCTCCTGCCCACCCCTATCACACCTAGCAATCCCGGTCGTCACTGTTCATACCATATTTTCAGTCACTCTTTATTATCACCCGTCAGAACGACGGATACCAACACTTGTAATTTATAACAACATAGAAATAAATAGTTCAAGATTTGATTCTTAATTCGTGTCATATTGTGATAAATTCATGGATGAAGCAAGAGTTGAGGATTTAAGAATTAGGAGAAAGTACAAAAGTGCATACAATCTTTTTATAAAAAAATATTACAATTATCATTATTGAATTTTAAATTCACAGTATTTTTATATTTCGGGATTCTTGTGTAATTATTATTATTATATTTATAATTGGAATTTTTGGTTAATAATTATAAATTATAATTTAGTCCTTCCAAAAACTATGCAGTTTTTTAAAAAATCATTTGTTTTCGTTTTAACCAAAAATTCATTTACTAAAATCAAACTAATATAAAATAGGAACAATCATATTCAATAAAAATGAATCATATAAATAGGATTTTACAAATCTTTTGTGTTGTTGAAAAAAATTAATTTGTTTTAGTTAAAAGATAAATAAATGAGAATTTAATTAAAATAACATGTAGCTTATTGTAAGGATTGAATTATAATTAATAATTGATAATTATATATTTCAATTGTAAATTTAATTATTTCACAAAGACCCTTAAATATAATAAAAAATTAATTTCAAAATTTAATAGTGATGATTTTAATTTTAAAATAGTGATATTATAAACCCATTTTCTACTTTTCTTAAACTATTCATTAAAAA
Source organism: Kalanchoe fedtschenkoi (assembly GCA_002312845.1). Classification (NCBI taxonomy): domain Eukaryota; kingdom Viridiplantae; phylum Streptophyta; class Magnoliopsida; order Saxifragales; family Crassulaceae; genus Kalanchoe; species Kalanchoe fedtschenkoi. Next base: position 1,429,329 of record NQLW01000039.1, on the reverse strand, counting down.
ATATAGCAATTAAAGAAATATTAAACAATCTATTCACATCATATTCAGATGTATCACAGTCGACACGTATCTCCATTTAATTACTCATATATTTATGTGGTCTGAGTCCTAGATTCATCACAAATATTGAATTTCCACAACTTATTATAAAATTTAATCAAATTATATGATTTGATCACAAAAACTTTTGAAAGCGTGTGAAAACCGAGTCGAAATTTGGAAATGGGGGCTAAAAATGCTTTGCACATAATAAAATAAATACTTTAAGCATAATTTGAGGTTTTTTGGGTAATACATTCACCTATTCTTACTAGTTGCAATTTCATTTTAGAGAAAACACGAAGTAAAAAAAGTTATATGTAGAAGAGAAATCTCAAAAAAAAAAAAATGATATTTGTATTTTATATGAAGGAGTCATTTTGTGGACAATTATTGGGGGTCCTTTAATTTGCCAGTTTAGTATAATTGAAAAGTAAAATTTTTTAAATAATTAATCACTAAATACGTGTCATTTTCAATTTTCAAACAACTCTTCATTAACGATGTTTATATTTCACGTGATGGACATGATCCATCCAAAAATGATCCTTGTATGATGTGTGTTAATTGAATATGAATATATTAATTGTTATAAAAATTTAAAATACATTCATACACATATTAAGTATGTTTCAATATTTGTTTTCACATAGAACAAAATGGGTAGAATTTTGTATCGTTCAATTTAGGGATAAAACTCAAAAGGAATCCTGAACTACTATCACTTACCTAATTACGGTTTGAATTACCACGATTTCTAAAAAAAATGCGATGAAAAAAAATTAGAATGATTTTTTAAAATAAAATTTACCATTACATTTCTAAACTAATTTTATATAAAACTTAGATTTGTATACGAAAGTTACGTCAATTGGTTATCAAAATACGCAATATCGTTTTACGTACATAGAGAAAATAACGTCTTTTCATACTGAATCATATATAATTCTCAACAAATTTTAAAAAAATAAATATATTTAAGAAATCAAATAAGGTGATTTTAATCATCATTCAAAATCAGTTTTTTGTTTTATCACATCCTATAAAAATTATAATAGTTCGAATCACAATTTAATAAGAGGCGGCAATTCAGATGTGTTCGATTTTTTCCCTTCAATTTAATTCATATTGACGAATAAAATCTCATGTAATAAAAATGTAATCAAAGATTTAAAAATCAAAAGTAAAAGTCAATATCTCGTGCTTATCCAAGTGAACTTGTTGCTCTGTACTTTGGCTATATAAACAAACTCAAATCTGACCATTTCCGAACCAGAAGAATATTCACTCTCATCTGATTCTCCAATTCTTTTGGGGTCTCAGAATCAGTCGTGTGTCTGATCCATCCATTCGATTGAACTCAGTCTTGCCTATGGGGGTTTCCTTCTCCAGGCTTTACTCCTTCTGCCATGACTGGTTCTTGCTCCAAGACGAGGTTGAAACTGCAACAGCCAGCAATCCAATCGCCTCATCCACGGGACATGCTGCCACGCCGAGGAAAACCCTGTCAAGATCGATCAGCATCGGCCGGCGTGAGCAGCCCGAGGTGCTGGTCTCCGCGCCAGCTGGCCCCGGCTCGGGTAAGGAGATGAAGCTGCAAATGTCCGTCAGCTTCAAGAGGAGTGGAGCAGCAGCAGCAGCAGCTCCAGCAGAGACTCAGACATCGTCAACGACCATCTCCATCACGCCCCATTTCGGTCCTGTCGCTGCTGCTGCTGCTGCTAGTGATGCTGGTGTTGTGACCCAGTCATCAAGTACCCTGAAGTCCCCGGCCGAGCCCGGCTCGAGCAAAATGAAGCTCCGCAGGACCTTCGGGTCGAGGCGGAGGAGGTCGGGGTCGGGGTCGGTTGTCCCCGTCGGGCCGCATTGGTGCGTGCGTGCGTTGTTTGTTGACTTTCTCTCGAACATGTGCATTTCTGAAGATTGATAATAATTAACACTATTTGGTGAGAATTTGCAGGTGGAAGCTACTCGAGTCCACCGAGCTGGAGAGGAGCTCCACCGAGTCTGCCAGCACCTCCGAATCGCCGAAATCAAAATGGTGCAGAGCCAAGGTCAAGGCGCTGAGGGTGAGATTCACTTCAATCCCCAGCTTCCCCTTCATGTCAATTTCGATTAAATTCCGAACCGGAAACAGTCTTCTTCCTACCGGAATCTTGGGATTATGTTAATCATCATATCACTTCGATCATCTTTAAGGTTGGAAAGGGCTTGTCGAAGAATGTCGTGTTCCGAAAGCTAGCTTCGCAACACTGGCTCGAAGCTGTAAGCCCCACATCTCCTTCCACAGCATGTATTTCTGTATTGTCCTGCCATAGAGTTCACTGGGCTCTAATGTTTCACAGTCTAACGTTTGATGTTGCTTCAGGTAGATCCAGGGCACCGATACGGACACAATCTTAGATTCTATTATGTCCGGTGGTGTCAGAGTCCCAGCAGAGAGTCATTCTTCCACTGGTAAAGATATAAACACCCAGAAAAAATTCTTTTCAGAGCCAAATGTATATAATGCTAAGACGATTCATCTGTGCAGGCTCAATCACGGCGAAGGGAAGGACTTGAACTTGGATGAAACGTGCCCGCGATTCAAACTTCATCAGCAGCGCGTTAGATATCTCTGCCCGGTACACTCTCCGGCCTTTGCTCAGATATCTCAATCATACAAATGGATACTAAACCGGTCCTGGGTTAAACTAACTAGCCTTTGTTGGTCGGATGTAGGCAGAGAGGGAGGCGTACGAAGTTCTTTTCGATGAAGGGAAGCTCAGAAACAAGATGAGTAGCCAGCTTATTGACACCAGCGGAGGTAGCAAGTGGATATTTGTGCTCAGCACATCCAAGACCTTGTACGTGGGGAAGAAGAAGAAAGGCCTGTTTCACCACTCCAGCTTCTTGGCTGGCGGCGCCATCTCCGCGGCTGGCCGAGTGTCCGTGGAGAATGGGGTTCTCAAGGTCGCCTAGCTTGACCATTTTTGTGCACTTTTCTATTTTTGTACCTCATACATCCGACTATTAGGATATTCGAACTGACATGTTTTTGGCAGGCGATTTCGCGACAGAGTGGGCATTACAGGCCAACGGAAGAGAACTTCAAATACTTCATCTCCTTCCTCGAGGAGAATAATGTGGATCTCACAGTTGTTGATGTAAGCCATGATCGAAACTTACTTCTTATGTTACATAAAGATAGATGATGTAATTACAAACCAGTGACAGACACTTGCTCAACTTCCATGGCAGAAGAGCTGCATGGATGAAGGTGAGGCCCAGCCAAAGAGGGGCCTGGGAAGGAACTGGTCGCAGGAGGACTTGACTCAATTGGTTGGACCTGATCAAGCGGTGAAGACTCCGAACCGGCAAGTGTCCAAGACCTTCCGCATCCGCAGCCTCCGTAGAAGACTTTCATTCGTTCTGATTCCTGAAAAGCACCATCCGTTTAGATCATTCTCTGCACCATTATGCCGATAAGCAGCATCGGTCAGCAAATATTTAAATTTTAAATTTAAATTACAAAGCACAAATCCGATCTCCAATAGTAGATATTCATTCATCAAGTAATAGATGGGGATTCCAACAACAAAACTTCGATATCACCCTAATTCTGATCCACTTTAGTTGAAATTTGTTCATTGATTCAAGTTGTAATAAATTCCAACATTTTCTTGTACACTGTTAGTTAACTGGATGCAATAACAATATCACAAAGCACCATTACTTTTCATTGAGTTATTTTTGACCATGTCTACCACGTTGATTATCAACGGTTGAAAAATTGTCATATTTGATTATAAGAAAATTTAATTTTTCAGCATGACACGTAATAGGTCAAACTGTCATGTGACAGTTCTCCATTAAGTAGTTCATAATTCGCATGATGGACATGATAGACCCAAAAATGTTTGTACTTTTAAAGTTATCGTATGACACATTCTGATGAGATGTAGTTGATAGACATGTGATCCATTTACCGAATTATATATTTTCAAATGACGGATATGTCCCTGTCCACAGCCATTTGGTGAGGAGTTTTGAGAAAGTTTGGTCTGTCTAACAATAAGGCAGGAGTGGAGGGAGGTAGGCTCTTGAGCCATTTGGCAGTAAGAATGTTTGGTTGAGTCACTCTGCTATAAATGGAATCTCAAGAACTCAACTTCAGAATCTACCAGTCAATCCACAAAACAAACCCTTTAACCCATCATCATTGCTCATCTCAGGGAGCCAAATCTCCAACACAGAAATCCTCACCTAGCTCTCCACAAACCATGAAACTCAGTCGATCACTCATCAATGCAGTTGACCACCTACGCCGCATTTCCCGGTGATCCATTTCCGCTGACAAAAAAGCTAGCCTGGCCGCTAAGAATGGCGAAGGGACCTTGTTTCTGTTCCGGTGAGTACACATATCTGATCACAATTTGATTACCTGATTGTTATGACTAGTTCATGAAACATTCTAAAAATTGAATTTTTATGCACATTCAGTTAATTGTGCTTTATTGATTTTGAATTTTCAACGACTCGGTACGTCTTTTTATGATCAATGATCTAGTGTTTTGAATGAATAACGTACATATTTTTGAAACACACTAGTAACTATCATCGTCGAATTTAAACTCTTTGATTGAGTTTAGAGTTTAAATCGATCGGGATCCTGAACAGTCATACCACACGTCCCTAAAGACAAAATCGGAATAATACAGAGCAAAGAAATCGACAGAAATATGAGAAAGTAGGGGGAGACGGTTGAGATTGTGTGATTGTAGAATTGTAGTTGCATCAAACAATGGAAGCAACTACCTCTGCTTGCTACTGTTAGACTAGTGGTTGGATGTTCTTTTGGACAGTGTGTTTTGAAGGTCTGGTCAGGCTTGTACGAGGATAGAAGTCAAAGGGCATGGTTGTCAATAGGAAATTCCTGGTCAGACAAGCGGTGATGATTGGGCCGAAAGGCCCATTTAGTGAACTCTAAGTTTGGAAACAGCGGGCTTGGGCTCAAATAGTGAAGACAGCAAAATGCGTTTGAAATCCTTGTTCGAGTTTCATGACAAAAGATTGAAAAATTAGAGATGAGATGTAAAAGATCGGCACGGGGTTTTTTAATAAATTTAAGTATTCTTTCTACGGCACTTCAGATTTAAAAATATCATTTTTATTATATTAATTATTTAAATTAATTTATATTTGTTGTAAAGAGTTATATGGAAAATTTGTTTCAATGTTGATGAAAATTTTATGATTATAAGGTTTTTTAGAATGATAAGCTGGCATGACACAATGACTCAAATCAATTTTTTTGGGTTTGTTTCAATATGGATATCCTAATATAGTCGTGAATTTTCAGAGTTTAAATTGCTTGTACGCTCTATTTGGTTTTGGTATAAGAAATTTTTGATGAAAGAAAAAATTAAATGAGAGGCAAATTGAATTTTCCATGAATTTCGTCTGATTTTAAATTGAATTTCATCTGATTTTTTCTTATTTGATTATGAACAATGCCTGAAAAGTATTAAAACACACTATAATTGAATCAAAGTTCTTTCCTATTATTCTCCTTCTATTTTTTTACACCCTCAACTTTCTCTAAAAATTAAAAACAATATTCCGTTTAATTTCCATCTCATTTTCATTTTCTCGTCAAAATCTTCTCATATAATACAAAGCCTTACTGTATGAATGAGAGTTTATAAAAATATAAAGGATTAAAGGACTATAGTTGCATATATATCCCACTGTCATCTTTTACATGTCACTTAATTATTTTTATTTATTAATTTTTAATTTTATCACTTAATAATCTCAGTTCATATTTAATATCACAACATATCTTAAAAAATCAAACATTAGTTACTTCATTATCATAATTCATAAAAAAACTCATCATGCACTAGTAAGAATCCAAACAATGCTAAATTTTAAATGAAATTTTAAAAAATACATTTAATATTTCTTACTTATTAAATTTAAATTTATTCAATAACTAATATTAATATTTTTTATCTCACTCAAATTTACCTTAAAAGACTTAAACGACGACTAGTATTTCACAAGAAACCGAGTATGATGTGTTTGCAAAAACCTAAAAAAAAGGAATAAAATGGAAAAGGTGAGGGAGAGAAGAATGATTTGGCGAGGAAAATTTCAGCGGTGCGCAAAAAGTGATTCAACAAGTGAGACAATATTTTAATTAACCGGCTATCATGCCATTATGGGTGTGATCTGATGATAAAAAGGATGTGAGATCAATTCTGACAATCCATATGATCAGAGTTCAAATTTAATTTTTTCCTGTTAAAACATATGCCACAACAGATAAGTTACAATTTTTACACATCATGAACAAAAATGTAGTTTTTTTTGTGTGAAGTGCATGCCTTCTCGCTTCGTTGTTTTATTTCATTTTTATCAGTTTAGTAATAATTTCCATTCTAGTTCTCTTCAATTTCATTTAAGAACTATTTGTGTGTATGAACAGTTGTCAGAACGGTGATTTATTTTAATAAAAGTATCCCCGTTGTAGAATGTGATTTTCTTAAAATAGGTAAAATGAGAATTAGATTGAAAAGTGAAATAAAAAGTAAATAAAAGAATTGAAAGATTGTACATTTGGAAAAAAAAATTCGAAAAAATGGAGAGTAATACAAGGGACAATAATCTACAACACATTGTTATTTGTAAGAAGATCGACAACACAACATATTACACCTTCACAGATAGATTAGATTACATTACACACTTGTGGCCACAGGCATTACAGAAGCAAACGGGAAGAAGAAAGCAAAGAGACTCGGAAATTAAGAAATAAGAGTTGATACACCATGTCAAACTGGCGCTAAAACGGCGTTTATTTAAGGTATACAGTCATATGTATATAATAGAGAGTAGCTAGAGACACCGTTATTGCTCTCTGATCGATCATTCTTATTGCATATCTAATCCTTGTCACTCCATTTTTGTTGTGCCCAGCAGCGCAGCTATTGATCGTGTGATCATATATCCGGCCACATTATTGCCAAGAAGCCAAACACAGTGGTGGAAGTGAGAGAGCAACTCATACAAACATGTCATCGTTGATCAGAGAGTCGAGAAAAGACGTGAGAACCCCGTCGTCTTCTTCCACCATCCCTTCGCAGTTGATCATCCCATCACCGCCGCCGTGATGATGAACATCTTCATTGCTAAGACCTTGCGGCGACAGCTGCAAGTTCACATGGTAGCCGCCGCCAACCCCGTCCTCCAAGTCCAAGTCACTCTGATGGAAATAATGATGCCCGGCACCATCAGCTTCATGCGCATTATTCCCATATCCTCCATGACCTACTACCATCTGATCCTCCTCCAAACCATCATCCATCACTGAGCCTGAATGACGGTGCCGATACGGATTAGGGTTTTGGCCCGAGGATGTTGGAGTAGTAGTGGTAACTATTTTTGAGCTGCCCGAGATATCAGAGTCAGAATTCTTCCCATCTTTAGCAGCAACAACTGACTTGAGTTTAGGGTTTTTAGTAGCAGCAGCAGCTGTGCAAGTTGTTTCCAGGAGAGGCTTGTGTGTCTTGGGGTCAATCCCTTGGCTGATCAGCTTCTTGCTTAGATGAGTGTTCCAGTAGTTCTTGATCTCATTGTCCGTCCTGCCCGGTATCCTCCCCGCTATCAGCGACCACCTTAAAATCAACCAGCAAGTTACTTTACAGCTACATCCTATACCCAAAATGCTAACCCTAATCCCCAAGCAGTCCACCAAACCCTAACTTCAAAAAGCTCTCATCTCATTTCAAAGCTCTTATCTGCATATGCAGAATATATATGAATGACGTGGAAAGTAGGAGATGGTAAGTGAATGTTTACGTACCGATTACCGAGGAGGCGATGTAGGCGGAGGATGAGATCCTCCTCATCGGGAGCGATCTGGCCGCGCTTGACCGACGGGTGGAGATAGTTCATCCACCGCAGCCGGCAGCTCTTCCCGCAGCGAACAAGCCCGGCGCGTTTCGGCAGCGTCCTCCACTTTCCCTCTCCTTGCTGGTTTATGCATTTCGTGAGCAACTCGTCTTCCTCCGCCGTCCACGGGCCTCTCTTCAACCCCACCATCTTGCCGCTACTGTTTCTGCTGCTCTTCTTCTTCTCGTTCGCAGGTGATGACGAAGCTGATGAAGATGGGTTTCTCATGGCTTAATTTTTCGATCTGGGTGATGTTGTCTCTGGTATTTGGTAGGGTTGTTCTTGGGTGGATCGAAAACCTTCATCTGCTTGTGTCATGTAATAATAGTTTTATAGCGTGCGCGTGTGCCACACGCGTCTCTCTGTCTGTGTCTTTCACGCGACCGTCGCTAATGTGTACAATTTCCTCGCTAAAGGGCCTTCTACTAAACTCACTAATACAGGCCAGGTTTTTCAATAATGGAAGTGCGTCACACCATTATTTAGCTGATACTATTGTATTACATTGATTGTGCAAAAATAATAAATATTTAATTTATTTATCACTAAAAATAACACTCCATCTATTCTATTTAATTTTTAGTCAAAAAAAAATCATATTTAGTAAATAGAAGGATTTATTCGAAATGAAACATTTCGTCTGCTGATTCATTTTGTCTTTGTTTCGTACTGTATGGATTCAATAGCTTTTGCAGATCAAAGCACATGGCAGTTCAATTTAGTTGAATGAGTGGATTGGATGAATGTATGGTGAGGTGGGGGTAGGTGGAGGAAAGGAGGGTGTTGTGGAATGGTAGCAGTGGAGCAAAATGTGAACCAGATTGCTGCATGTGAGACCCCAACTGACTCTTCTTCATCTTCCAAGTCTTGCTGCTGGAGATGAAGGTAGGAAGACCATCAACTTCAACAATGTTAGCTAGACTAACTTAAATTAATCAGGAGACACGGAGACCAAAGCTTGTGTCTGTGTGGTTGGTTGGTCAGTGCTGCTGTGGATCTGGTGCTTGCTTTGGGTTTCATATTCTAAGTTTCAGCAGTCATGTGTGAGTGTGGACCTGCTGCTGGGGGGTTCTGTGCCACTGTGATTGGGCCATGTGGAGCATTTTGTCAGCTCATCTGTGCTTGAAGTGAAGTGTACTTCTTTCAGAAGATGATGAATCACAAAGTGTGTCTTACTTGTTGAAGTTTGGTTGATTGGAAATGAGAAGTTTGAAGCATCTATTTGGACTTGGGACTCTTGACTTCAAGCGCTGGAACTTTCTTATTACAGTGGGCAACATGGAGACTGATGGGTGTACCAACCATAGATGGATGGAAAGTGTCTTAATAAGTTTCATCATGGACCCCATAACTGACATGTGGTCAGTAGTGATATTACGCCAGTGCTGTTCTATGCTTCTAGAACAGGCAGCTGCTGAAAGTTACATATAGCAGAAGGCTGTCTCACCCGTCAGCGAAAGTTGAATTCATCTTTACGGATACAATAGATCGAAGATGTAAATGTTATGGAACTTGGCACCTCAAAACTTGAAATGGCCGCCATATCTGTAGCCTTAGACAGTCAGGTGTTTGTAACTCTGGTCGGTGTTGAAAGATCTGGCGCTCTCCACCAAGCCTTTGGATACAACAAGTCTCAGAGCACTCACTCCCTCTTGCAATGCAGCATCCATCTATATATAATTTTAAGATGTAGAGAGAGAGTGTCATAAGTGAGTATTACTTCAAAACAGAACAGACTAGTTCTGACTGGAACCTAGAAGCACCAACAGGCATATGGCACTTTAAACTACCATGCAAAAACTTACGAATGTGACGAATTTGATATCCTCGAAATGCATAGTGTTCAATAAAATGAATACTTCTTAAGAGTAAGTTGACCATCAATATATGTTGACGTAGCCGGGATGGAAAGAACAGATAAACTAAACTGCAGAACATACTTTTCGTTGAGAAGTGGCATTGAACTGTTGGAGCAAAAATGCTTTTGGGTCCATTTGACCAGGAGGCCTTCCAATGCCTACGGAGCGAGAAGAAAGAATTAAATCAGTCTTCAGAGAGTGAATAATGCACATTTTGGGCAGGTTATGCCCCGTAAAGATAATTATGAATCCAGACTGACCTATTCTCAGGCGGGGAAACTCTCTGTTACCTCGAAAATGATAAATCACACTCTTTAATCTGATAAGTAACAAAAATAAAGAGACAAATTAAAGCATTTCCAAGATTAGAACCGCAGTGAAGAGCTTTCTATTCTAAAATGTAGAATTGTGTTTCATTCAGATCGACTTTTTTCACTGATCTAACAACCACACAGTTTCTTCTTGGATTTAGACACACAGGAGATATGCAACTGTCCAACCATATATGAAAAGCCATTACATTTAACAAATTTCTGAAATATAAAAAAATTGACCTCCATTTGGAAACGTCATCCTCATAAATAAATAAATAGATGCTAGCATTTTCAGAAGTAAGATGTTAGAGACAACAGATGAGAAGGCCTCGTGCTGTATTTGCTCAGTATACAACTTACAATCCCCCAGCTACAGTGTTCAGTAATTCCAGCTAAAGGAAATAATTAAAACCCACCAGACGCTACCCTGAAAGCAGACTGATTTTATCATCATACCCGTTATGACTTCCATGACCTCCTTTAGGGCTCAGACGCAACATTCCACAAGGCAAGTCCATGTCATCATGAAGCTACATAGAACAGAAAAATATTTAGAAGAATTTGAGAGCACAAGAAATGATTCTACTCTACTTGAATTCAAATATGAACCATACCACGATTACACGATTGAGAGGCAATTTGTAGTAAGCTGCTATGGGTCCAGCCTACATTTCGAGAATACAAGAAAGATCAATGACAGCTATATGAAAACTTTACCATCTGCAAATAATCCTAAGAATAACAAAAGATGAAGATATCCCCTTTGCCCCGAACGAAAAACAATCCCCTAACGCAAATATGTCTCAGTCACTTACTGATTCACCACTCAAATTCATGTACGTCTGAGGCTTAGCAAGAAAGACCGGAACATCACCAATAAACCCTGAATCAGTCATCTGGCAGTAGTCAGTTTCAGCCCCGTAGTTGGACATATTGCATCCACAACTATTAGCTCAAAATCAACAGAACCAAAACCTTTTCCAAATATGGCTTTACAATGAACACTATCCATTTGTATCCCTTGAGATTCCGCAAACACATCAATCATTTCAAATCCAACCTGCAAACACAAATATTAGCTCTGAAACGTGAAAAAAAAAACTGGGCATCTGTTTAAACTTCACATTGTGCCTAGTCCTTTTGTATTTATCACCGGGATTTCCCAAACCAACGAAAAGCCAAGGCTGCAATGAACTTGTGGCGCTCTGGAAAAACCGCCTATGAATGGTGTTTAGCATTCAAACGTTTTCAATATGTTCCAAGATTCACGCAGCAGGAGTCTCCTGAAAAGCTTCGACTTATCATAGAATTTAAAGGAAAAGTAAGCAGAGACGAAGGCCATGAGTACTGAACTTTTTGGGATTGATAGATAGATATGATGAAGGCCCAAATCATACCAAATGAGATGTTCATCTCCAACAATACCATTGATGAAAGACTAATTTATGAAATGAACTTATGAACCCACCGAGTCGCATAAATCCGAGCAACTTAATTTTCTCTCAAACTTTCATTTCCACCAAATTTTCCTTAAACCAAACACAGCCTAAGCATCCAATTATTCCGTTGAAGCTACTGAGAAGAAAGTAAAGTGTTGCGAAATTGATAAGAAACTGAGCTTACCGGTGCACGGATTTGCAATCAACGATGGTTCCCTGTTGCCTTTCGTTGAACTCAGCTTCGGAATCGTTCGTCAGCCAGTGAATCAAACAGCGCCGCGCTTTGTGATTTGAAAAAATTAGGTCGTTTTTTTTTTTATATATGGGGCATACTGATTGTTGGAGTTTGGGATGCCGAATTCGCCAGAAAGTAGTCACAATTTTTAATTAGCCCCAGAAGTTAACTGTTTATACATTTGTATCGGATGTTTTTCGTATTTCTTTTCCATTCTGCTTCATTTTCTTATATTTGAATTTGTTAACTCTGAAAATAAAATTTTTGTGTGAAAAACACTTGTTCGATCCATGCGTCCTTGCTGGTGATAACACTCTCAATTAGAAATAGTTATTTCTTATTTTCGAGGACGTAGGCATACTGTCAAATCTTATTAAGCCTTGTGTGCATTTTACTGTTTTCTCTTATTAATTAGTTGAAATTCTCAAATAATCGGTATTAGATCAATGCTGAGATGACTATTTCAAGTGCTAAATTCAAAGTAGTCAAGTTCAATGGTCACGGTAATTTTAGATTATGGCATACAAGAGTGAAGGATCTACAGCTCAAAAAGTAATTTTGAAGACTTTAAAATCTGTGAAGTCTGAATCGGTGAAGGATGAAAATTAGAAGGATCTACAACAACAAGCAGCAGAAATGGTATGGATGTGTTTGACGGATGATAGGGTAATAATTTATCCTATTTTACGTACGTATACTTAGTATATTTGGGTCGTTTCCAATTGATTATGGGTAATTTATGGTTAATTTTGTCTCTTGTAGATTAAATATGAAGAACACCTACTTTGGAAGAGGAAAACGATGAAAATAGTGCAAATTGGATTAAAATCGGATAAAAAGCCAAGTTCAAAGGTCAAACTGTCAAAAGAAGAATCTCAGAGGTTAATCTGTAAATATGCAGAATCAGAACTCGATCCAGGTCGAGCTTCCTTTTCAGTAACTCGATCCATTTCGTGTTTCATGGCAGCACGCGACCCAGATCGAACTTTCTTTGCACTAGCTCGACCCAGGTCGAGTTTACACATGTCGGGCCAGAAACGAGCATATTCGAATTACGTTCTGAACTCCTTTTGGCAATAGGATTGCTTCCAAAACTCATTCAAATTAGAAGATAATTACAAATTGACATATCACCTATAAATAATTAAATAGAAGGTCTTGGCTCAAACCCTAACACGTCTAACACCACACCACATCTTTCTGCCAGAAGGGTCAGGTGACAAATTCCATTCAGAGTTGGAGCTTCAAGAGACTAAGCTTTCCTCTACCGTTCTTATTTTACTGTCATAATTACTTTATGATTGTTATTTCAATTATGCGTAGTGAGTAATCGTCTCTGTCTTAGGATCCTATGGATCCTAGGTTATGTGTAAATTCAACTTTTCATGTTTATTAATTAAGAATATTTTTCATCCATGTTGCTAGTGCTTCTTTGAATGTTATTGTGTATGTTCATTATTTTAGGGACGCCTTTATATTGTCATGTGTAGTGTTCAGAGTTTAAATATGCATGCTTCAAGAACTTATGTTTAGGATATAGTCTATTACCATTTAAGCTAGGATATTCAATCCCACGAAGACCAGAATCGGGATGGGTTGGATATTTCGCTCAGTTGTAGTCAATGAACCTAGTCAACCGAAGACCAGAATCGGGAGTTGGCCTAGGAATATTGAGTAGTTTATTTATCCTGCTGCATGTTTAGGAAATATTAGTGTATCACTCTTTGACTAGTATTTGTGAGCTATGAAGACCAAAATCGAGAAACAATACGATACGAAATCAATTGTAGTGAATAATTTACTGTGTAGGAACACCCAGAAGTCGGACTCGCATGTAAATTATTGAGTGATACGCCGTATTATTAAAATTGCATGATTTGGATGATTAATTTGCGTCTGAATCACATGATTAGTTTTGCATGCAACCTAGGTGAAGTAAATCTTAGGATGCTTATCTTCTTTGTTCAATTCTACCTCTATGTCGTTACTTTCAGTCTTAATTCTTAGTTAATTAGTTTTAAATAACTTCCACTCATTCACCTAGAATTAAATATATATTAATTAGATTATTTGCGCCTAACAAGTCTTGTGCTCCTATTGGCTCGACTCGGTACTTACCGAAATTATTTGACTGCAATCGACCCCTAGAATATTCATTGACATATATATAAGGTCAAAAATACGTTTGTCAACGGACGAGATCATGTACCATGTGATGAGTCCGTCTGCTCAAGGAGAAATTAAAAGAAGTTAGAATCTCTATTTATGTTGTAATTCCTGACGAATAAACTCCATCTTAAGCATAGGTTGTATAAGCCAAAGATGTAGGAAGTGAATAATCAAGCTCAGCGCGTGAAAGTCTTCAATCAAATACTCACAAATTTTGCGCGACTTAAGGTGAAGATTGAGGATGAAGATAAAACATTGATCTTACTATGTTTGTTGCATTCTTTTTACGAACATATGGTGATTGTTCTTACGTATGGAAAGAAACTATCAAAGTTGAGGGTATTATTACAGCTTTGTTGGCTCGATACAGCAAAAGCAGAATTCAGAAAGAATTCTTCATAAGTTGACAGTTTGTATGTCAAGAGCAATCAAGACCGTGGAAGAAAGACTAAGAATGATGGTTCTCGAAAATCAAACTCCAAATCAAAATCAAAGGGTAAGAAAATCATTATTTGCTATAAGTGTAAGGAGTCGGGACATATGAAGAAAGATTGTTGAATGTGGAAGAAGCAGTCTGATCGGAATAATGGAGAATCATCGAAGTTTGTGATTGTGGAGCAAAATGATTTTGATTACGGCGAAGGCGATATGTTTTTTATTTCAACTGTTCAAGTCATGAATACTTGGATTTTTTATTCGGAATTTTCTTATCATATCACACCTAACAGGGAATGGTTCTCCACATATAAATTAGCTAATTATGATTCAGTCTATCTGAGTGATGATAGATGTTATAATATTACTGGTATTTGTGATGTCAGAATTAGAATGCATGATGATATAGTGAGAACACAATGCGATGTTAGAATTGTTAAGAATGGTTGTACCCCTATGGCAGATGAGGGTAGGAACCTATTAGAATTGTTAAAAGTGTGTTAACTGTGATGAAAGAAAAGATGATTACAGAAAATATCTATAAACTGTTATTGAGTACAGTTATAGGTGAAGTTCATTCTATTGAGTCACATGATGATAGTACAAAGTTGTGGCATAAGCGTTTTGGTTACCTTAGTGAGAGTGGCATGACTGAATTATCTGCAGCATGGTAGTAAAAGCTGCAAGCTCAAGTTTTATAAGTTTGGTGTTCTTGAGAAGCAGACTAAAGTTAGTTTCAAGACTGGAAAACATACAACTGAATGAATTCTTGATTATGTGCATTCTAATGTATGAAACGCTGTCAAAGAAGTATCATTCAGTTGATCTGTGTATTATGTTTTTTTTACTAAAGATTTTTCTAGGAAAAGTTTGGATATATTTCTTGAAATAGAAATTTGAAGTTTTTAATAAATTCAAGTTGTGGAAAGCTGAGGTGCAGAATCAAATAGGTAGAATATCAAGTTTTTTAAGGTCAGATAATGGCACGGAATAGACAGATTCATAGTTTCAAAAATTTTATTAGGATAACGAGATTCAGAGGCACTTTACAGTGCTTAAGACACCACAACAGAATGATATTGCAGAAAGAATTAACAATACTTTTACTAAAAGGATGAGATGTTTGAGATTGAATGCAGAATTTCCTAAAAGCTTTTGGGAAGAGGTTGTGAGTATGGCGTGATATATCATTAATGCATCACACGAGCATCATTAAGAGGAAAACTTACAGAAGAGGTATGGACAAGTAATCTAGTTTGTTATGATCACTTTTGGATTTTTAGTTGTCTTACTTACATGCATGTACATGGTGATGAGAGATCAAATCTTGATGCAAAATTCAAAAAGTGCATCTTTATGTGATATAAGAAGGCGTTAAAAGATACAAGTTTTGACATACAATTATAAAAAAGGTGGTGATCAGTAGATATGCAGTCATTGATGAACAGTACATGTTGCAGTAGAATTAAGAGAAGGTGCATATGAATGTAGA
Organism: Kalanchoe fedtschenkoi; assembly: GCA_002312845.1. NCBI lineage: Eukaryota > Viridiplantae > Streptophyta > Magnoliopsida > Saxifragales > Crassulaceae > Kalanchoe > Kalanchoe fedtschenkoi. Next base: position 1,413,409 of record NQLW01000039.1, on the reverse strand, counting down.
ACAAAACTAGCCCTCCATCTATAGAGAATCTTGAAAGTTCTACTTCAGCACATGACAACTCCAATACACATGATTTATAGAGCTAGAAAGTTCTACTTCCTCATAGAGATAGAGGAAGATGCACCAATATAAAATCTCCATGCAAATTCGATTCTGAAAACATGGTCTACTTTACACTTCACGTAAGTAGATAAGATCTAGTTACCTTTTAGGGAACTATCACTAATAATGAGAAAAATAAATGGATGACTACAATGGTAGAGAAAATGAAGTTTTTGACCAAGACAGTTACTACAGACAAGTTCAAGCATTATTTGAACTTGTTGAATGTTCGCCGCTACTACAAGAGCAGAAACTTCCGTCCATTTTGAGGTGTGAGATACCCCAAATTTTATCTCTTAAGAAGTAGATATTCACTATGATGGAGATTTGTTGAATATAATGCATATACTGATAAAGGACTGATGTCGGAGTGAAGCGGAGAGAGCGAGAGCGACATAGGGCTGAATCTCAATGGATCCCGACAGCAAGGTTAGTAGTTGCGGATCAAGATTAAGTGGACTTAGGGGTGCGGGGGCGAAGCTCCGCGATACGGTACATGAGTGATTTAGTAAATTTTTATTTAGAGTTTCTCATGTATATATCATGTATCTATAATCCTAATTTGTGGTGACGACACTTTCAATAAGAAACAGTTGTTCATTACTTTTGGGGACGTAGACACACTAACAAATCTCGTTAAATTTTATGTACACTTTACTGTTTTCTCTGGTTAATTAGCCGAAATTCTCAACAAGTTGTTATCTTCACCAAATGAGCTACTATGTTAATTAAATCTGATGATATGTCCATTAGATGGACAAATATGTTCATTAATTTTCTGTTAAATTAATAATTTTTGCTGATTTTTTTCTTCCGATTCTTCAGACTTCATTTTAAAAAAAAACATAAAACTACGTCGTATTCAAACTAAAACACTCATATGCGTCTGCATGAGTATACCCACAAAGTCATTGTAATTTTCAACCAGCACCTCAAAATAGCAACAATGTTCGGCATCCATGAAACTGTTGGTGCAGTTGACGGAGCAACAGGGAGAATGCACTTAATGAACATCTGATTGCCTTGCTATGAACATCGAGGAAGGAAGACACAATAACTATCCACATCTAGCACTATAAATATAGAAAAGAACCTCAGCAAAAATACCAACATACACTACAAAATTAGCCTAAACGCAGCTCATATTTGCTCACAACTTATATCTCTTTCTTTTCATAGCTCTTGTCCTACTTGTCACTATTTTTAGTTGTTATTTTCCCATCAGAATGGATACAAATTTTTCATGTATATGAACGCTGCCAGATCTCCAAAATTCATATACTTTTCACCTTTTTACAATATGAAGTCTGTTATAGGAGTTTTGAAATACCCTTTTTTTTTGTTAATTTTTGCGTTTGATTATTTTCATTACACAATAAAACATGTTGATTTCGCTTTCTGACGATAAACCCAACAAACAGCCTCAGCCTCAGCCTCAGTGATTAGGAAATAAAATAATGACAACTTCCCAGTTGAATTGAATTCAATAGGATATGGTGAAGTACAAAGTAACATGCAGACAAGTCGCCATCCATCCACTGGAACCAAGCAATATTTTCCCCACAAGGTAAACAAACACAGAAATTGTACATAGCAGGAAGTAAATGGAAAAGAGGGAGGGTCTGTGAACCGGTTCCATCTCATATAGCAACTCTCTTCTTAATTAATACTCATCTCCTCCCTCCTCTTCATCATCCACGCCCTCCGCCCCCACTTCTTCATAGTCCTTCTCAAGGGCAGCAAGATCTTCACGTGCTTCCGAGAACTCTCCCTCTTCCATACCCTCGCCCACATACCAGTGAACGAATGCCCTCTTCGAGTACATGAGGTCGAATTTGTGGTCAATGCGGGAAAACACCTCCGCTACAGCTGTGTTGTTGCTGATCATACACACAGCTCGCTGGACCTTGGCCAGGTCTCCACCAGGTACCACTGTCGGGGGCTGATAATTGATACCACATTTGAACCCAGTGGGGCACCTGTGAAAAGTTCAAACAGATTTTGAAATATTCAAATTTGTCTACCACAAAATTTTGTATATGATTAGCCAGCCACAAATAAGCTTCAAAGGGTAAATTAGCAGTGATGATCTATATATACTAGAAAAAGAAATTAAATACTGCTACTGATCAATAGACACAGACAAAAAACCCATCTGCCTCCGCAATCATATGATTGGTTATGCATGTTTTACTGAGTAAGTCACAAAAATAACTGGCAGAGATTGGGAGTCAGATAGGAGATAAGCTTTTGTTAATCTAGAAATTACTAAATACGAGTGCCATCAGCACATTCATATTTATATAGCAAACTCAGTGTCATAATATGAACTTACCAGTCAACAAATTGGACTGTGCGCTTGGTTTTAATAGTAGCAACAGCAGCATTCACATCCTTGGGGACAACATCTCCTCGGTACATCAAACAGCATGCCATGTACTTTCCATGCCTTGGATCGCACTTGGCCATCATGCTTGCAGGCTCAAATACAGCATTTGTGATTTCCGGGACAGACAGCTGCTCATGGTAAGCCTTTTGAGCCGAAATGACGGGAGCATATGAGGAGAGCATGAAGTGGATACGAGGATATGGAACAAGGTTGGTTTGGAACTCCGTAACATCGACATTAATGGCTCCATCAAACCTCAGCGAAGTGGTCAGGGATGAAATAATCTGAGAGATCAATCGGTTCAAGTTGGTGTATGTAGGTCTTTCAATGTCCAATGACCTCCTGCAGATATCGTATATGGCCTCATTGTCCAAAAGGACAGCAACGTCCGTGTGTTCAAGAAGAGAATGAGTAGAAAGAACACTATTATAGGGTTCCACAACAGCTGTCGAAACCTGCAACAGGATAACCAATTCCGTGATTAAAAATAAGTCTGTTTCAAATTATTCACTGACACCATATCGATCGCATAATTGCTTCTTCATCGTTAACCTGAGGTGAAGGATAAATGCTGAACCCGAGCTTCGACTTTTTCCCATAGTCTACTGACAAGCGTTCCAGCAGCAAGGATCCCAAACCAGATCCAGTCCCTCCACCAACAGCGTTGAACACCAGAAATCCTTGCAAGCCAGTGCAGTTATCAGCCAATTTCCTCACACGATCTAGGCAGAGATCGACGATTTCCTTGCCAACTGCGAATGAGCAAAGTTAAAAAAAGTCAGTATCAGTAGCCACATCTTTTGCTACGCATCAAGTTTCTAACATTGAGAAAGCCGTAGAATTCAGCTCACCAGTGTAATGCCCTCTTGCGAAATTGTTAGCAGCATCCTCTTTGCCGGAGATCAACTGTTCAGGGTGGAAAAGCTGCCTGTATGATCCAGTCCTCACTTCATCAATGACAGTTGGTTCCAGATCCACAAATATAGCCCTCGGGACATGCTTCCCCGCACCAGTTTCACTGAAGAATGTATTGAAAGCATCCCGTGCAACCCCAGGTGTCGTATCACTGTACAATACGCAAAAACAAACCCAATCAATAATCATAACAAATGCAATCATCTCGTCATTGTACTCCTACACCCACCCTCTTTACAAGCATTAAGTCTCACTCTTTTGCAGGATCCATCCTCTACAAGCTAAATGAGGTCATAACTCATAAGAATGAACCGCCCAAGGACATTTCTCATTCCTT
>NQLW01000039.1:1368014-1409635 GCA_002312845.1 Kalanchoe fedtschenkoi | reverse complement strand
AGGTACCTAGGCATCATGCCGTCGGGCTGAATTCCATGCTCGAGGCAGTAGAGCTCCCAGCAGGCGTTACCGACCTGAATCCCGGCCTGGCCGATGTGCACGCTGATGATCTCCCTCATGTCTAAACGCCTCAAACCAAACGAATGAGAAACGAGAGAAGCAGGCCGCGGCGAAACCGATGCGAAAATGGAGAAACCCTAATCGAATCACAATCGTCGCTCGCAGTCCGCAGCGGCGGTTTCCGTGGTTTGGTTTGACTTTTTCTGGATGGAATCAAGCAGAATTTGCCATTCAATTGTAGCAGCGAATAGTTAGTTATAGATAGATAAAGATGAGCCTCTCTCTCTCTCGCCAGCTCCTGACAGCGCTTCCTTCTCGTGGTGGTGGGCCGTCGTTTCTCGCGCATCATTGGCATTTTTACTTCATTACTCTTATGCCCTTCTCTACCCTTTCTATTCCTATTTTTGATTTTGTAATTTTTTTTTCCCCAAAAGTTTATTATCCATTTTTCGCTATGCAGTACTCATGAATTTATTCATTTATCTACAGAAACATATTTCTACGTTTTTTTTATATTTGTCGGGTAACGTATTTTACTTAGGAATAAAACCCAGAATGGGTCCTGAACTACCACCACTTACCAAATTGCGGTCAGAACTATCATGATTTCTAAAAAGAGTGCGATGAAAAAAAAATTACACTGATTTTCTAAAATAAAATTTATCATTACATTCTTAAACTAATATTATTATAAGATTTAGATTTGTGTGTGAAAATTACATCGTTTGGTTATCAAAATAAATTATATCGTTTTGCTCACATTAAGAAAACGACGTCTTTTGATAACCAAACGACGTAATTTTCACACACAAATCTAAGTCTTATAATAATATTAGTTTTAGACTGTACTAGTGAATTTTATTTTAGAAAATCAGTCCAATATTTTTTCATCCCACCCTTTTTGGAAATCGTGGTAGTTCTGACCGCAATTGGGTAATCGGTGGTAGTTCAGGGCCCCTTTTGAGTTTTTTCTCTTTTACTTATGGGAAAATATAGGGATCAAGTCAAATTACATAGTTTTGATAAATTTTTTATTCGTTTTATATATTTTAGGGTGCTAGCATGCTAGAATATTAGGATTATAGAGTTTTAGAATTTTCAAATTTTAGGGTTTTGTGGGTTTAGGTTTTATAGGGGTTTCGTACGGTTAAGGTTTAGTGTTTTTGTATTTTAGGCTTTACGGTTTAGATTTTTTTGTTTTTTAGATTTTGTTGTATTTAAAACTATGATATAAATATCATAAAACCTTAAAATGAAAAAAAAAAGCAAAACTATGTTGTTTTATCCGATCCCTTACCTAATTTATATAAAGTGTCACTTTATATCATATAACCCCTTTACTTATTTATCACTTAATCTAATCAAGATATTAATTTTTTTAATAAATTCAAATTCAGATTACGTAATTCTTAATTAATAAATAATCTCGTTCCAAAGTTTTATGCTCTTAAAAGATTTCGAACATGTGGGATAATCTCAAGGGCGAAAGAGATATGAGTTACTAGGCAGAGTACCCGTCGAAACTGACGGGTTTGGATTGGTTCGGTTCGAAAAAAAATTAAAAATCGAAACAAATTATTAGTCATCGATTTTTTAAAATTTGAAACTGAAAATTTAAAACCGAACCGATTCACTAATATTTAAAACCGAACCAACCGGTTTCAAACCGAACCGAATAATACCCCAACCGGAACCAAATCAAACCGACCAATTTCAAATCGAACCAAAATAACCAGGACCGAACCAAACCAAACCGACTGGGACCGAACCGAACCGACCACGACGCTCTCAATCCTATTCTGTTATATATATAGATTATGATATACAGTTTTGGTACATGCTTGAGTACCTTAATAAATAGCAGTATATTCGTATCAAATCATTCTATTTTAATAATAATTTTGGTTAAAAAAATTATAATTAATTTTTTTTGTGTTCTAACGGAGTATTTATGTTATATATAAGTATGATTGTGAGAGTATATTTAAAAATATTTGAAATTTATTAGATAATTTAATTCGAATAAATTCCCTATGTTTCATGTATTTGTTGGTAAAGAAAAACTTACTTTTAAAAATTTATTTCTTTGAATAAAATTCGCCCGGGGTCAACATCTTGATAATTGTGTGATATAAAATATTTGGTCCATCAGTAATAAATAGTGTTTTTATAAAAAATATAAATATAGTATAAATGGGTTTCTTTCAAAATTAAATAAATGCGTGTGTAATAATTAACTATGAGGAAATGTTGTTAGTATTAAACACCACAATTAATATTATGATAATTTGAAATATTTCATGTGTTGAATTTTTAGATGATGGTTTAATTCATGTGAAACACCACGATTAATATTATGACAATCTAAAATATTTGATTTTTTAGACGATGGTTTGATTCATGTAAAATACTAAAATTAACATTTTGATAATGAAAAAATAGGAAAAAAAATATGTTAACAAGTTCATGGTTTTGATTCTGCATATATATTCTAAAATCTAAATTGAATCATCTTGACTAAAAATATTAGGCAGCATTCGAACTGTCGGTCTAAATATGTGGACATGTGGCAGTATTGGGATTTGTTATTTTTTTAATATTTGTAGTTTAATTATATATATTTATCAAGTTTTAAAAGTAAAATATTTAAAATAAGATTAGTGTCCGGTGCATCAATGCTAGGAAAATTTCATTCAATACCGGACAATTTTGGTGCAAAACAAGGTAGTTCTCGGGTTAAAAAGAGTGGTTTTGTTTTTAATAAAACCATTCGATTTGCAATAGACCCATGGTGGATGCTTATTGGCCGTTGAAATTAAAACTAAGTTGTTTATGTTTGGTTATGTTTTGATTGGCATGGTGAGATCAGAATCCTTTAAAATATAAATGATAAAAATTATGAAACGAAAATATTTTAAAGGGAACTGGATATGAAAAAGTTGACATCTATTATGAAAACATTTATTTGAATAATCTATTAAAAATAAAAGTCAAACATTCATCTCAAAAGCTAATATCACAGATAAAAGTATTAAAATTAAATTCATGCCATCATAATAAGTTTGAATTAAGTTAGATCACATTTATTGTTATTATTAAACCATATCAAAACACACATAAACATGAAAATTGTTGTATATTGATGGTATATTATAAATTGAAAAATTATTTTGAACTTAAATTAACATTAATCATTGATTTCAGCTATATATAACCCCTTTTTCTTATAAGTTCTGCTCAAATTTTGTGGTTTAGACTTACCATTTAATCTATCTCCACAGTTGTACCATAGAATTAAAACTAAAATAAAATTAAAGCACTAAACCATTTACATGTATGACTTACAATTTAATTATAAACATATTTCAAATTTTACATATAACTATTTTTTGGGTACATATTTGTGTTGGAAAACATCTACTAATTCATCCAAATTTTAGTTAAAACCACATTAACCATTAATAAATTATACTAAATTCATCATCAATTTTAAATGAAAAACCTTAGCTACATGTAATTTAGGAAGTAGAAATCTCCATGCAATACGGATACAGTAAACATGCGATGAAATAAATCAACGTCATCTTATATATAAAAATCAAAATTATTTTTATTATGTATAAAATTGTATCATTTTATTTACAATGGAAATGATATGTTTTTATTATTCGCACCAAAAATATTGTCGAAAATTCTGCTGCTAAGAATCGATAGGTTGATTGCAAATGTAATAAAATTTTGAGTAGAATTTTGAAGCTTCGGTGATGACAAATTTGACAAGTAGTCAATGATTAGATGGGCAAAACGGGAATTGAAATTATGAGGAGTGGACCACATCGGCCATGTGAGTGTGACACGGCGGTGGTTGTGTCGGACACGCTGGATAGTTCAGCCGAGATATTTTTTTTCACCAGCAATTATGGAGTAGGTCACACCATATTTAAACTTTATTTTACGTTGATGATGATCCAACTTGAGGCATGTTTGGTTGAGGGAAAATACAATGAAAACAAAAATGAAATGGAAATAATTTTTTTACGAGATCCCTTTCACTTTCATTTATTTATTATAGAAAGTAAGAAGAAAAATGTCATTTTCCATTGTTATGATTAAAATTTTCGTATAATTAACGGATATATCCCGTTACGGCATACAAGATATATATCCGAACGACAAAAATAACTTCATTTTAAATATTGTTTAGGGGTTTTTAGAGTTTCATGATTCAATGTTTCTAATATTTTAGGGTTTATTTTTTTAGTATTTTTAGGATTTTAGCATTGAAGATTTTAGAGTTGTGAAATGACGCCGTTTTGGATGGAGTTGGAAACATCCAAAAAACACTAAAAATATAAAAGTTTGAAATCAAAAAAATTTTAAAACCCTAAAACAATAAAATTTCTAAAACTTAGAAATCTTAAATCTCATAAAATAACCTAAAACAACATCATTCAAACCGTCAAATGACGGGATATATCTGCTAAGCCCTTTTTTTTTATTGTTTCTTCGAAATTTTCCAATTACACAAAAAAAAATTCTCAAACTTCAGATTTTTTTTATATCTTTTCCATGAAATTTTCCCTATACCAAACAAGACGTAAGTGTCACCAACTTACGTAAACATTCATTGATCTGGACATTTCGAATTGCTGTGTTGAAAGCATAGTTATTGTCTGTAATCACAAGCATTAGTGTCGGCCGGGCCACTGAATTATGCGAATACGGTTGTTGCAACGACAACCTAATAAGGTTCGATTTCACATCTCAGTTGTTTGTTACACAATTTTATTTTATTGACATTCATACCAAAAATAAAAAAAAAAATTTAACAGATTGTAAAAAAGTATCACCACTTTATTAGTGTCGGAGATGCGAATTTTCAATTGTATTAGAGGAAATCGGATTTGAACAAACATTTTATTTAGCGAACAGAGTTCACATGTTTCCTAAATTTCATTGTTGATCTTCGGGCAGTGGAGGCTTGGACTCTCTATTGGATTTACTACAAGTAAAATCACATTTGATTAAACTAATGATTAATTAGTAGCCATTCAAATTAAAATGATAGCACCGAAGATTTGAGAGAAAATGGAAGATACTGAAAATGGAAGAGGATGAAAATGGATGGATGAGATTTTATTAATCGGCTGAAGGAATCTAGATCGACCTTCTCATAAATTTGGCTGATTTAGGCAAGCCTTTTTTGCATGCTAAATATTGTCGGATGAAAGTGATTCCTACATATTCCTATTCCAGGCCGAAAAATAGCGCTCTATTCCTTCTGTCACTCTTTTTTATCCTAAATAACTAAACTTGAATGGCAATAAATTCACAAAAAAAAATTCTAAAGAAGGCTATGAATTATCATTACTTTCTCAATTATCGTTCGAAATATTCGAATTGTCAAAAAGAGTGCGATGAAATAAAAAATCAGACTACTTAAGATGTTGTTTAAGGTCAGTTGATTTGATTTATTAAATATAACTGATCTTATTAAATTTATTAAAGGTTATGGTTAACTGGGTATGAAAAGTCATCGCTTTATTTATATGATTGAAATGATATCATTTATTTTCATGATCAAATGACGTAGAATAGGGAACATGAATCTGAGTTTACAGCAACCTACTATCCATAGGATCCTAGAATAGAGAGACTATTAACTACGCATAATTAAAATAATAATCGTAATTCATTTATGAAAGTAAAATAAGAATGGTAAAGGAAAGTTTAGTCTCTTGAAACTCCAACTCGGAACGAAATTCGTCTCTCTGGTCCTTCGGACAGAAAGATGTGATTTGGTGTCACACTTTTTAGGGTTTGAGTTCTAGGTCTTCTATTTATAGCTTAGATGTTAATTTGTAATTATCTTGTAATTTAGATAATTTTTGGTAGGAATATTGTCAACAAAAGAGGTCCGGAAGATTAGAATTCAAAGCTGGTCATTTTTATGCCTGACACATGTCAGCATGATCCAGATCGTACTCCATATAGCTTCAATACAATCATCGTACTCGAGTCGGAAACTCGAGTTAAATCATGCGGATGGTGTGAATGGCTCGATCTAGATCGAGTCAGGCGTCGTCCTCAGTGCCGAAACTCAACCTAGGTCGTGCGCCTTTTTTACTTTGGCTCGATCCAGATTGCGCTGTTGTTTGGCTGCTGAAAGTTCGATCCGAAATTTAAGCAGTCATTTGTCCTTTGTACGACACAATCTAGGTTGTGCTTGAGTAATCTTAGCACAACCCGGGTCGTGCTAGATCCTCAAGAGTTTGGAAAATTATAATTTGCCCCTGAAGTCAACTTTTTGACAGTTTGACTTCTAATGTTTGCTTTTTTATCTTATTTTTGTCCAGCTTGCACTGCTTTAATCATTTTTCTCTTTCCAAGGAATTTTTCTTCATTATTTACCTACAAAAGACAAAATTAACTATAAATCACTCAAAATTACTAAAAAAACCCCAAATATCCTAAATATAAGTACCTAAAATAGGATAAATTATAACAATATCAATGTCGATGGTGAGCCACTTAATATATTCCCGTACTAATAATCTTTATCGAACCTATGTCAGTAGTTGATTATAGTATGGTTCTTCTTACCACATATTTGTCATGCCCCAATGCTACATTCACCTCGCTATCGCATGCAATTTTACCACGGTCGTGTGAACCATTGTGACAACATTTAGATGCATTCACAAATGATTTAAAGTGCACACTTATGTTTTGTTCCTATAGTATCTTTAATCGAGTCTCGTATGACATGATCTGAGCATACAATTCACTAAGAGAGATGGAATCTGACCGGGCTAAGATGGATTACATAATTGAGTTATAGTCAAATTTTAGGCCAAAAAGAATGAACGAAACTATCTCACATTATCGACAAACTTGCTAGCAACACCTAGTTCATCTTCGATTATCATCATTTTATCGAAGTAATCCGCGATGGACATGCTCCCCTTTTTTAGGTTTGCAATCTACATACTATATTGGTCACAAACGTACGAGATTATGCTGAAATATTTCTTCAGGGGTGACTTTTACCGTTGAGTCCAGCATCGCCACATGTGCAATACCTCTTTAGTAAGAGAGTTGAGCAAGATTCTGAGAACTTATTGGTTTTGCGCCAGCCATACATCGTATTCTAAATTGAAGCCGATCGGCTTTCTATTATCATCTTCTTGAACGTCAACGATCTTTTCCGGCGTCTAAAGAAACCATCAATGATGCTGACGAGTTTAGCTCCAATAACTGGTGGGAGCAGTTAAGCCTTTCATAACAAGCCGTTATCATGTGTGAGCTTTTCAAAAACTGATAGGTCGAGAAGGATTCGTGTAGGATTGGAAATGGAGTCCATGACACTAGATTTTTTTTGGGAGGATGGCTCTGACACAATGAAAAATTTTACAATGCTATTGTACTTTAAAATATTTTAAGAGTACAAGAATCACACATTTTTATAGGGACTAGAAGGAGTACCAGATATGTCATGAATGTAAGTATCAGACATGTCATGAATCTCATGAAGAGGAACATAAAGAGAATTTTTTAAAAAATCACATTTGGGCCAAATTTTATTGTGCACTATTAAGGTTTTTGAATACGCTAGAACAAACACAATAGACAAAAAAAGAAAAAATCCATACAAGGGTGATGTTTTGTGAATTGACAATAGGGCACAATTTCAAAATTGACTATGTTCCAGAAGAAACCATACGCTATTTTAGATTTATGATAATGTTGGAAGCAATGTTACAAAAAACGCAAGGTGGTGAATCAAACGACTAGCGACTAGTCGGCTAGACAGAGATTAATCGAAAATCGGACGTGTAAGTGAAGTTATTTATATTAATAATATATTTAGTAATTAATATTAGACAAATACATATTCACAAATGAATATATGTTTAATTAAAAGATTTGAGATAATTGATCGGCTAGGCACTAGGTGAGGCATTTTGACACCGCCCAGTGACTAATTAGCAGTCTAGGCGGTTAGGCAGACACCTTTTATAATAGCATTTGAAGTAGTTTTTACCATTTTGATGACGGTCCATATCGAGAGCAACAGATGCTAGAAAACGGAAATGCACACAACCTACAACGGCGGAGGATGTACAAGGAAATCAGAAGACGGAGGAAATCAGAAGACGGAGGATGGAGGATCAGTGTGAATTTTTGAAGTTTTTAAAATGGAAGAACACCGGCGGTTCTTTCTCTCCATACGATGAAAGCGATTCTCGTTTGGGATAGAAGTGACGTTCAAATATGAGTGGGATGTATTTCTCAGCAAGACACGTGAATGGAGATTAAGTGGTCATTTATTTTTTTAATTAATGAATGATGAATATATTTGTATTTTAATATTTATATTCAATATGTTTTAGAAATATAATTAATCTAGTTCACGAATAGTTCACCGTTTACATATCTAAATTATTTTTTCACCCAACCGCCCATTAATCACAAATTTTAAAAATAATTATAATTTTAAAAATTATTTTTTTAACTTTGAGGTTTCAGTGTTATAATTAAATAAAATATTTTTGTGATTAAATTAATTATAATTAAATAAAATAATTTTAATTACCTAAAAAATGTGAAATACAAATAGATTAAAAATCCGTTGTTTCATACACTTTTTATATGACTTTATGAGCAGTAATCTTCTTTTGAAAAAAAATTAAAAAGAAAAATCAAATCCTTCAAAAAAAAATATCTTTCTTTACCTAGATGATGGAATAATTCACCTCGAAATGGGCCGAGTCAAATTTGATGGGCCTACTAGTACAAAATGATTCTAGCCCAATCAATCAAAAGCTTGACCGGCTTCAGACCACATCATTTCTGTGACGCATGACACGAGGACGAATCGCAGCGAGTTGCCTCCTCACTGCCACGTTGGCTTACTCTTCTGTATGATCTGATCTGATCTAACCATAAAATAGCGAAAAGCTAACCTTTGGAAACCACTGGAAGCAGGAAAGCATGTCACAAGACACGAAGTTGCAACAAACCAGTGGCGTCTGGCACACCGTGAACCCATTCGTCAATGGTGGAGCGTCTAGTATGCTCGCCACCTGCGTCATTCAGCCCATCGATATGATCAAGGTCACATTTTTATCCACACACAAGTGTGGGATACCACGTCTGGTCGGATAGCTCCCTTTCGGATAAACACAGCCTCGTTGTTTGTCTTTTTGTTTTCGTATAACGGGAATTGTTATCTCCTAAAGTTGAAATCCTAGACTTCTATTTTAGTGAGATACGGGCTTCGTCCTGCGGGTCAAGTCCATCAGCTGGTTATCGGGTCTGCACCCGTGCTCAGACTCAGTGGGTATTATTCATGGGTCATACTCATGGATTAACTCATCTGGTTTATCCAAATCAAATATGGATTGAACTGGATAATATCCGGACTAAATCTTATTCGGTTTCAATTCAACTTAATACTCCATACTTGTTTGTGTGCGACCATTTAGATTTGTTCTTATTTAGCCATGAGTTAGAGCTCATTAATCATAAGTGGCCTCTAGTTAGGCGTTATAATTCCTGATTAAAAATAAATTGGTTCGAGACAACCAAATATTTAGTCAATATGCATGAGTCAATTCAACTGGTTTAATGAGCAGACTCCAACAATAATTATTATGTGTGAACTTCTCAGAAATTGATAGGTCAAGAAGGATTGGTTTAGGATCGGAAGTGGAGGCCATGACACTAGATATGTTATGGGAGGATGGCTGTGATACCATGAAAGAATTTGCAATGCTATTGTATTTTGGTAATTTTAAGAAAATAAGAATCCTACATATTTATAGGGATGCTAGAAGGAGTAACAAACGTGTCATGTATGTAAGTAATAGGCATGTCATGAATGTGGAGTACTAATCATCTAATGAAGGGGAGACAATCAGGAGAATTTTCAAACATCTTATACATTTGAGGCAAATTTCAATGTACACTATTAAGGTTTTTGAAGACGCGAGAACAAATAGAATAGACAAAAAAAGGAAAAAATCCACGCAAGGGTGGTGTTTCGAGAATTGACAATAAGGCACCGTCTATTTTTTAAAATCGACCAAGTCCCAGAAGAAATCATACCCTAGTTCAGCCTTATGATAATATCAAGTAGTTTTTATCATTTTGATGACGATGCAAATTGAGAGCGGCAGATGTTGGAAAATGGAAGTGCACACAACAGATGACGACCGAGGATGCACAAGAAAATCAGAAGATGGAGGATGGAGGATCAATATGAATTTTTGAAAATTTTAAAGTGGCAGAATATTGGTGGTTCTTTCTCTCTCCATATGACAAACGTGATTCTCTTTTTTGGATAGAAGTGAAAGTGATGTTCAAATACGAGTGGGATGTGTTTCTCGACAAATAATGTGAATGAAGATTAGGTGGTCATTTGTTTCTTTATTAAATGCATTATGAATACACTTAGATTTTATTTTTTATATTCAATATTTTTAGAAATATAATTAATCTAGTTCATAGATGGTTCACGATTTAGATATCTAAATTGATTTTTTTACCGAACTAACCCCTTTTCACAGATGTAAAAATGATTATAATCTTTAAAAAATAAAAAATACTGTTTTAAACATTTGAGGTGTCAGTGATAATGTTATAATTAAATAAAATATTTTTGTGAATAAATTAATTATAATTAACTAAAACAATTTTAAATACATAAAATGTTATAATTAAATAAAATATTTTTGTGAATAAATTAATTATAATTAATTAAAACAATTTTAATTACCTAAAAATATGTGAAATACAAATCCGTTGTTTCATGCACTTTTAATACTCATGATTTTATGAGCAGTGGTCGTTTTTTTTAAAAAAAAAGAAAAATCAAATCCTTCAAAAAAAATATCTTGATGGGCCTGCCACCACAAGATGATGCTGGCCCAATCAATCGAATGCTCGACCGACTTCAGAACACACAGACGTCGTTTCTGTGACGGACGACACGTGGACGAATCGCAGCGAGTTGCTTCCTCACTGCCACGTTGGCTCACTCTTCTGCTCTGATCTGACCTAACAATAAAACAGCGAAAAGCTAACCTTTGGAAACCACTGGAAGCAGGAAAACATGTTGCAAGACACGAAGCTGCAACAGCCCAATGGCGTCTGGCACACCGTGAAGCCATTCGTCAATGGCGGAGCCTCCGGTATGCTCGCCACCTGCGTCATTCAGCCCATCGATATGATCAAGGTCACATTTTTATCCACTTTCTTCTTCTCCTGTAAAAATCCCAATATGTCTTGCCATGTGTCTCGTTGTTGGTTTCGTCTCTGATGAGTCGTACTTGCTGTGGTTGTTGGGATGATGTTACAGGTGAGGATTCAGTTGGGGCAGGGATCCGCCGTTCAGGTGACTAAGAACATGGTCCAGAACGAAGGCATTGCTTCTTTCTACAAGGTGGGCTTTTTTGGTTCTATGAGTTTCAGTTGAATACATGGCAACTCTAAACTACTGAGTTTTAGTGAGTTGATGGAGTGTAAAGTGTGAAGCTTGCTTGATCAAATGTGGAAGATGAAGCATTTCCAGTTATGTTTTTCCTTCGTTTTCGTCTCCGAATTTGATTATCGAAGTGGGGTTGTAAATTTATCCTATAAGCTTGCTATGAGGCTTTATGTTTATTCCTTGTATTTGGTCTTTTATGGAGCCTGCCAGAGGTTGTAGCATGTTGAATTTCACATTATTGTCGATTTGATTTTTTGTTTGTTTGCTGAAAGAAAGAGGTGCTGTATTCATGCAGGGGCTATCTGCAGGACTACTGAGGCAGGCTACCTACACTACAGCTCGACTTGGGACGTTCAAGTAGGTGTTTCGTAACATTGAGTGAAATAGTATGCACATATACTACATGAATTCCAAACGAGTGTGTTCTTCACCTTTTGCTTGTGTTAGGATTTTGACAAACAAGGCTATTGCTGCAAACGATGGGAAGCCGCTGCCGTTATATCAGAAGGCTCTTTGTGGGCTCACTGCAGGGGCTATAGGAGCCACTGTTGGCAGTCCGGCAGATTTGGCACTCATCCGCATGCAGGCAGATGCCACTTTACCTGCTGCGCAGAGGCGTCATTACCGAAATGCATTTCATGCTCTGTCGCGAATTGTTGCTGATGAAGGGTTTCTTGCATTGTGGAAGGGTGCCGGCCCAACTGTGGTGAGGGCCATGGCACTTAACATGGGTATGCTCGCATCCTATGATCAAAGCGTGGAGTTCTTCAGGGACAACCTTGGTCTTGGCGAAGGCCTCACAGTTCTTGGTTAGTGTCTTCTTTGTGATTATCTTTACCCGTTGAGATTCGCTCCAAACTTGCGTATTACATACACTTTTGGCTACTGGCAGTAGGCACTTGCAAACATGGAACTTCTTGATGGTAATGTGTGATTTGTGGGTGGAGCTCGTGAGCTTTGGTTGTCGGTACTCGGTAGGATGTTTCTGACTAGATAAATTGTATTGTGCACGATGCAGGGGCCAGCACGGTTTCGGGTTTTTTCGCTGCAGCTTGCAGTTTGCCCTTTGACTATGTGAAGACCCAAATACAAAAGATGCAGCCTGATGCGTCTGGAAAGTACCCTTACACAGGCGCTTGGGACTGCGCCATGAAGACTCTCAAATCAGGGGGACCCTTGAAGTTCTACACTGGATTTCCAGTCTATTGCGTCAGGATTGCTCCTCATGTCATGGTAAATCCTTCTTCAATCCTCATGTAAATTATTAATCTTGCTCTTGCACAGTTTGCAACTCTAGTACTACTCTCTACACATCCGCTCAACTTTCCTCTTTCAATTTCACTGACTTTGCTCCTCCAGTCCTTTCTCGTCATTCCATTATGTTTGGTTTCGGTTCTAATTGCGAGTAATCTGCCCCTGCAGATGACTTGGATATTCTTGAACCAGATTCAGAAGATGGAGAAAACGGTGGGACTATAATTAGCCGCAGAAGAACATACATTTCCAGGAGGCACTTCAGTTTTGAATAATCACCAGTCAGTTGACAAAGGCTCTTCAGGCTGGCATTCTCATTACTTCTGAACTATTAGATGATGTAACAAGGGGATAAAAGACATTTCTACCTCACCTCAAATTGGCTTGCTTTGGCCTTGTATACAAAGGTTCATCATGTTGTTTCTTTTGAAATGATAGCTCTAGTAAATTATTTGACTGTGAAAGTATTTATTTATCATTCAGTTCTCCAAGATCACTTAAAAGTACTGCAAGTTTCTTGGCCAGAAAATACTATTCATGTGCCCAAGAGCCAGTTACAAATACGGTTAGGGTGGAGAAGGCCTCTCTTTTTTTCCGTCACACGAAACAGAATTTCAACATGAGACATCCACACGAATAACATGTACCAACACACAATAATATGAATAAAGGACGAAAGAAATACACAATATTTTTTAATGTGATTAGCAATTTAACAGAGCCCACGTACCAACAAACAATAATACGAATAAAGGACAAAGAAACACACGATGTTTTTTAACGTGATTAGCACTTTAACAGAGCCCACATTCACAATCTCCATTATTGATAGATACGTATTACAAGAATGGACTCACATCTCAGCATTCTGGAATACACACCTTTCAACTTTCTCGTAGATTTTCTCTAATAAAAAAATTACAAAAACTCTACATAACTCTCAAAAAAAAATTCCTCATTAATTCTCGTGGATGACTCTCACCAAATCACTCAATTTGTTAGACATCCTATATATATGGTACTAATACTAAATCAAATAGGATTCTCAATCCTACCAATACAGTAATTTAATAACCAATCAAAAATAGAATTCTTAATATTAATCAACTTTTAAATAAATTAATTATCTATTCCATCTTCATATTTAAAAATCTAATCAATTCCTAACTGAATACAAATACCAAATCAGAAAAAAACAACAGAAAACAAAAGAGCTTATAGCCATGCAGCATCGTGGGCTTGCTGAACTACCAGGCACACATCAAGGCCCCCCACCTCAAACTCACAACTCATTTTTTCCAAGTGCTTGAGGACAAAATCATATGCATACACAGCCAATGTTTTCTTCCAACTGGTCACTTCTAATGATTAGAATGTTTCTATATGGTACGTTTGGTCGCAGTTCTGTTATTAATAGTAATGAGATAAATAATTCCTCTTAATTTGGAGGGATAAATAATCCTGATTATTAAAGCTAAAATTTATCTATTGGGATTATTAATACTTATCTTATTTGCAACCAAACACGTTAGACTATTATTAATTATCGTATCCGACTATTAATCCGGACTACCAAATGTGAACTAATGTTTTAAGCCAATAATCTCATGTGCATCCCACACACAAATACACCACATATTCATTCATACATACATTGCCATAGGAAATAAATATTGTTATTATATATTATATTTATCCATGATTAGGAATCTTTCGGTTCACATGTGATGATGTACTTAACTCTAACACGGAACTTGATTATACTAATAATGTAATATCGAAAGCTTAGCGGTAAGGTATGAGTATTTGGCCTTCAAGTGGTGGTTAATGAAATGGATTCTCCAGCACTCCAGCTACTAACAAAACTAAAAAATTGAATAAGATACTTTCAATTCCAAGATGCTGAAAACAAAAGATATGATATATTGTTGAGAAAAAACACTTGACAAATGTCTCACATCGGCTAGTGAGAAGAAGATTAAATGACTTATATTGAATTGTTGACTCTGGGCTTGCGAGTAACAATGGGAACACAATTCAATGTTGTATATCAGTCTCATGGTTCGATATGAGACTATTATGCGAGACATGGGACTTGTGGAGGTCAAAGGCTGACATTCCGAGTATCAAATACGCTGCGGAGTTACAAGAGTAGCTCGCAATTGTGTGAGTGAGCTGATGGGCCCAAAGATCTGGGCCAGCAAAGTATCGATCGAGGGGAAGTTTGTGACATTTTCCATTAAGGAAGAACACTAGAACGAGCTTGTGACATTTTCCATTGAGGAAGAACACTTAACAAATGTGAATCATGACTTACAAGTTTTGAAGTTACAGTAAGAACATAATCCAATATGAGCCGATCCGAAATTCACATGTGTCTGTTATTTTTGGCCAGCTAGCTTGAGAATGGAATGGATGGAAGCCATGAATGCATGCTTGCTGTGAAATGTCTAATTAATAGAGCCCCTTGTTAGAACAGTATGCTTACAGACAGCTATTTGAGGACCCTCAAATATTGAATCCCAAGTGAGATTTGAATCCTACTTGAACAGGCCATTCTTCCCAAATCAGTAGTTTTTAGAATAATATAGCTTGACCTGTTGGATTGAATCCCAAGTAACTTTGTAGAGTTTGTCCAATTCACAATTAAGGATTGGCAACTACAGATCGAATTAGAGCTTCAGATTAAAATGTTGTCTAACAACCTCCAGTTTCCAGATTTATCTAGTTTCTAGCTACAAAGTTGCACAAATACGGTGATTGAAATATTGTCCGACAACCTCGAATTTCCAGATTCACCCACACCCAGTTTCTAGCTACGCTACGGATCGAATCAGAGCTACTCACGTCTTGAGCATGAATATGTTGTGGATTCTACAGAATTCGAAGAAATTGAAGAAGCACAAAACCTAACGGAATCAAATGTATGCAGAGAGCAAAGATAGCTAAGATAACGAATTTTTATTATATTCCAAAATGGTGATAAAGGAAGAAGAATAAGGAGAAATATTTGCATGCAAAGTCATCACAAGAATGATCAAATGCAGCATAGAAAACCCTAAATCAGCAGACAAAAATAACAATGGACGTATTGGGTTCGCTAAATCAGAGATTTAGGTTGGAAACGCGACAAATCGAAAACGGAATCATCATCACATACTCGGGTTTTCAGAAGAGGGTGGCGACGGCGAGAGCGACGAAGGAGGCGAGGGCGGCGGGGACGAACGTGGAGGAGGCGTCAGAGGCGGGGCTGGGAGCCGGGGCGTCGACGGCGGCGACGTTCTGGACGGCGGAGAGCGCCACGAGCATCATGACGGCGGTGGCGGCGACCAGGTTAACCTTCAAGCCCTCCATTGCTACTGCTGCTGATGAAAGAGATGATTTGAAGAGGCTGAGATTGCGGTGGTGCGGCGGGGAAGGGCTGAGATTTGAGCGGATGAAAGACGAAGGATTTGTTATGGGGTTTATATAGGCGGGGGCAGAATAGAGACGTTGGGGAGAGATTCACGGGCAGCTGCCCGAAACGAACGTTAGAGCTTCACTTTCACATTACCTATTTATTTCTTCGCCACTTTTCCTTTTTAGAAAATTAAAATTAGTGATGTTAATCCTAATAATATTAGGAGTACTTAATTATATAGTCAAGGCACGATTATGAAAGCAGAAAGCTAAGCCTTTAGTTTAATACTCCCTTTGTCCTCTTCTACATTACTTAATCATTTTCAATGTGAATTTAATATCAAAAACTATTTCAAAAACATCAAACATTAATCATTTAATTATTATAATCAAAAATTTATTCTTCACCGGTAATAATCTATCAATTTTAACTTTTTGCAAGAATTTTTTTTAAAAAAAATACTAATCACCTACTCATTAAATTGCATTAACTTCATCTGAATCTATTCAAATTAACCTTAAATTATATGTATTAAAGAACGAGGGAGTACCACTTTTACCAAAAATCTGAATTGTTCTTTTCTTTTAATAATCTTGACTTTCAATGATTCCTTGGAGATTGCTTGTTGATTTTAGTGACTTGCGCTGATTGTTACATTTGCAACTCTTCCAACTTCTATGAAGGATGCGTTTGCAGATTTTTCCACCAAATAAATGATAGATAGCAAATATGAAATACTCCTTCCGTCCTGATATACATATTATTTAAGGTTAAACTGAGTAGATGAATGTAATATTTAATGTTAACGGTTGAAAGAATTTAATAGATAAAGATTTAATGTATTTTTTTTTAAATTTTGATAAAAGATAGAATTGATAGATTATTGCTGATTTAGAATTATTTTTTATTGATTATGATAATGAATTCATGAATATTTGATTTTTAAGAGGGTTGTACATATTAAATACATATTAAAAAATATTAAATGACAAGTAAAAAAAGGATTGAGAGAATACATTAAGAGGGTGTTGACCTGATGGTTGGAATGTTATCTAATAATTCTCCATTCAAGCCTTTATGATACCTCAGAACTTAATGACGACTAAAATTTTTAATGTGACTTTCATTTCGTTG
Source organism: Kalanchoe fedtschenkoi (assembly GCA_002312845.1). Classification (NCBI taxonomy): domain Eukaryota; kingdom Viridiplantae; phylum Streptophyta; class Magnoliopsida; order Saxifragales; family Crassulaceae; genus Kalanchoe; species Kalanchoe fedtschenkoi. The sequence continues at coordinate 1,392,296 of NQLW01000039.1, read as the reverse complement.
TGCTAGAGTTTTCAAAACTGCTTATTTTGGTGCAGCAGCAACAATTGTAGGATTTTTGGAAATTGCTTATGTTGGTGTTGCTGCTGCACGTGTGAAATGTATACATTTCAATTCGGATTTCAATTTTTGTACGACAAGGCATGGAAATTGGAAGCTTTGCAATCTCATACTAAGTCTCAACAGTAAGACTAGACCAAAACCGATGAGCAAAAGAACTGGAAGATTAAATTTACCATGTCTGAAGGATTAGGGGTGTAATGATTTGGTTAGGTTAGATTTTTAATAAAAAATCAAACCAAACCTTTAGTAATCGGTTTGAAAAATTTGAAACCGAACCAAATTGCTAGTTTTAAAAAATCAAACTGAATCAAATCACATGGTTCGATTCGGTTTAGTTAATCTTTTTATGAACTTTATTGACTAATTTAATTAATAAATAAGAGAATTTTCATATAAAATCCTACTTTTGTTCGGTTTGGATCGGTTCGATTTAAAAAAATTAAAAACCAAATCAAATCATTAATCGAATCATTAACATTCTAAACCAAACTGAATTTATCAATTTATTTTAATTTGATTCAATTTATTGATTTATCAAATTTTCTGTACACACCTAATCCATAACTAGAAAGGCAGCACTGCTACAAAACTGCAGCCGTGGACAAAGCATGCAACTATCTTCCTACCTCTGTTCTAAACGGCGGCCGCCTAGCCGTCTAGGCGACCTATTAATCTATGGGCGTTCTTCAAACGTTCCGCCTACCGCCTAGAGCCTAATTATTTTATATGTTTTATTTTTAAAATTATGTTAAATTTTATAGGTTTAATTTTATAATTAATTATTAAATATATTATTAATAAATATAAAACTCTGCATAACCATCCGATTAATCCTTCTGATTAATCTCCGCCTAAACGATTAGTAGCTAGTCCACTACCAAATACCGTTTAAAGCCTTTTAAAACACTGCTTTTCGTACAAAGACATGTCTTGCAGTTCTGGCTAAACAACCTCACATAATATTTAATGATGTTTTCGCTATCATTTTTTTTTTTTTTGATCTTTTTTCTAAGAGAAATGAGCTGTACTTGTCGCATTTTTGGCAGCACTTCCTCCCACCCACTCATTTACACAATGAGATGAATGAAAGAAAACCTATCAATCATATATGTACAGATCGATACATAAACTATTCATCAGCAAACCCCCTACTTTTGAGGCTGGCAGTCAGCATGCGGGAACCATCGCTTTGCTGAGGCTGCGTGGCAGCCCACTCAGAATCAGTGTCAATCATGGCTTCAGCTGATCCGAGAATGTTTTGGGGAAGCATCATCATCAATGTCGGGAGCAGCATGTGAAATCATGAGACTGGTGTCTTGCTGTCTTCCTTAAGATCAAAGCTTGATCAGATGCCCCCATCACTGCAGCATATCAGAAAACTTCCAACATTGTTGTAGAGCAAACCAAATGGGTAGTCCAATCCAGAAAACGAATGCAGAAATGAACAAAAATAATATGAGCCAGGCCGTATACCTTTGGCAGTATAAAAAAATAACTTCCAATTCAGGTTCACCTGGATGCTCGATCCTAATGCAAATGATTTTCACAAAATTATCTTGGCATCATGTGTTTGGAAGTGCGCGTGAGCTGATCTATAATGAGTAAGAGGAGAAGAGAATATGCGGCTCCTGCCACCTGAAAAAAAATTTATGTGCTGAAACACCATAATGTGATTATTCGATAGCCACTAGGCCTATGAGAATGACAAGCCCATATTTGAACATCAAAAAAGGATCCAGATGGGACTGACAAGATTGTGGGTGTAGTCAATCAATACACAGCAGGTAGTCTTATTAGTTAACCCTAACAAAATATTGCATGTGGTCTCTTGCAAAAGATGAATTGACTTCAGAAAATCCACAACGAACTTAAATTTGAAGCTTCAGTCAAAACAGCCACAACACTCAAGAACCAACAGTTCCCCGATAGACCCTACAAGTGGTGCAAATGATTGACAGACCTGACAAAACATCAGAGGGATTTACAGGTACAAGCATGGTAGAGAGCCTTGCTTGCTTCCGCTCATTATTTCCTTTGGCCTCAACCATTGAGAAACAACCTATGTAATAAAGTCAGCATTGGACAAAAATTTCTAACCGAACAAAGAAAAAAATAGGAATTGCCGTACCAGACTTTATAGTGAGTAAGAAGCTAGCAAACATACATATTTTTATAATTTACATATGTGAGTAAAAAGTTGAAAGTAATTCAATACTCGGAATCAGACTTAAAGTGATCCAACTATCGAATCCCGCTTTGATATCAATTTGTCATGATCCAAGCGCAATAACTCATATCTCTTACCACTTTGAGATAGTTAAGACTGTGTGGTGCCTAGATCCTCATAGATCAGAGCCATTTTCTCAATACTCGGGTCTCTTTACTCACCCGAGTCTCGAGAGAAATACAGGATTATTCTTAACAACACATCACCGAGTGACTCGTGAGAGGATCTCAGCGAACAGACGCACCTTAATGAGTTCGGATATCCATTCATCTATGAGATTCATATTGGAGTTTCACCTAGTCAAATCATTGGTTAAATGTACAAAAAGTCTCTTCTATAGTTCCCTCCCGATTCTCATATAAAATTTTAAAAAAATTAATAGGATCTCTCTTTATCCTTTTATGAACATTATCTGAAGAATTAAGGGATCATCACATAGATAGCCTCAATTTAAGTCGTTGCGCATCATCGAGGTCTCGCCCCATTTGAATGAGGTCCATAAGGTCGACATCTTACGAAGACTTTCAAGGCTCACTAGATTCTTGAAGGTCGCTCTCATGTCTCGTATGAGTTGGTTTCAATTAGGGTTCGCATCTGAGTATTGACTTCACTGATTGCTGAATTCACCCTCACTCCATCCCTAAAAAGCTTATAGAACTTTTTCCATTTTCCTGGGAAGAAACATAATCATTGTCTCTCCTTACATATTTGCTCTTTAAGGGCAACAACCACTTACTCGATTTAAGTTATCCACAAACCATTAGACTTGTATTAAAGTTTAAATTTTATAATTCATCGTCCAATTTACCACCCGATCTCTCACAAATCCAATACTTAATAATTACGAAAAATTCATTAAAGTCAAAAGAAGAGACCTCAATCTTTGTCAAAAGCCTAACCATTGACCCAAAGCACAAGACAAGTCTTACTACGGATAAATTGCGCACATGAGGGTCAGAGGCGGTGGAGGACAGCTGTGTCAGTTCATGTTTATCTGAATTTTTTGAAGAATTTTATTGTGTCTGATTAATGGTGGATTTTGAATGAATGAAATGTTTGTCACTAATTTTCTAGCTAATTTTTATATATTATGCTGTCAGAAATTAGTTTTTTAAAAATAAATGTAGAGAATTCACATATTCAGAGTGGAAGAAACTCTTGAAAAATAGGCAATTTATGGTCCCATGAGAGACTATTTTTACCAAGCTCATGACATGGTATATACGATAAATAGCGGTCAAAATGAAACCATTTTAAATTAGGGGTTTTAGGATTTTAGTGTTTTAAGTTTTTAGTATTTTAGGGTTTTTGGTGTTTTGGGGTTTCTATGTTTTATTTTTTATTATTTTTTAGGATTTTAGGATTATGAAACGATGTCATTTTTTAGGAATTTTAAAACATCTTAAAAACAAGACAAATATGAAACCTAAAAATCACTAAAATCCTAAAAAAATAAAAACTCTAAAACTTCGAAACTCTAGAACTTTAAAGAATTATCTAAAATGACATCATTTTAATCGCTAGATATGTAGTCTAATACATTCCTGACAGGGTATGTCCACCAACATTTTGAATATCTAATTTTTAAGAAAATTTAGAGAGAAAATGTTAGTAAATAATTCTAATTATAAAAATCAATTTTTTTAAAAAAATAATAGATTCTTAACTCTTTTTGATAATGCATATGGTAACACTAAATTTAGATTAGGTTCACTAGAAACAAGTCTTGAGAGGGAACATAGGCTAAAGATCTTGTGTTCACTACCCTTGGGAGGCTTTTTTGGCTGAACGACTCTCACTCCGAAGGAGATAATCCTCACCTTTGAAGATGATCAAATTGGAGCGTCTCATTTCTAAACCAATGATAGGTCAGTTAAGGAGAAAGAATTATGGAAAACTAGTTGGATATGGCAGTTTAAAACTACATGAAACTTAATCTTATCAACTGTCTAAGCAGCAACAACTCCATGGGTGTAGATTCATGGAGTTGTAGTAGCAATTTAAAGAGCTCGAGAAGTGAGAAGGAGATTTATTTAAGGAATGCATTGTAAGATTGGATATGATCAGTGGCCAAGCCTAAAATTCCACCGGGTAGAGAAGATGAAGTACTAGTACAAGTACTTGAGGAAGGAAATGAAGCTGGGAGAATTTTCGATGTAGGGAAAGGTACTGAATGATATTTCATTGAACTGTATGTTTACCAATCAAAAGCTTCATCTTCAATATATGGTCCTCTAAAAAATAAGTTTGGTGTGCAAAAGAGATGATAGAAAGAGGAATCTTTTAGAAGGCTTGAGACAGATAAAAGAATATTAAATGTGAAAGATGGAGCATAGATGACATTTTGAAGAAAAATAAAGAGGTCATTTGAATTGAACCTACATGAGTAATAAGTGTTGAGTGACCATTAAGTAGTTGGATAACATAACTAAATTGTTTAGGCTAAATCAAAATGTGAAATTCGAAAGTGATGTGATGGCTAGCTCCTGAGTCTATAATCCACACATTATTAACATTGTCTATGCATATTAAGGGTTTATGTCCCACATCGCTCACAAAGCTCATAAAATTGCACCTTAAGTATAGTTAGACTCTCTCACTCATTGTCAATTAGTTTTGAGTGCGGAACCAACTTATTAACATGATATCAGAGTGAGTTTTAGTCATTGACAGTCACAGTGTCGTCCGTCAGATTGCGGTTTCGTTAGTCTAACGATCTCGCAAGTGAAGGGGTGTTGGTGAAAGTATAATTGAGTTCACTCACTCGTTGTCAATTAATATAAACTCTGATCTTATATTTATGAACTCAAGTTTTACATCAATTGATCAAAAGGAGAGGTATGAAGAAAGACGAGAGCTCAACGGGAAGAATAGTTGAAGAATTGCACAGAATGATTAAGAAGAAAACGACATTGTTCGCTTGGTCGCGGAAGCCTTCAATAAAACTTAAGTAAACGATGACGTCTCTTCTTGTTACTTGTCTTCTCCAAACGACGGCGTCTCAATAAGCAAGAAACGTCTTCTACTTCAGCTGCTAAACGCGGAGCAAGGCTCCTCAAAATGAAAGGCCGGCTGACTTTCGTCATTGCTACCGTCGGAGCTCTCACAAACAGGGTCTAAGGGTGATGGAGTACTGTAGTATCCGATAAAAAAAATATACTAATAATAATAAAATTCTAAATTTAGCTAAACAAAAGCCCAAACCAAAATAAAAAATAAGCCCATAGACTAAAATCAATTTTAGTTAAGGTTTTTGACACTCGACTTCATCTCCCTAGTCGTTCCAAATCAACACCTATCAGCCGATGAATCAAAGCAGCAACCGCTCTCCCTCCAAATTCAAGTTTAATCAGGTCCATGGTCATCACAATTTGAGACGGGGCAGCAGTAAGGTGCTGCCATGTTTGGACCATCCAATCTCAATTGCAGGTCAGCCATGTCTCAACAGAAGCTACTACAGTTGCCGAGGCAACAACATCAACAACTGCAGATGAATGTGGCTGGTGTGAATATGAGGATGGTAGGGTCACCCAAGCATCATTAATATTAGTTGCAGTACCATAAGGGCTGAGTTTAATGCGAGAGGTATGATGCGGCATGTATTAAAAATTCAGTCTACTTTCATGTGCCTGTAAATTGAGTTTTTTTTTACTCTATTGGTATGATTCTTGAATCTAAGTTATTCTACGTAAAAAGATTTTTCTAATCATATAAATTTCGAGTTCTAGTTCAACCGGATTAATGAGATAAATGAGTTTAAAGGTAGGACTAGTAAGTTGTCTGTTTGTTTTAGACAGCTTTACCTACTGACTTTGGATGAAGATATCTCTCTATTCTGATAACGAAATTGAGTAGTTCTTTTTTTAAACATGTTCTAGGTGAAACGTAGTTTCTAGGAATATATGGCATGCTTTCTAATTCCACCTACTTAGGGAGAAATAATGTTTCAAAGTTAGAGGTTCAAACCTGTCTGTTAGAATTGACAGCTCAACCATCCAACTTTCAAGGTCTGAATCTTGAGCTTATGATATCCGAATTAAGCAATTCTTATTTCTAAAGTATTTAGCTCGAAACAAGCTTTCTAGTAGTATAAAAATTATAAGCTAGTTATGTTCGGTTATAAAGTTATTAGCTTCCAAAGTTAGACTATTAAATCTATTTTTAAGGAGTTAGCGATAAGATTTTAAGCTTGTTTGTCGTCCTTATAGAATGTAAAATTGTAAGTTATAATGGAGCATTATTATTGCTCAAGTTCCTTAAGGATTTGTTGGATTCGCTCGGAAGAGGTGAGTAAAATAATTCATGCGTATTTTCTTTCGTACAAAATTAAATATGTGACTGATAATGAAGCGTATTGGGTATAATACATTCATAATTTATACCCACGTGAAAAAGTGAAGTTGTTATATTGAGCATTCATTCATGTGCATACACGCTGCATCATGTCTGCGACGTTCTGTTTCCGCGCTGATATCGCGTTCTGTTTTCGTGATAATATCGCGTTTTGTTATATGAATAATTTTATGATCCGGATCGGCAGTGACGACTGTCTGGCCAAAAAGGATTTTCCGTCGCAATTCATGTCTGTCACGCATTCACGTTGCATTGACATATGTCATTTTGAAAACAAATCAAACGCCATCGCGATCCACATTTTTCGGGTCGTGACAAGTACCTCCTGAGAAGAGCTTAGAACCCAAATCATGCACAAGAGAGTGTATGGCTTGGCGGACGTTGGTGGAGTATCATAAAGAAACTTGACTAATAAATTACATTAGATTACGTTTGGTAGCCCGTATGGAATGTGGGGTATTATTAATACTAATTAATGCGGATTTTAAAGAGTAAAATTTATGTATTATTTATGCTATGACATTACTAATACACTCTACCAAACGAGGACTTGGTGTATGTTTGGTTGTTATTATAGGATTTATGACATATTAGTATTGGGTATTATTAATTCTGATTTAGAAAGATAAAATTTGTGTGTTTGAGATTATTAATAATTAGCATTATATTAAATCAAACGCATTATTTTAATAATTCTGTCTCATTCTTAATTTCCACTAGCAAACATGACCTTAGTAGTTGGTTCAAATGAAAATTGTAGGGAGTCAATCGGTTCGGTGAGACTATAGTTTTATAATTAGAATCTTGAATAAATATTTTTTTATAATTTATTTTTAATGTGTCTGTGCATATTTTTTTGACTTATGATAATTAGATTGAATGAATTGGTAGTGAATTGTTGAGTATACAATTACTACCGTCTGAAATTGACTCATTAACTTTTCAGTGACAAGCTTTTAGTTAGTTTATGACTCCCAGTTGCATGAGTATATGTTGTGTTCTTTTCCTCGTGTAACACATCCAACAAGACATCATATTGTTCTCTGCAATGTTTTGTTGGGTTAAGGATAGAGTGTCGGAGGCAGAGTAGGAAGATTTGAGTCTGGAGAATAGCACCGAAACTAATGCACATATAAAAAGCACAAGGCTCCATACAATGGGGGATTTTGTGAAACTTTGCTCGCAAAATCCTTAGCCCACTTTTCATGAGAATACTATATCTTCAAGAGATTACACTACAATTGAGGAGGTGAGAAGCTGGTGGATGTAAAGGCTCTGGGCTAGAGATCAGTTATGGCTTTGGTGGGTGGGGTTCACGAACAATTAGGATTCCGGCCGGGGCCTCCATAGTAGAAAAAGTGACCCCAATCGGAATTGGAGCCGATTTGGACGTCATAGCAGTTGGACTGCTCGGTGTAGGTGCTGAGACCTGATGGAGCTTTGAGATTGTTTGATGAGTCAACTACTTGGATGTTCTTGAAGTAGCTGGCTTTGCCGAAACCTTCCTCAGGGAAGTGGCCACTGCCCATCTGAGTTGTAGTGTGCTGACCGTCTGGCTCCGAATTCACTACTTCACCTCCCCATTCAACCATGGATGCACTCTCGGTCAGGTATGAGAACAAGAATGAGGGCCAGTACCCGAGAACATAGTCACTCCCAAATTGCATCCACCAGTGCCCTTCGTTTGGATCCTACATGTTGGAAATGTGGAAAAATTGGCAGGTCGAACAATTAGGTCTCAAATGGAGCAGCTAAGTATGCCAATGTCATTAAGTGTAGGGAAATATAATTGGTATTTTACCTTCCAGATAAGTATGCCAATGTCATATTGAGAGTTGCGATAGGCAGACACTGGGGATATGCTAGCACCCATGGCTATCTCGCTGTTAACTTGAATGAAACCAGAGCACAATAGGTTGTAGCAACCCGTGGCTTGATATGCGTCACTCTGTTATCAAACATTACAATGAGAAAAACACAGCACTATATTTAGTCAAATATTACACGGTGATGTGATGAGACAGACAGAGTAACATATTTGATGTGACGAGATGAAATTGAAATCTTACAGTCCAGTATGTGAAAAGCCTAGTGTTGTTGTCGCCATATAAATCCGGGCTGACCTGTTTGTGAATTACAAGCAATTGAAAAATGTTGAAATGTCGATTGAGTAGGAACTGATGTTTTACAGGAATCCCATGTCATACCTGCCAACCAGCTTCAATGCTATTCAGATCTTCATTGAACAAGCCTCCTAGTATCCAAATCTGTGACAAGCTGAACTCATTTGGCTGCTGAATTTTAGGCTCCCAGACATTCATAGTGGCTTTTGCTCCATAGAACTCGCCTCCTTGCACGTACGCTATTGCATGCTTTTAACCAAAGCAAACAGATCATATTACAACAGAACAACTTATCTCAAGCAGAACACATTAACTTATAAACAGTGATATCAGTCACTGAAAGACATCGAATTGATATACCTGATGCCCATTCTGGTTAATAAGATCAGGCTCAGGCTTTGCAGATCTAGGAAGAGGGAAAGCCTTCTGCTTCTTCCTTCCATACCTCCTCACTGAACTTGCCCTTAACACGTCATCCTCTTTCGTTCTTCTTACAGGAATAGTACCTTCAGAACACATCCCGTTCAAATGCCATAGCTGAACATTACTCTTAGGTTTCTCACTTGACTCCGTAGACGCCTTATTCTCAGTAAACAGTCCTTCTGGGTGATAACTAGGCCTCATCTAAACAAATGCGATACTGATTGTTAAACAAAATCAAAATCACTCCAGATTCGTACAGGAGAAGCGGTGTTGTGGCGGTGGAGATGAAGAACCTGAATCTTATGGTCCTTCAGGAATGGATGATCGAAAGCGGGCTGATGTGATATAGGGATGCAGTCTATAATATCCCCGTCTGGACTCTGTCAATTTGCAAAAACAAAACACACACTGAGAATCAAAAACAAAAATCTCTACATACATCAACTCAACTAGAGCTGCTGGCAAATGGTAACACCACCAGTTCACCAGAAACTAACAATATCAGCAGAAATCACAGTCAAAACCTGCACAACGAGGTCCATGCAGTCCAGCATAATTTCTACATACTTTCACTGGTACAAACAAAAGGCACCGAAACAATCCAGTGGCGTCCAAAATAGCTTTAGAGTGAAACATGAAACGAATCAGTAGGAACAAAAATGCACAACGTGGTCTAGGGTTTGCTACCTGAATGCTCTTGACAGCAGGTTTGTTCAGCCGCTTCAAATGCCTCTTTACCTCGAGCTTCAGCCTGGTAACCGATAACGCAGCGCCGCAAGACAGCGAAACCACCAAACAGATGGAGAGAACAACCACCGCCCCCGCCGCTTGTCTCCGCCTGACATCCATTCCAAACCCCCCCAAACCAGCGCACACTCGCTTACACTTACTGCACTTTAACCCTAACTACCTCCAGCGAACCGCCATTTCCGCCACAACCGTTCAAATTGATCAGCGCCTTCCTACTCCGGAATCCCAACCCAACCAAGTATCCAACTCCTCCGATCCGGCTCGGCTCGGCTCAGAAACTTGAATCCTCGAGATGGAGTGGATGCTCTACGAACGGCTCTCTGCTCTCTCTCTCTCTCTCTCTCTCTCTCTCAGCCAGTTACTCTCGCTGTTTTCAGAGTCTGATTAATGCGTGGGTGTGTGTCAAGACCTGTCCCTTACAACTTCCACATCGAGAAAGCTTCCACCATTTTTAATTGGAAAAATCGCAAAATAATCACTCATTTAAAAATTACACTCATAATTATTTAATTTTAAATTTTATAATTGTGTTACGTAGTTTCATTGTAATTTTAAGAATTGCAATCACTCCTAAAAATTAATTTTTCTATTTATGCAAATTTTCTCCCAATCAATTTAGAAATGAAAAAATACAAAATGAAGATATGTACTATAATTCATTATCAATTATAGTCATAATTACTTAATTTTAAAATTTATTAGTTTTTGTTACTAGTTATCCAAAAATAAAATAGAAAATTATAAAATAAATTTGAAAATTAAATAAATATGATTATAATTTTTAAATGGATAATAGTACATATCTTCATTTTGTACTTTCTCATTCTTAAATTGATTGAAATAATATTTGTTTAAATAAAATAAATAATTTTTAGGTACAATTGTGATTTTCAAAATTATACGTAACATATTTGTACTTTATCCTTTTTAATTCTCTGCAACCCATTCACTCCTGTTGCTTGCTGGGGGTATAAATACTATTTTAAACACAAATTCCAAAGTCCCAAAATCTCCTCCTCCCACCACTTTTTTTCAATCACACTATTCATTGAAGGAAGCACCATGTCCCTTATTAATGACGAGTCCATCTCTTACGGACACGTTTGATAGCGATTCCAACATTAATAATAAAGGTATAAATAATTTCATCTATTTTAGTAGAATAAATAATTCTAATTTTAAAAGATAAAATCTATCTTTTTAGATTATTAATATCTATCTTAATTTTAACCAAACACATTAAAGTGTTATTAATTATTTAATCCTACTTTTAATCTCAGCTACCAAATGCGGACTAAATGTTGAATGTTGTATAAGAATCTAAACTGTCAGACTACATCTGATTGTAGAATGATTTATTTTCATTTGATAATTTATTTTTTAAATATTTTAATATATAATGATTTATTAATATAAAATTAAATTATAATTATAAATTTTACAACATAAAAATAAAAATAAAATGTATAATCATGTTATAAACATATTATTTATTTATGAAGTGTGTGATATTCTGATTGAAAAAATTAGCTGCAGTTGGTATTGTTGTGATTCTGATTGAAGTACAACGCAGAGTTGATTCCAGAAAGATATGAAAAATATAAAGAGATAATTATAATAATTGTATAGATATCGCATCTGAATGATTCAGATATAATATTGGTAACAAATTATTCAGACTTTCCAAACATTCATTAAGAGAAAAAGAACAGGTACTCGGTTCACTAAATGTTTAATATAATAAGAGATCACCTTTTAATATAACCCAATAAGTGCAACAAAACAAGGTCTAAGAGTTTTTAAAGTACAAATCAAGTATTAATTTAAATAGATTTATGAGATATTAATATGAATTTAATGAGTAACCCGTAATGAATTGTTTTTTTATTTCATGTGAATTTTGGAATTATTTGGATTATTATTGGTGCATAATATATTTTTTTTGAATTATAATAATAAAAGAATTTGAGTTTTATTTTTTAAGATACCTAACGTTATTTAATATGCTTTGATATGATTAAGCGACAAACAAAAATAAACAAATAGATTATGGTAAGTCACATATAAAAAACGCTAGAGTGAGTATGTGTTTTGAAGAAAATTTATATTTCCTCTTATGTTTATAAAATCTTAAGGGTTTGGTTTAAGGACAATTTGGTGGAAAAGGCAAATTTAAAGTAAAATGAGAATGAATCTCTTATTTGATTTAGAGAAAGTAAGAAGAATAAAATTATTTGGAAAATTAGATGAAAAACTTTAACAAAACAAAGAGTGTTTTATTACTTTCCTATGAATTTTCCACCTCTAACCAAATAAAGAAAAATATGATGGATTCCGTGAAAAATTCAATTTTCACCAAATTTTTCTTTCCCTCAAATTTTTCATAAACCAAATACTCCCTCTGTCCTCTTTTACATGTCACTTAACCGAATTTTTTTGTCCACTTTTACTTGTCACTTACCAATTTTCAATGCGTATTTAATATCAACAACTACCTTAAAATGTCAAACATTAATCACTTCATTATCATAATCAATAAAAAATACATTCTTCACCAATAATCATCTACCAATTTTACTTTTTGCACGAACTTTTTTCAAAAAATTGTTAACCACCTACCTATTAAATTTGTTCAACCACTAGCATTAACTTCACCTTAATCTACTCAAATTAACCGTAAACGACATGTATTAGAGGACGGAGGGAGTATACCCTAAGTATTTTACTATTTATGAATTTTTTTTCTCAGAATTGTAGTACTTTTAGGTTGTGTTTGGTTTAGGGAAAATTTGGTAGAAAATAAAATTTGACGAAAAGTGAATCCCCATGGAATCCATTATATTTTTTCTTGTTTGGTTTGAGATAAAAAATAATGGAAAAATGTTTAAACATTATTTATTTTAAATAAATTTTGCTTTCTATATTCCACCTGATTTTTTACAAACTTTACTTCTCATTTTCTCACAAATTTTCCTTTCCACCAAATTTTTCTTTATTTTCACCAAATTTTTCCTAAATCAAACAGCTTACAAAAATTTCAAAACGAATTAGTTTCACAATACTAAACACCCTAAAACGGAGGTTAACATTAAACATCATTTAAAATTCTATGAACTCTAATATACTAAAGATTTATAAATCTTTAAACTCTAATATTCCAAAACATCATTTAAAATAGTTACATGTCATCCGCTCAGTTCGGTTGTATAATTTGTATATTTTGACATGGTATATCTCGTTTCCCTACAACTAATTATATTATAAAAATTTTATTTTTAAATTTTGTGATAGATGTTTTATTCTGTTTTTTCATTTTAAGTTTTTGTTTAAATTTTCAGATCTGAACTATTCAAAAATTTGAAACATTTTAAATTGCTGCCAATTTTCTAAATATAGTGCAACTCAATCAAGCTATAGCATCACGCTTACACTAATAAATTTAGTTAGTTAAATTATTTATTCTGTCTTCTATTATTTACTGTTTTAAATGGCGTATACTATATTTAAAATAAATTATTAATATATAAAAATAAAACTTGTGAAACAAATATATGATCAAAATAAAATTTAATCTAAATATATTCATATCCTATAATAATATATAACAAAATGTTTCATAAAAAAGATTAATCAAAATTCTATTTCAACAATCAAAACCACAAATGACGACAGGGAGTATAGTTGTTGATTTTTTATCATTTTTAAAAATCAAGCGGAGTTAAAGTTTTGTTCACGAGTTCAAAAATAATGAGAAAAAATTTATTTGGAAAAATAAATGAAATGATTGAGGGTGGGAAGAAAAATAGATGTATTTTGAGTTTCAAATGGATTTAGAAATATAAGAATAAAAATACACGAAATTACTAAAATAAACATGCAGATGAAAAATTAAATTTCAAGAATCATAAAAAGTAAGAAGGGATTGGCCTCTTACAATTGCAGTAAGGGAAAATTTTAAAATGGGTCCTGAACTATCACCGCTTACCCAAATGCGGTCTGCACTATCACGATTTCCAAAAAGAGTGCAATGAAAAAAAATAGATTGATTTTCTAAAATAAAACTTACCATCACATTCCAAAACTAATATTATTATAAGACTTAGATTTGTGTATAAAAATTATTTGGTTGGTTATCAAAAGACGTCGTTTTATTTATGTGCGCAAAACAATATAATTTATTTGATAACCAAACGAAGTAATTTCACACAAATCTAAGTCTTGTAATAATATTGGTTTAGGAATGTAATGGTAATTTTTATTTTAGAAAATTAGTCCAATTTTTTTATCGCCCACTTTTTAAAAATCGTGATAGTTTGAACCGTAATTAAACAAGTTGTGATAGTTCAAGTCCTTTTTGAATTTTATCCCTTACAGTAATTAGTGATCATGCCTAACTAAAGTCTAAAGAACATTTATGTTCAGGCATTTTAATTTAAATTTCGTACATTAAAAACTACAAATAAAAAAATTATACAAATGAGTCTCGCCCACCCTAATGATGGGCCGCGTAATTTGATATCAAATACTTATATTCTGGTCCCGATGGTCAAATATGCTTTGTCGAGTCATTTAATCTACTAATTGTAATTAAAAACTAATTAGAAGACAGAGTTAAGTTATTCTCCTTTTAGGCTTTGGAGATTACCTGCGCCACTAATGCATATCAAACTAGTTTAGTGATATGAAAACGCAATTAACCGGATTATGAACGGAGGTAGAGTCACGTAGCTGTCAGATTGTGATTGTAGCAAGCACATTTAAAATCAATTGATTATTAATAGGAAAGTCCAACTATATACTAAAATTAATATTTAAATTTTAGGGTAAACTATAAAAATATATTTTGAATTATTATTTATTTTCAAAATTAAGTATCGAATTTTTTTATTTTTCAATTTCAGTGTCGAACTTTCTAATTCTTCAATTTCAGTATTAAACACTTAATAAAATGAGAAAATTTACATAAAAAACAAATTTTATGACCGATATGATTATGCAAATTTTAAAATTCTAGCTAAATAGTCAGACTTACAAACTAATTCTCGTATTTCATATTAATTTCTTCTTTTTATTAAGCGTATAATACTGAAATTGTAGAATTAAAAAGTTCGATACTAAAATTAATGAATTAAAATTTTTAATATTTAATTTGAAAATTAATAATAGTTCATAATATATTATTGTAGATATCCTAAATTTTATTAGGCGATTGTAAAACTTTGTCAAGTTATATATTGAACGTAGCTAATAGGATGACGACTATGCAAGACATGGTGGGGGAGGAGGAATCTTATGATTATCATCATCACGGGTAGGCAGCACGTGGTTGCAACATAAACATGCTCGTGACTCCGAAAAGAGATTCTCTCTTTATCCTATTTTACATTTCACTTAATTAAATTTATTTATTTATATTTATTTGTCATTTAATAATATCTAATACATAATTAATATGAATAACTATCTTAAAATGTCAAATATTAATTATTTTTTATCATAATTAATAAAAATACATTTATCATCAGTAATCATCTACCAATTTTACTTTTTACATGAATATTTTCGAAAAGATATTAATCACCTACTTATTAAATTTGTCCAACTGTTAGTATTATTTTCATTTTAATTTTCTCAAATTAATCTTAAACGATCTGTATTAGAGGAGGGAGGAGTGGTAAACATAAATTATGAAGATGAAATTGGATTGACTTAAAAAAACTGAAATTAAATGGGAAATGTGGTGGTCTAGTCATTTTCCAATACTTGTCGTTTATTTAGCTCTTGTGTTGAAAACTTAAAACCAACATGTGATCGTAAGAGTCAAAGAATCAGAACCATGCCCTTTGATGACTACCGCATCGATTGCTGAATCACATGTGTCGACCACTCCACACCCACAAATCCAAACTCTTCTAAGCCCAGAAACACAAATTAAAAAAATATGCCTATTTAGCATAGCCGAGTTGGTATAAAATAGTTGAATCGGACTGGTCTTGTATGATAAATTTATTGTTTAAATAATTTATAGTTAATTAAATACTTCATATTAATTTAAATAGTTAATTTTCTTTAAATATAAAAATAATTAAGACAAGTTTGAAACCTACGTCAATTCTCTAATTAGCATGGTCTTAGCCAACCGGCTATCGGTTATTAGTTATAAAAGTTGTGATATTAATTATAGTATCATAAAATATAAGTAAAACTTTTAATTGGACGGATCGTTAAATCAATTTAAACCGTTAGAAAATAAAAAACAAAATTTTGACCGATTTAATTTCAGATCCGATTTTGATAACACTATTTAGAGCAAGTGTATACGGTTATATGTCATTTAGCCAAGGAATTTTTTTATATTTATTATTTAATCATAATTTATTTATTCATGACTATATGTCATTTAATAATATTAATCCTTACTTAATACTTCTACATAACTTAAAAAAATATGTATTAAATTATTATAATATATAAAACACATTCTAAATCAATAATTACACATCACATCTTACATTTTATATCAAATTCAAAAAATACATCACACACTAATATATATTTAATTAGTTTGGACCTTGGAGACTTATAGTGGGAGCGGCCCGAATGGGCCGTACATTGTGTTCGACTTTGGGCTCGTATGGTTTAGGCCCATAGCTGGCCGGGTCAACCTTAACCCTTTTTGAGAACTAGGGTGTTTTGTTATAGGTGTTTGAAACGAAAATGAGAGGAAAATTTAAAAGAAAATCTGTTTGATGAATTTAGATATTTTAAGGTAAGAAGTAGACGGAAATGGGCTGTAATTTGGGTGCTATACGATTATAAATTATATTGGGTGTCCTCTCAACGTATATATTAGAAAATTGGAAAATGCCAGTTCAGGACGATGTTAGGGGCTAAAACAAATGTGACAAGTGACCACGAAGAAAACACTTCAAAATTCTACTTACTTCCACTTCTCCATGTCAATAACACAATTTAGAGTTCATATATTTTTTCTCCTCTACTATAATGAAATCAATCTTTCTGCAGGGTGCCTCAAATATACTACTTCCTCCATCCTCTAATACACGTCGTTTAAGACTAATTTGAGTAGATTAATGTGAAGTTCATGTTAGCGGTTGAATAAATTTAATGAGTTGGTGGTTGATGTTTTTTCAAAAAATTCGTGCAAAAAGTAAAATTGATAGATTGTTACTAGTGATAAATGATTTTTTTATTGATTATGATAATTACGTGACTAATGTTTGACATTTTAAGATAGTTGTTGATATTAAATACGCATTGAAAATTGCTAAGTGACAAGTAAAAGTGGACAAAAAAATTCGGTTAAGTGACATGTAAAAGAAGACAGAGAGAGTATTATATATACGGTTCTATCAAAATTCGAACCATATTTTGAAATTGTTACAACTCAAATTATTGAACTAACACCTTATTGATTTTTTATGATTAACTTATTGTTGTAGTTGATTGGTTATTAACTATAAGATTTCCAGTCTTTAGATACCAATCTTTCCAAAGTGGTAACTAAAAAAATTTGCTTCAAAGTTGGACGACCCTCTTCCAGGGAAATAGATTGGATCCCTCTAAACTCTACGCCTTCCTTTCTTGTGCCATTTTACCAACTAGAAACCTTTGGATGCAATAATAGGTCTCAATGGAATGAAAACAAGATTACTTTCACACTCGTTTGGTTTTCTTCTCTGCTAGACGTTCTTTCACACAATCTGTCTTCCTTCATTGAAGACAAAAAGAGGTACGAAGATATAGCAGAGTCGTGTTTGATAATGAGAGGACTGTGACTGGTTAATTCTTCCTAAGCTACTTCCAAAGCCAGCAAGTTTGAATTTTTCCATCGAAGAAGGCTGTATTGTCTTCTTGTCAACCAAGGCTTGCACCTTATAGCCACTTCAAATTCAAGGATGTTGTTTGAGCACATACTCTCGATGAGGGTTTGGCCGTGGCTCATCAGTTTATGCAAATCATGCCCATTCCGCCACTCAACTGATCCATCGAAGCTGGAAAACTCCATTCATGTGTCTCCCACAATCGCCACATCAACTCAAGCATCTACAAAACGCGAGCCAATTGATGTCAACAGGAAACTCAGAAGCAGCTTGAGAAGAACGACAGGTTCCGAACCCAGACCAAAGTACAAATCCAGGATAAAGAAAGTGCAGTGGCTGGATGCACTGGGAAAGGATCTTGCTGTAGTCAAAGAAATCAAGGCGTAAGCATTCACATTCTTTCCACCTTGATAAACTTTTATGTAACATTTGTAACAGTATCGAAATAGTACAAAAACTGAAGAATATCATACCAGTGGGAAACATCAGACCTTCTAAATCATCGAATTGATGTTCCAGGGTAAAGGAAGACGACGAAGATCAGATGCGAAGAGTCTGCATCTGCACAATTCTATGAATCCATTCACACATCTACAATCACAGCATGAATTACAATGTTTCAAAACAGCATAGAAATTCAAATGTATCAATCCCAGCAGCCTGCACCACGCCTGAAGCGGATCACAAAGAACCCAAATCAGACAGTCAACCTATCCATGAGAGGCATGAAGATGATACGCATGGCAAAATTACCAGCAGCAATTGCATCAAAACCACAATGCATTAAAACCAGATGTCGATATGAATGAATCTAACAGCGATAGCCAGATAAAATGATTAGAAACGTAATAGATTTCATTTCATTTCATCTAGAAATCCAAATAGCACAAAGATTCGATTCAAGATCTATTCATTTAAGCTCTCTCGCCTCTAATTCTCCTGGCTAGCTGAATATCCTTGGGCATGATAGTGACTCTCTTGGCGTGGATCGCGCACAGGTTGGTGTCCTCGAAGAGCCCGACCAGGTAGGCCTCGGCGGCCTCCTGGAGCGCAGCGACAGCGCTGCTCTGGAAACGGAGATCGGTCTTGAAGTCCTGGGCGATTTCACGGACCAGACGCTGGAACGGAAGTTTCCGGATCAGAAGCTCGGTGCTCTTCTGGTACTTCCTGATCTCCCTCAGAGCAACGGTTCCGGGCCTGAATCTGTGAGGCTTCTTCACTCCGCCGGTGGCTGGGGCGGACTTGCGGGCCGCCTTGGTGGCCAGCTGCTTCCTCGGGGCCTTGCCGCCTGTGGATTTGCGAGCAGTTTGCTTGGTTCTCGCCATGAGTTCGGTTCGGATCTCTGGGGTCGGACTGGATTTAGCTCTGAAATTTGCAGATTGCTATGAAAATGAAAGAGACGGGAAGAAGGGTTTTATAGAGAGGGAGACATGAGAAGCGGGAAGCGATGAAAGCTGTGGAAATTTGGTGGGGATTGTTGGATGGGGATTTCGAGCCGTTGGATTATTGGTGGAAGGACGGATGAGATTTTTTTTTTTTATTTGACACGGATGGATCCGTGGGCTGGTGTTTAGACCAGTCAGATGGGGGAGTGTAGTATTAAATATCCATTGTTGGAATTTGGAATATCGACGGATATGGATGTGGATTTTTTTTTTGCAAAGTACCCTTTTTCTAATCTTTAATATCATTTCTACCCCACCTTTGTATTTAATTATCATTCAACCGCTAGATAAAAATCACAGTTGTGAACCGCGGTTTTATTAAACAAAATCGCAGTTTCAAACCGTAATTTTGTTTTTATAAAATCACTGGTTTAGATGACACAAAAAGTTTTGTAGCAAACCGCGATTCTTCTTTAAAAAATCGCAGTTTCAAACTGCGGTTTTGTTTTTCATAAAATAACCGGTTTAAACTGTGGTTTTATTGAATAAACCCGCGATTCATAACTGCAGTTTTCTTCAAGTAGGATAGAATGATAATTCTTTAAAAAGGTAGGGTAGAAATGATATTGAAAATTGGAGAAAGGGTATTTTGAAAAAAAAAATGTGGATGTGTGGTTCTTTTTATGTGAGAAAATCCTCAAAATTATCAATTACGCACATGTTACTCTTACTTTTTTTATCTGTGTTCTAAAACGCGCTATGCGGTGTTACACGATGAGCACAATGTCTACGATTAATTAGTTAGGCGGGAATTAATCGGAGTTAAATATATTAATTATAAATTTAATAATTAATTATTAATATATATGTTTAAAAATATTATTTTCATAAAAAATTAAGTCTTGAACAATTAATCGGCTAGGCGGAACGTTTCAACACCGCCTAACGATTAATCGGTCTGGAATGAGAATTTTTAAAATACTGCTTTTGCTTTTGATGTCGATGTAATATTACGTATTTTACTAATTCATTATTAAAATTTAATTAACTACTAAGTGGCACTTGAGTTATTATATGTTTCAAGTTGATAGAGCAATCAATTTTATTAAGGATTTAGATCTCATGATGCTGGGTAAGTTGAGAATTAGTTTTGAGTTCGTTGTTTTTTACTTTGCAGCATTGGATCAAATTCCATTTATTAATTAAGTTTAAATTAGTGGAAACTTATAAAATGAAAAGGACAGGTGAGAAAATTGGAGTTGACATTAACCGTATTAAAAATTGATAATTTAAAAAAAAATCAAATTATGTAAATATAACTTATGATTTAAATGTACTAAATAAATTTAAATGTAAATTGCAATATTTCATTCAAACAATTTATTGTTCCAAAATTTTTTTACTAGTATGCCTACATCCTTTCCCAACCAGCTATTTGTTTGTTCCCTAACTTTCGACTCCTTATACAAGTTCAAAAATTGTACTATCACACTAGCATTTATACAAAATGCAACATTTTTTTTTTGTGAACGCAATAACTTAGAGTCTAGGGTGTTCACGGTTAAAAATCATTAATCGAAGTCGTCAATCGAAAATTTTAATTGCGGTTAATCGACAAATTCGGTTCGGTTAACGGTTAATATAATTGGATTTTCGGTTAACCGATTAACCGAATAAAAATAAAAAATAAATAAAATAAAATTGGTTAATCGGTTAATTTCTGATTCGAGAAATCGGTTAAAATTTCGGTTAATCGGTTAATTTAACTAACTTAACCGAGTCTTTGGTTATTCGGTAATCGATTAAATTAGCTGAATTTTCGGTTAACCGAATATCCGGTTAACAAAAAAATTGGTTCGGTTAACCGTTAATAATTTTTCTGGTCGGTTAATCGGTTCGGTTAATCGAATTTCTTGTTCGATTGATTAATAACCGAATTTACACCCCTAATTGAGACCATCTATGTTCTAATGGTAGGTGACCAAGTAATGTGGATTTCTTATGAAGGTAACTTATTCATTTAAAAATGCTACGTAATTCTACATGGATGTATGATGGGAGATTATTAAGTTCGACCTGGTAGAGGAGGTGTAACGCTTCTTCAGAGGAGTCGATTTGTCCAAGGCTTAAAGTACATTTACCTTGCCTTGATTCCCAAAAGACCGAGATCAAACTCTCTCGATCATATCAGACTAATATATCTTTGTAATTGCATTCACAAAAATACACGGTCTAATATGATAGGCTTCAATCCTTGGCATGCTTATTTCACCGGAGCAAGCGGGCTTCATTTTGAATATAGATTTCACGAAACCATTGTCATGGATCACGACATGGTGGCGAAACTAGGTCAAAAGATTTGAAACGGACACTGAAAATCAATTCGGCCAAAACTTTTGATCGGGTCCAATAGCGTTTCCTCATTTACCGTCTCAGTCAGTACAACCTCAAAGAAGGCTGCATTTATCTTATGCTTTAAGAGCATCATCAATTAAGGTTGCAAGCGAGTTGATGTACTCGCGAGCTGCTCGCGAACGAGCTCTGTTAGTACTCGGTCAAAGCTCGTTTGTTTATAAACGAGTCGATCACGAACAACAAGTAAAGCTCGTTTAATAAACGAGCCGAACATGAGCAAGGGAGTGCTCGGCTCGTTTATGTTCGCGAACAAGCTCGATAAGAAGCTTGATAACTCTATTAAAAAGATTGAAGACTTACCGACTTAAGCTAGAATGTAGCTCAAATTCAAACATGTCAATCTATCGTAGCAAAAGTTAAGAATTCGAAATTAGTGAAGATGGTTATACTAATTAATATAAATTTCGTCTAATGTAAATGAAACGGATGTAACTTATGTCCATCATTTGAGCTAAACACGAACAATGAGGTATTTGACTCATTTATTGGCTAGTTTAAAAGTTTCATTTAAACTCGTTTACAGCTCATTTAGACTCGACTACGAACCTTTTTTATAAATTTATAAAGTTATTAGTCAATAGAGTAAGATTTTTTAACGAGTAGCTCATTTAAAACTCGTTTTTTATTAATGGGAAAATTATTCGGACACTGATTTTGAAGAGTATGTTAATATTACAATGTCAACATTAGAGTTTCATGGCAATATTATAAACAAGAGATTATAACATCATCAGGGATACAATCTGAATTTTTAGTTTAAGAATTTTATCTCGAGTTTGAAAATGGTCAACAATATTTTTAGAGCACTTAAGTTATAGCACAATAATGAGGCCCAATATTCTTTTTGAATAACATCAAGTTAGAGTGTGTTTCCAAACACATTGACAATAACTATCATGTTGTGAAAGATAGAATTCATAATCAGACTACGACGGTTCATTATATAAGCATTAAGTTGGTGTTAGTGGATCCACTTATCAAAGGCTTATCATTGTGTCTCTTTTGAGAACCTGTTGCCAGCATGAGTTTAACGAATAGTCTATGGTCTTATTCTGGAAATGAGGACTATAATTGTGAACCAACTCCCAATAAGAATTAGTAATTATCCTAAATGAGATAGTGTAATGTAATATAGGTACTGGAGTTATAGTGGCATCTTATTAGCTTATGTAATAGATTATTTTTATATGTTAATCTATTGAGTGTTAACTTATGTTGAATAACCATTCAATTATATCAGAAAGCATTAGATTAATCTTGGCATGACCCAATTATTATATCAGATAGCGTTATGATCACTAGAGGTATTGCAAACAATTGAAAGATCATCACCGCCAGCAACCTTACACCAATTTCTGGCTGTGACGGAAGAATCGGTCATATGATGTCTTCATCCACAAACACCGACCAATTTATGATTTTACATTGAGATTAGATGTTAATGATGCTAGGCTAAGTAACATGAGTTATGGTGTTTCAACAATACTATTTTTATTTGGATCTAATAAACACTTCATTTGAGTACAAGTGAAGAACAAAATCACTGAGATTGTATACCGCAAATCTAAAGATCAATTGACATATATATGTATAAAGGCACTATAAATAGACATGTCCCACAAACTCAAAGAAAATTTTAGGATGCGTATAGTATGGTTTAGGGGATGGGTGAGTGGTAGAAAGTATACCCAAAAAATAAAAAATAAAGGGTTATACCACCGATGAACGAGATGAATTATTTCTCTCCAAAAGAATGTTTGGTTAGACGAATTAGATTTATTAGGTATATGTCATCCCCATGTCTCATTGTAAGAGAAATTCTTAGGTGGACACAGTCCACCACGTGGACTGTGGACACACCAATGGGGAGGCGTCACGTGACCCTTTAACCAGTCACATGTCGGTTGAAAAGTAAAAAAAGTGAACCAATGATTAAATGCCACGTGTCACTTTGACTTTTTAAAGTGTCACATGGCGCTTCCCCATTGGCTGTGTCCACCCAAGAATTTCTTCTCAGTGTAAATGTGAGGCCAAAAAAATAAAATAAACATTGTAGATAATCAGAGACAGCAGCAACTCAAATATAACATTAATTATTTTTTAAATAAAAGTTTTTTGGATTTGAGGATTCTTCATGTTTCCCGAGTACTTATACTACACATTATTTCTTACGTATTTAGAGCATTTATGGAGTGTGTTTGTCAGTGATGAAGAAAAATAAAATGAAGACCAAAAGATATAAAAATTATCGAACCCTTATTTCAAATGCAGTCGAAAGACCATAGCTTGTAGAAAACTGTATATAAAAAGAAAACCTAGATCTCAGAGGGATTAAAGACGGATTAATTTCTCTTGACTTTATTTATGTAACAACATATGTTTATATACATGAATATGAAATTAGAAATAGATTATTTACTAATGGTGCTCTAATGTTGTGGCATAATGATGCATAATAGTGTGTCTTTACAGCTGTCATTGGTTACTTTCCATACACGAAATGCTCTTCAAGTTTCTCCATTGCACATAAGACAAGTTGGTGCATTCTCTCGGGTGCACACATGAAAAGCTATTGCACACGTCATGTGCACCATATCCTGCTTTAATAAATCCACATCTCCTCAAACTGGTGCATGTAGGAAGCTGGACATGCCCAACTTGTGTATGTCATCTGCTCTTTAGAAGTTACAAACATAGGACTA
>NQLW01000039.1:1335930-1366528 GCA_002312845.1 Kalanchoe fedtschenkoi | reverse complement strand
GGACATATGAGCTTGGTAGTGGCATGACTACTGTCTGGTATGATCACTTGATAAGGTCTCGCTAAAGCAGTGACGTCTTTACCTAAAAAAATATGTGGAGTAATTAGATTGGATGCATCATTATCCAATGTCAAAAAATAAGAGATTTATCACAGTGGCTGATAAAGTAAATGTACTTACCAAGTGTGCTGTGTATGATTTCATAATATTAGTTTGTTGCAGAAGCTTTGTGAGAGTCTGACTTATCTGTTCAGGTGTGAAGTGGAAGCTAGTCTTTGAACTAGCCATATGGAGTAAGGATTTTCTTGTGGTAGCGTGATTTCGCAACTCCACATGGTAACTAAATATTTCGTTGTTGGCCATGACTCCTCTTCTAACATTGCTCTATTGTTTGTTAATTTTGTAGTGAGCTAGATATTCAACTAGCTTATAATAATTTTTCTTGATGTGATCAACCAAACCACAATGGCTACATGTCACATTCTTTGTCCGTTTGGTTGAGTATGAGTGAGTGGTAGTGGCATGATCATCATGGGGATAAGCTCCACTCATGTTAGTTTTAGTTTTTTAGTAAGTGCTGAATGTGGTGCATGTTGTGCATTGTTAGTAAAATTGAAAGAAAGTAAGGTGAATTATCTTATTGCTCTGATACCATATAGAAAATGGTCCGTCAAACTGTGGTTGAGCTCACCGAAGACTGCCATAATTGAAAGAAAAAACCCATATCTCCGATAAGACATAGATGAGATGATTTTCTTTATCTTTATTGATGCAATAACATATAATTATATATATGAATATGAAATTAGTAACAGACTATATACTAATGGTGCTCTAAATATTATGTTATACTACTGACTAATGCTATGTTATAATGATGCATATTAATGTGTATTTTACAACTATCGTCAGTTACTTTCGATATAGGAAAATGTCTTCAAGTCTCTTTGGTGCACACAAGACAGGATGATGCATTCTCTCTGGTGCACACGTGACAAGAAGGTGCACATGCCCTGTGTACTATATTCTGCTTTAATCAACATAATTCACATGTCAAGAAAAGTTTTCCATGGAGGAAGCTAAATAATTCATGCTATAAAGTCATCGAAAAAGTACTAAATTATTGATCACCGTCTCACCAATGTATATACCCTAGAGTCGCTTAAAGCAGTTTTTTTATTATTTTTAAATAAAATTTTATTAAAAAAGTAAATATACAAAATATATCCTTCAAGTGTGAATGCAAAAAAAATAAAAT
The DNA here is from genome assembly GCA_002312845.1 of Kalanchoe fedtschenkoi. Taxonomy (NCBI): domain Eukaryota; kingdom Viridiplantae; phylum Streptophyta; class Magnoliopsida; order Saxifragales; family Crassulaceae; genus Kalanchoe; species Kalanchoe fedtschenkoi. Next base: position 1,365,270 of record NQLW01000039.1, on the reverse strand, counting down.
TAAACATTGCTATGATTTATTTTAACATAAGAATGAGGAGAAGCACCTTATCCACCTTCGTCTTACAGGGTGTAAGGGGAGGATCAAAAAAAATTTCAAATATATTTGAGGACTCATGGAGTGAGTCATTTGCACAAAAATTAATAAACCAAACTATTTTCAATAATTTTGGATTAGATTTATGCTCCCCAAGAATACCAAATATGAAAACAAGAGTAATATTGAGGATGAAGTGGCTAATATAAAAGAGATGAAAGCTGCATTAAGAGTAATTGGTTGAAAAGAATTAAAACATCTTGAGATAAACAAGAAAGAGGAATAAAGAATTTCACAAATTTGTGATGAGGAATCGATCAAAATTAAAACAAATCTGAAAAAAATTCATCAAGATTTTCAAAGGCAAAAGAAATAGACGCATGAGAATTCCTTAACCCTCTTGGAAAAACTATAACCACCACATATGAAGTTGTTGTAAGTAAATAAACCTTAATTGCCATCACCAGAGATTTTATCAGGTCCGGCCCGATATAGGTACAAGTGGAGCACTTGCATCGGGCCTCCAAAAGAAATAGCCCTCCAATTTTTTAATACAGGCCACCAATTTTATTAAAACAGAGCCCTTTTTTTATTTTGTTTCTTAATCAAATAAAAAAAAACTGCAAACCTTATACAAGATCGACTACAGATGAGATGATGATCGATGACTCCCGACTCACGAGACTCAATTATTTCACCTTTCACAGGGATTGTGAGCTACGTAGCTCGAGTTGATTGCGGTTGTAAGCTGACTTTTCCGATTTTCTGAGTGTGGTTGTGGGCTGCATCTCAGCTCTTTTCTATTTTGTCGTGGTTTCCTACTTGTCTCGTTCAGATTTATAGGCTCTTCAATAAGGTAAATGAACTTAGTCTATTATTTTTCTTTAATTTGTCTAATTACTGAACCTGGATGTTGAAGTTATTTTTGGCTTGAGCTTAACAGATGCATTGTTAATGTTATTGTCGGCTTGAACATCTAATATTTAAATTTATCTTTTTATCAGATTCACATTCATTGAGATTGAAGACCGTATATAGGCTGATTAAAGTTTATATGTTCATTTTATTTTTATTTTCTATTTGGATAAGTCTTCTAGGATTGGAAAATTTGAGTTGATAATGAGAAAGTAAAAAAATGATAGAAAAATTAATTAAATCTCAACAAGGAGCTCTTGATAAATTTGTTGTGAATGAATCACAAGCTTATTTAGAAAGTGAAAACATTAATAAAACATTGGATGTTAATGATGATAGTAATGATAATAATAGCAGGAGCACGATGAGGATAATGTTTACATTTATTCAGTTAGTTGTAGGGATAACAATGAAGATTTGAATGATGATGATATTGAGTCTTTAAAATTTTCATATCGATATATTTGATCCAAGATGTTGGGATGCTCTTGATTCTAAAATGATTGGTGTTTTAGCGGTAAAGGGTCATATCAGGGCCGGTCCTGATATTTTTGAGGCCCGGTGCAAAATTAAAAGTGAGGCTTAAGTATATTGTGGTTCAATATAAAACATATTCTTAAGTTAGTAGAGTTGGTTGTGAGTTCTTTGATAATGTCAAAGGACATAGGTTCGAATCTCTATTGCAACATAATATATTTTTATTACTAAATTGGAGAGGCCCAGTGTAGATAGAGCCCACGGGCTGGAGGCTCGGTGCAAGTGGAAGTCCGAACTAACTGAATTTGAGGCCCCTCCTGAGTCGTATAAGAGACAAGTCGATTCTAAAAGAGCATAAAATAAGTTTGGAAGGCGATTTGTATGCGACTACTATATCTGAATTTGTTGTAAAATATTCAAAAAGGAGTGTGTAAAAGATTATTAGTAAATGAAGGTTGTGAGAATTGGGCTCATGAGCCGTTTGACTTCAAGAACATGAGGCATAAAACATAAAAAGAATTAGGTTACTTGGTATGAGTTGCATTCTAGATTAAATGTAAATAAAATTATCGATCATATAACTCTAAAAAACTTAAAAAAGAAAAAGATCATTGGAAATATATTTTGTTGAGAATAATATCTATTGTGAAGTTTCTTGCAAAACATAGTTTAGCATTTCGTGGCACCTAAGAAAGATTCTATGAAAATAATGATGAGAACTTTTTAGGTTTAGTTTAAATGTTAGTTGAATTTGATCCAATTATTCAAGAGCATGTTCGGCGTATTACAAATGATGACATTCACATTCACTATTTCGGTCATAAAATTCAAAATAAGTTGATATTTTTTCTTGCTTCCCCTATTAGATAAAAAATTGTTAAAAAGGTAAGACATGCAAAATATTTTTCTATTATATTAGATTGTACTCTTATTGTAAGTCATTAGGAACAAATGTCCATGATATTGAGGTATGTTGATCTAACTTTTAGTTCTGTTGTGATTGAGTAATCATTTTTGAGATTTATAAATATTAATGATACTACTGAGCAAGGACTTTTTGATATTTTGTTACATGAATTGAAGTCTCTTGATCTTGATGTAGACAATGTGCGAGGGTAGGGATATGACAATGGATCTAATATGAAGGGAAGACATCAGGAAGTTCAAAAAGTTTTTTATATATTAATCATAGAGTATTTTATACTCCTTGTGACGCTCATAGTTTGAATCTTATTTTGTGTCATATAACAAATACTAGTAGCAAAGCTAGAGATTCTTTGGAGTTATACAACACATTTATACTATATTTGCAAATTTGACTAAAAGATGATAAATCTTAAAAGATAATGTGAAACGTTTAACACTTAAATCAATGTTATCTATTTGTTGAGAGAGTCGCATCGATAGTGTTAGAGCAATTAGGTTTCAAATCATGGAGATAAGAGAGGCATTACTTCAAGTGTCTAAAAATGACAATGACTCTAAAATAAAAAGTGAAGCAAAATCATTAACTGAAAATGAACTAAGAGATTTTGAATTTTTTGTGGCTATAGTAATATGGTATGACATGTTAAATTATATGAATTCACTTAGTAAGAGCCTAGAGTCTATAGATATGCTCATTGATGTAGCCATTGATATAATTAAAGGATTGATTTCTTTTTTTTGAGAGATATAGAGATGTTGGTTTTTCTAGTGCAATTAAAGAAGCTAAAAAAATTGCCATTGAGTTAGGTATTGATTCATTATTTCCTCATAGGCGGCAAATACAAAGAAAAAAATATTTTGATGAAAACTCGCATGATGAACCATTGGTTGAATCACAATCTCCTGAACATGCATTTAGAGTTAATTACTTCTTATATAGTTGATCAAGTTCTTAGTTCGCTTGTTAAAAGAATTGAGCAATATGAAGACTATGGAAACACATTTGGATTTTAATTTACTTCTACAAAGTTAAATGCATTGGATGATGTGTGTTTGAAGTCTTCTTGTGATGCTTTAGAAGTTGCACATTGCACTTAAATGGTGATTGTAATGATGTTGATGCTAATGAGTTACATGTGAAATTGAAATGGCTTATGGATCTTTTGTCTAAGAAAGATATGCGTGCCATTCATATTTTACAATTTCTGAAACATATGAATTGTTTTCCTAATACAATTATTGCTTATAGAATACTACTCACTATTCCTGTGACAGTTGTATCTGCGGAAAAAAAGTTTTCCAAATTAAAATTATTGCAGTCTTATTTGCAATCTTCAATGTCACAGGAGAGACTTAATAGATTGACGCTGTTAGCAATCGAAAATGATCACTTTTAGAAAGTTGCATATGAAGATTTGATTGAAGACTTTATTTCAAAAAACTTGAGAAGATTGTTATTATTTAAATAGATTTTTTGTATGACTACTATGATGTTGTTTTGTAAAGATTGAGCTTTTTTGTTTGTATTATTTCAGTTTTTAACATGTATTTGGAGGTCAGGTAAATGTCCCCTTCCATTTGTGTAATTTCCACGAAACAGACTTTTTGCTTACTATTTAATAAAATAGAGGCAACAGTCCCTTTTTCATAAAATTAATATTATTAATCAATAATTTAGGCCTCAATTTTCATTTCGCACCGGGACTACAAAATATCGGACCGTCCTTGGATATCATAGTTGTCATAATTGTAGAGATTGTCATCATCATAGTTATTAACATCATATTCATCATTACTAAAGAGAATAATATAGTCTCTGCCTATAGAAAAACTATTTTTCCATATAAATGAAGTGTTTTTCCAATGTTAGATCGAAGATCTATCATCACCATGTTTATACGGCTTGCGGCGATGATTGTGTCACCAATAAGATATGACATACTGTGATAGTCGAACAATGAGGGGCATTGGAAAATGTGATACTAATGAATGCTGATGTTAATTGAGCAACATCTTCGAAGATGATAATTAGAAACGAATAAAGTAAAGTAAGAGATTAAATGTCAGAAAAAGAAATTAAACTAGAATTGAGAGTTTGGACTGATAAGATGAAGATAAAGAAGAATTATAGATGAATTGAGAGGGAAAGATAGTGAATTTTTTTCAGAACTTATAGAGCTGTATTAGTTATTAAAATCCGACCGGATTAGCCGGTTCGACCAGTTCGACCGGGAACCGAGAATGCTCGAACCTAGTGTTTAGGCACCTTTGTACAACTCTTTCACCACTACACCACCTGCTCTTGTTGTCTGTTATCATTTACTGAATAATTCTTTATCACAATTTTACATTTAATTGAAGCGGCCGTTGAACCGGTCCGAACCTCTGGTTCAACCGAAAAATCAGAAATCAGGGTCCTGAACGGTTGGGTCTCCGGTCCGGTTCTGATAACTGTGCTTTGAATAAAATTCTGGAGGAGGGCATCACTGCAAATTCTTGGGTGCACTAAGAGCACCCATTAGATAGATGCTCTCACTCGAAAACGACGTCGTTTTGTATCGTTTTCATTAAAACAATCAGTTATATTTACTATGTTCATCAGATGAGTTGTTATGCTCATCAAATGATATGTTCATTGGATGAACTGCTATGTTTATCAGATGAGCTACTATGTTCATCAGATGAGCTGTTATATTTTTCATATAAGATGTTGTGATCATGAGATGAATTGATATGTTCATAAGATTTAAAAAAGAGTGAAGTGTTTTAATGAAAATAAAGTAAAACGATGTCATTTTCAAGCGAGAGCACCCATTTGGATGGGTGCTCTCGGTCCACCTATGAGTCGTCGGGGCATCACGCGCTGCCCTCGTTTAGACCCCTTCAATTAGATTCGTAATTTAACCAAGTGTTATTATTCGGATTCGAATCTGTAACTGGACAAGCCAGATGGTAACAATACCAAAGCCAACTCTATTGCAGATGAGGTAAGATAGAGAGGTAATTATGAAAGAACAAAGGCGGAGAAAGGAGAGAAAGACTCAATGAAAGAGGAGCAATCTCTTGAGAATCACCTTCAAAGAGGACAAGGACATCTTATCTCTACTGCTCCACCACAAAGACAAGGCTGGATGATGTGAATTCCTACATGTTCTGACCCTCGGTGAAATCCAAGGAGTAACTCTAAGTTTATCAGTGAATCAGAATCATAGCTAAATCCGGAGTTGCGTTTGAGGAATCATTGTGTTTGAACTTTGAACCATGTGCACTGCACTGTGCGCCCAACAATGGTACTCGATACATATGTCTTCATAAAGAGATGTAGCAGCTATCTAGGTTAGAGTCCAACTTTCACCACCAAAAAAGCACAACACATCTACAGTTCTACACCACTGTTGAGGCTCATCAGTGATCTTAGAACTACCACATAACATTTCTACAGACTTACAGCTTATGAATATCATCTGCCTCACTGTGTTTCACTTGTCATCTTATCGACTCTCCCTTGTGATCAAAGAAAAGAGCAGGCTTCAGCCGCTACGACAACAGGCCAAGAACGTCAGCGAAGAAGACAACGCCGTAGATTAATGTGTCGCGTCTGAGGTCAACTGCACCCAGGCAATTCTCATACTTGTGGAATCACACAACATTGTGTATAGGGCATGATTGTGTCGACATGCGACATGATATAGTACTCCACCATTTGCGAATCAAGCTAGCTAGCTATATCCCTTCTCGAGTAGACTGGTTACTTTGCAGTGCAGCAAAGGTTTCAGATTGGTTACTCTCAGTCGATCGTTAACATATCTTGTTAAGCAGCTCAGGTTCTCCCTGCAAATGGTTAATCATGAAAGTGAAAACCTTCATTAGGCTGCGCATTGGCTATATAAACCCTGCCCAGCACCATGGTTTTCCATAGAAGACAATGCGGATATCTTTTTGGCGCTGTTGGGGCCTGATGCTCGCATTTTCACTCCACTTCGCTCCATCTGCGCCGGCCTCTCATGTGCTGCCCTACTCCATCTTGCATTTCCTGTTTCACCTTTGAGCTTTTCGTCACTATGTCTGTCTTGCAGGTCTACATAGCTTACTTGGGTCTCAGCGACGTCCGCGATCCCCGCCTCACATCCCAATCCCACGCCAAAATCCTTTCATACGTGTTCTCCAGGTGCCCATTTCCTCGGATAGTCCAACTCCAAGTTTTGAATACATTCCAAAGTTCAGTTTTTTTTTGTTTTTGTTTTGCACCAGTGAGGAGGATGCGAAGAGATCCATGCTGTACAGCTACAGCCGCAGCTTTTCTGGCTTCGCCGCTGCTCTCAATTCCTCCCAAGCTGATGCTCTAGCAAGTACTTCTCTGTTTCTCCGACTCTCGCCTGGTTGATCAGTAGTCTTTACTGTCATTCTAGCTGTATTTTTCATCACAGACTCAACGATGTGTCGAAAATTGCTGCAGAAATGAAAGGAGTCATATCAGTTTTTAGAAGCAGGTCGTCGAAGCTGCACACCACAAGAAGCTGGGACTTCATGGGGCTGAACTTGCACAAAAGCTATGGAGCAACTCCAACGCAGCTAGCTTACGGTAGTGACGTAGTCGTTGGCGTTTTCGACACAGGTATTCATATTACTTAACGCATTAGAGATTCGTTTGTGTTAAGGCGCGTCGGATGATGAGCTGTGAGTATCTTGTTTCACAAGGTGTGTGGCCAGAAGCGCGGAGTTTCCAGGATGATTCAAAAATGGGTCCGGTCCCTTCAAGTTGGCGGGGAAATTGCGTCAAAGGTGATCAATTTGATCCGGTGTCTGCCTGCAACAAGAAACTGATCGGTGCCCGCTTTTACGTCAAGGGGTTCGAGCAAGAATATGGGCCACTGAACTCGACTTTCAGATCAGAATATCGCTCAGCCAGAGACTTCCTCGGGCATGGGACACACACAGCTTCCACGGCAGTCGGGTCTGTGGCCACAAATGCCAGCTTCCTCGGCTTTGGTCTAGGGGCTGCGAGGGGAGGAGCGCCGCTGGCCAGACTCGCTGTCTACAAGGTGTGCTGGAGCCTGAACTCGGACGGAGTGTGCACTGAGGCTGACATACTTGCAGCATTCGACGAAGCTTTACACGACGGGGTTCATATCATATCAGCTTCTTTCGGTGGAACTCCGCCGCTGGCTCCATTTATCGCATCCAGTGCGGATATCGGGTCCTTCCACGCGATGCAGATGGGAGTGAGCGTTGTGTTTTCAGCAGGAAATGACGGGCCTGGTCCTTCCCTGGTGCAGAATGTCGCGCCTTGGAGCATATGCGTCGCGGCTTCTTCCATTGATCGCGCCTTTCCAGCGAAGATCACACTGGACACTAACTTAACCATCACTGTAAAAATTAGATAAATTTTGTTCCACCATTGCTTGAATTATGCCTGATCTTTATTCCTTTCCACAGGGACAAGGCCTGATCAGAAAAAAAGTTACAGGGAAGCTGGTCAGCGCAACGGCTTATTTCGCCGGCGGGTAAGTCCTTGAAAATCAAGCCTTTTCCCCATTTCTCTCTCTTTTTTTTTTGGGTGCTCGACGCGTATGTGTCCTTCTCAGGGTGTGCAGTCCAGGAAACTGGAACGAGCGGCGGGCGTCGGGGCGAATAATCTTATGTTTCTCCACAATTGGGCCTTTGCCGTCTAGTGACGTAGCGGTAGAGGCGGCTCGACAGGCTAATGCGACAGCTCTGATATATGTTGAGCCGCTAACTAGGCAGATAGCCGACGTGGATCTCCTTCCAACTATACGGCTTGATTTTCATCAAGGGACTAAGCTGGATCACTATCTCGGCGAGTCCCCTAAGTAAGCAAAAAAAAAGAAAAAGAAAAAGAAAAAGAAAAGAAGTTTCAGAAGCTCAATGAACTTGTTTGATCAGCTGCCATGGCTTTACTTGTCCTTCAGGCTGCCTGTGGTAAGGATATCACCAGCTGTGACAGTCAACGGAAAAACGCCTGCGCCTGCCGTCGCATATTTCTCTTCCAGGGGTCCAAGCTCGGTCTCTCCGGATATTCTCAAGGTATTTAAACCTGTCTCGAGACCACCAACATGGAATTCTAACGCTGAAACTCCGGATTTAAATTGGATTTCACAGCAAATCTCAAGCCATCTGATTCTTCCATAAGAATTAGCTTGAATGTTAGACTGACTTGACTTTCTGTGCCTTATTTGATCTGTTGATCCGAAAGCCGGATTTGACAGCCCCTGGAGTAAGTATTTTAGCGGCGTGGCCTCCGAATGTACCTCCGAGTTTCCTTCCCAACGATGACCGCTCTGTGGCCTGGAACTTTCAGTCTGGGACGTCACAGTCCTGCCCCCATGTAACCGGAGCGGCTGCGCTGATCAAGTCAGCCCACCCCGGATGGTCACCTGCCGCCATCAGATCAGCCCTCATGACCACAGGTACTCAAATGAGAGTAATTTTTAGCTGAATTTAGCATGACTTTTCAAAGTATCAGGTGATAATGTAAGATGCGTTTCAAATGCTAATAGCAAATGTCAATGGTATGATATTGATGTTCAGCTTACACCGCGGACTCAACGGGGGACGATGTCTTGTCGGGCGGATCGATGAAAGTGTCAGACTCATTTGACGTGGGAGCCGGCCACTTGAGCCCGCTCCGGGCAATGGATCCAGGGCTAATCTACGACATGGAAACAAAAGACTACATCACGTTCCTGTGCGGCACTGGATACACAGAAAATCAAATTCGTCGCATGGTAACGTCCCCTCCAGCTCCAGGCTCCTCCCCGGTTTGCCGAAAGCCTCTCCATCATCAGTCCATCTCGAGCCTCAACTATCCATCCATCACAGTCTCAAACCTCACTCAACTAACAACAATCAGAAGAAGGGTACGCAACGTGGGGCGGCACGCGTCGGCCATTTACTTTGTGAGCGTGAAGAGCCCGAATGGCGTGGAGGTGACGGTGTGGCCTCGAGTCTTGGTTTTCTGGTGTTGGAAGGTTCAAGTCTCGTACTATGTGACGCTCAGGCCGGTGAAGATGTCTCGTGGGAGATATGACTTTGGCCAGATTGTCTGGTCAGATGGAGCTCATCGTGTGCGCAACCCCATCGTTGTGGCTGTCAGCAATGCCAGTAAAAAATGTCTGGAAACCTAGCTTACATGAGCTCATCGTATCAATCAAATTACGTCTATAATTTTATTTTATTTTTGGCAAATTCATATGGAACTAGCTGGCTCATTATATGAGCTCTTTTATAGTTTTTTTTATAAAACGAAATAACGTCATTTTCAAACTAAAGCATTTATCTGGATGTTCTCGGTACATTTACAAGTTAATAGTATTTTTTTAAGGATAAATAAATGAGAATTAAGTAAATCATTATTGCCCTACTCAAATAACTATAAAAGGTAATAAAACATTTTATAAGTACAATATTCATGCATAAAGGGAAATGAATTTCACCATCACATAATTAGAGGAAGTTGGGATTGTTGAGTAAGAAGTCGGGACTGCTGAGTAAGAATTCACTTGACGAAATGTCTCATATTTTCTGATATAGAGAATAATGGTTAACTGTGGGGGTGTTCATCGGTCCAAAACCGGACCGGAATCAGAATTCATAAATATTTAGAACCAAAGACTGGATTCAATAGGTCTAGACCGGACCGGATAAAAAAATTTCGGGTTTGGACCGAATTAATAAAAAATAAATATTTTTTATCAAAAAATAATTAAATAATCATTTCATTTAAATTTTAAGATGGATAAATATAAGTATCATACTAAAAATATTATTTTTTATTTAAAAAAGTGAAACCGGCCCATTCCGGTCCGGACTGGAATTTTCAGGGTTTGGACCGGACCGGGCCGGCGGGACGGAAACTATAATCCATAAAATTAGCGGACCAAAGACTGGAGCGGAATCCATCGGTCCGGTTCGGGGTCATTTTTCGGTCTGGACTAAATTTTGTACATCCCTAATTGACTTATATTGAATTATTAAATTGTGATTTATAAGTTTATATTTTTGAGTGACAGTGAGAATAAAATCCAATAGATGTTACATAGGGTGCTAGTGTCTGCGTGTGAGCAATCTGCATGGCTGAGTTATTTAGTGGACAGGGGTGTGCATATCATTTTTATAACTTGTGGAGGTGTGTTGCATTTTGAACAGTAGTTAAATGGCTGTATACAGCTGTATGCCAACAACAAGAAATTCTAACAAAAAAGATTCCATTTTCTTAAAATTGTATTTGCTCACCGTTGCTCTGCCCCTCCTCTTCTTGGATGCTTCTCCTTCGCTGATGGACATCCGATAACATAATCAGTGAGGATTCTTCATGGTATCAGAGCAACGATCAAGCGCGGCTCATCTCTGGTAATTTCTGTTGTTCAATTCTGAGTTTATTCAAAGCTTCGCACATCAATATGGCACCTTCACCAGATGATGTGATTTCTGGAAGAAATTCTGACAATTTCATGAATACAATTGGATCTTTTGGTGTTGACAATCCACTTTATATCAGTCCAAATGAAGCCACAAGTGTTGTGCTTGTCTCAATTATTCTCACAGGAACCAAGAACTTCAATTCTTGGAAGGAGTCTATAGAATTAACTTTGAGCGGGAGATAGAAGTTGGCCTTTGTACGTGGCGAGATGCCAAAAGTGTCGTCTTCTGATATGGCACGCCTGCAAAGTGGCAAAGGTGTAATGATATCATAATGACATGGCTTATTTCATCAGTTTCAAAAGAAATTTCGGGAGGAATTCTACACAGTAAGAATGCAATTGCTGATTGGAGGACAATCACGAAACGATACACAGGTTCTCATAAATCTAGGACTTACTCGCTTCAGAAAGAAATTTACACTATCATACAAGGTGACATGGCCGTGACAATGTACTTCGAGAAGTTGATTAACCCGTGGGATGAGTTGGACTCGGTTCTGGCTGAAGATCCAGATTATCAGATGAGTAGTAAAGTAAAAGAAGAGGAACATGTATGTCATTTCTCATGGGGTTGAACGAAAAGTATAGCCAAATACGAACACAAATTCTGGCTTTGAGAGAGTTTCCAAATCTTGATAAGGCATATAACATGGTCGCCCAAGATGAGTTGCAGAAGGAGTTAACAACTGGAGGCTCTAATGTGACAAAAATGTCAGCCTTTTATTCTCATACACCACAACCATATGAAGACATGAGAGGCAGAAATCCCTCTAGTAACAAAGATGATGGCAGTTTCAAAGGCAAGTACAATGGGGAAAATCTAAGAATAAAAGGAATCTGGTGTGTATTCATTGTGGAATAAATGGACATCTCAAGAAAATATGTTATAAGCTCATTGGGTGTCCATTCAATTAGAGAGGCAACAAGCAGATTGGTATAGACAATAATCCTCACAATGGTCCTCCTTCTAACAGTGCCATTATAAGCAATAATGTAAGAAATAATGAACACTCCTCTGGGCAGCAGATTGGCCAGTTTACACCCCAGCAGATGACGTAATTACTGGCCTTGATCTCACAGCCAAAACCATCCTACACTAGAGGGGCAGAACACATGGCATATGTACAGTTTGTAATGCATCTGTTTCTGTTCATCAATGGAAATGTTCCAATTAGGACACGATAAGATAATTGTACAATGGACACTGATACACATCAAACATGTATTTTAGTGCATTCACATCATAAGTGAAATTTGTTTCAAGATGTGATATGAATGGTTGCAAAATTGATGAATCTCAAATGTTGAAGATTTCTTAAACAAAGTTTCTTTAATAATATAAGTAAGACTTATAAATAACATATATAAACATCATGTTCTTCGGGAACCACTGATGATCCGTTAACTAAATCACATGCTTGTTGGCTTAAGTGGAAGCTTGTTGTATGTTTGGTAGATCATTGATTGAGTTCATATTGTTGCTTGAAAAATATACAACTCTTATTCCGGAAATAACAAAATTGTTTCAGATCATCAAATATGTGACTTGATTGTGAGACTCTTAAATTCAACAAAATTATGTTATTCTAAATGTGTCCCTAATCGACGATTATTGTTTTGGAATGCAACAATTTTGAGATTAGTATGTTGATTAGTTGATGACCATGTTTCACAGGTCATTGGTATTGGATGCCAAACTAATAACATGGATACATATTAGGGAATATGTATTGGACCGACCCGCTTTATGGTTACTGTAAGGTTTTTAGTGTTATTACTTATTAGTATATCTTATAGTAAAGGTGATTATTAAGTAATTTATGAATCTTGATGAGGAATATGAACTAACAAGATGGATCTATCACTCTCATATGATGAGAGAAATATCTTTGGGCCCCTCGATGAGTTAAGATTGAGAAAAGCATGGCCTTGCTCAAACGGACTGAGAGTCAGCTGTTTGATATGTCATTCTTACTTAGAGATCGAGAAATGTGAATGAGCCTAATAAGAATAACACTTAGTCCTTCCTTATATGCTTATTCAAGATATTGCTGAACATAGAGATTATTAGTAACTGGTTTATGTGTAAGTGGGAGATTGTTGGAGTCTGCCCATTAAACCAGTTGAATAGATTTGTATTGACTAAAAGTTTGGTTGTCTCGAACCAATTTATTCTTAATCAGGAATCATAACGTTTTAATAGAGGCCACTTATGATTAAAGGGCTCTAACTCATGGCTGAATAAGAATAAACCTAAAGGGTGACACACAATCAAGTATGAGATATTAAGTTGAATGGAAACCGAATAGGATTCGGTCCGGATATGATCTGGTTCAATCTACGTCTAATTTGGATAAATCAAATGGGTTAATCCATGAGTATGACCCATGGATAATACCCCTCCCATGGGCACATACTCGGTAACCCAACTGATGGGCTTGGTTCGTAGGGCGAAGTCCAGATCTCACTATAAATAAAACCGTAGGATTTATATTTTAGATGATCACAATTCTCATTATACGATAATGAAAAACACACTAGTGAGTGAGGGTCAGAATTATCCATAAGGAGCTAGTACTCCAGCCAGACGTGGTATCCCACACTTGTGTGTGAATACCATTAAAGGTGTGTCACTTGCTGCACGAAGAAAATGAGACAACGAGACAAAGGTAATATGATATTACTTTTATTTCTTTTTATATTCATTATTCTTTTGGGGATTTCTTAATTCAGATCCAGATCTATATCTCGAATCTGGACTGAGAACGATCAAAGTAAGAAATAGGTAATCCGAATCCAGATCTGTATCTGGTAATTCGGATTACCGCTGAAGCCATGAAATTGGTTTTGTGGCGTTTCGGATCCGGACTTATGCCGCGTGGTTTGAAAATCTAAATTTACATTTGTGTGGGTGATTCCCAATACTAATGGGTCTAATGAATCCAAATAATGGGTCTGAATTTAGATCTAACATTTAGTAAATTATTGGATCTGGATGTGGGTTCGGTCCCAAATGAAATGGGTCCGAGTCCTTCCAAATGGGTTTGTACCGGACCCATTATCACCCTACATCCGCGTTGGGTTGAGGAAAACTTAGTGCAAAAAAAATTTAAGAGAGAATGAGAAAATTTATTATTTAATTTTGGAGAAATTAAATGAAAAATGAGATGAATTTTTTTTTAAAAAAGTGTGTTTAAATAATTTTACATCTCTAACCAAATAAAAAAATCAAATAAAATTCATGAAAAAATCAAATTTCCTTCTATTTCTCTTTACATCAAACTTGACTGAAAAAATACTAGAAAAAGTCCTAAATGAGGTGCCGAACTATTGCAATTTATCAAATTATAATCTGAACTATCTAAATGTCCGAAAATGAGAAAAAATTCCCCCACTAATTTAAAATGTCACATTGAGTTTGATTCATTAAATACAATTGATATTATCAAACTCATTCAATAATATAGTTGGTTTAATATGAAATTTATGAGTTTCTTTATATAAACAAAATGATATTATTTAATTTGGTGACAAAATAAGATATTCTTGGTCTAAAGATATAAGTTATATAATAATATTAGTTAAAGAATGTAATTGTAAATTTTAATTAAAAATATAAGTCAACTTTTTTTGCTTTTTTTGGATATTTAGATAGTTCTGACCGCAATTGAATAAATGATGATAGTTCAAATCCCCATGAGGCTTTGTTCCTGAGTTTTACGAGAAAAGGAGAGAGAAGAATTGAAAGGAGATTAAAAGAAAAGAGAGGAAAGCTGGAAAAAAAAAGATGTTCTTGAGTTTAGAAAGAATTTGGAGGGGATAGAGAAAAATTATAATATAATTACTATATTGCCCTTGTGTTTAAATGAATTGAAGGATATATGAGGATAAAATCGTCATTTTACTCTTTTAATTCCATTCCCAAGGAAAGAAAATGAGATTCTAATCCTCCCAAATCACTCCGAATCTCTTCTTAAAAAAACTCAAAAACAACCTAATTTATTTTTTTTCCTTCCCTCTTCTTTCATTTATTTTCTGAAACAAAGTTTGAAACAGTACCTTAGTTTTTCTCAAAATACTAGTACAAATTTGATCTTGCACACGACACACGTATCATACATCACGCGAAAAAAAAACAAAAGAAAAAACGCGCCGAGACGCATTGATGAAGATATTTCAACTCAGTATATCTCATTTCTTACCTGCTTAAATAATAATGACACATAAAAACAAAAACGTACCAAATTAGGGTTTTGTTGTCTCAAACCTCACAATTGTTTTGCCACCTCTATCCTAAATCCCTAGAGTCGTCGTCGGCCGCCGTAGAAACAACAACCTCCGATCTGTAAGGCTTTCTGTTTCTACCAATCAAATTTGTGTGTATTTCCAGAGCCACATAGTAAGCTACTCTTCTGCAACTCCAGGAGTCGAATTTTGGCGCTGAGGTTTTGCTCCCGTTTTCTTGCTTGTTGGAGATCCAGCCATGGCTACGGTTGCTGCTGCTTCTGCTTCTGCAGATCGTATCCTTCTTCATCATGAACACACTCTTTGGAAACCTCTGTGGTTGCCGGTTGATCTATGCTGGTGTCAGTTTCATTTTTGTTTTCCTATGAGAAATGGTAGTGTATTTACGGATCTGGCAGACGAGGACGTGTTTGAAATTATGAGTATTTTGAGAATTATGAATTGTGTATTTTTCCGTTCGAAGGATTTTTGAATCGTGTGTAAGAAGATGTTCGTGTCTTGATTGGTGCTTGCTTGTTATTGACTTGTGATATTTTGACTTTGTGCTTACTAGGGAGTGGACTTTTTCAAATGGTAGAACTAAAATCAATATTTGACATCTCTGAGGGTTTATGCTACAAATCTTGTGATTCCTTCACTTTACTGGTCATTAGAAACTGCAGATTTGCTGAAGAAGATGACCTTGGAAACTCAGAACAATGCTTCTAATAAATCTGACGATGACAAGAAGGTTTGCAAGTCATATTTGAATTTCTCGTTGGGCAACTCTTATAAGCAATTCTAATTCCTGGTTGTGTATCGTTGTGACCAGTGAGGTGAAGTTTTATAATGTGTTATGGTGTTGTGTTGAGAATTAGTGTTCCAGTTGATTAACATTTTTTATCCCTTTCCAGCCATCAGATTTGGCGAATGGACACGTCTTGAAATACGATCGATCCACTACTCCAACTCAATCAGACTATATCAACCAATCTATGTACTATGCCAATAGCTATCCCTATTTGTATGGAGGTAATTTGATTGGAGATATCCAGATTCTGCCCCAGAATGTATTGCTTCTCTGGAAGTCTAAAATCTCTCTTTTTAGCTTGTGAATATCAGACGTGCCTACATGAAAGCATTTTTTTACCATCATAACATTTTCGAGTTCATTGTTTTGTTCAGCTTATGATGGCACTGCACAGGATTGGGATGAGTACATGAGATATTTCAATGCTGAGAGAGCTAAAGGACCTGCGGTGAGCATATCATAGGACCTTTTTTCTGGATGTTGTGCATAATTACCCGTTCATTTTTTATATTCTTGACATTCACCCATCATCAAAATGAGTTTCTCCTTTCTATGTAACTAATATTTTCTCATATCGCACTGATGTTTTTTACAGGGAGTTTATGGGGATAATGGACAATTGATGTACCATCCATATGTGTATTCACCCTATGCTCCATACTCTCCAGCAACTTCCCCAGGTCCAACTATCGATGGCCAACCTTATGTGGCACAACAATACCAATACCCTGCATCATATCCATATATGAAAAGCAGTGCTCCATTTACACTTAGTGCACTACTACGGAATAGAAAGATGTCAAGGCCGTAAAAGACGTGAAGCCAAAATCTTTATCTGTGGAATCTGTTGGTGGTGGAGAATTAAAAGTAAACAGTGGAGCAGTCCCTGCAAAATCCTTATACTCGAATCCTGCCTTTAGTGCTAAAAGTTCCCTTGGAAATGGACGGGGCACATTTTCAGGGGGGTTTCCTGCTTCTGGTTACCAGGATGCTAGGTTTGGTGTTGATCCTTCCAGTTTCCCTTTGTGGTCAGTTGGGCCAGCTACTGGCTCTATTGTTAATTCATCTATTGCAAGTGGCAACACTGCATATAAGAGTCAAAACTTGCGCTCTCACAATAATCCCATGGTGACAAGTTACTTACATTTTTTCATCTCCCTGTTCTTTACCATTAATCTTCACTGTTATTTTTATTAAAATACTTGACTTACTTGCTACACGCTAGACCAATGACTGGAAATGGTGCAGGCAATGCATTTATGAACAGGATGTTTACCAACCCAGTTCAACCTGGATATGGATACATATCCAATGGTTATGATTCACGGATAAACAGGCAAGGGTGGTTTTCTATGGATGCGAAGTACATACCTAGAGGGTGAGGTAATGTTTTTTATGGGCATGGTAATGATAATGCAGATGGTCTGAACGAGTTGAACAGAGGGCCAAGGGTTAAAGTAATTAACTTGAATACCTCTAATCCTGTTGCTTCGCTGGTCAAGGATCAGGATGTTCCTGAAATTGCAGTGATAGCTGAAGAGAAAGATAAATTGAGTGGGTCTCCAATCGCAGAAGATTCTAATCTAACAGATTTCCCTGGGGATTATGTTGATGCTAAATTTTTCATTATCAAGTCTTACAGCGAAGATGATGTTCATAAAAGTGTTAAATATAATGTTTGGGCCAGCACACCTAATGGAAACAAGAAACTTGATTCCGCATACAAGCAAGCACAAGAGAAATCCACGCCCTGTCCACTGTTTCTATTCTTTTCTGTATGTACCACATAATGATATTCTCCTCCTTTGTAAACTAGTTTTTGTCAGGCGCCTGAAGTTATTGTTGGTATTTGACGCAGGTCAATGCCAGTGGGCAGTTTCTTGGTCTTGCTGAGATGGTGAGTTCAGTTGACTTTGATAAAAATTTGGACTACTAGCAACAGGACAAGTGGAATGGTTGTTTCTCCCTGAAGTGGCATATTGTAAAGGATGTACCCAACTTACTATTGAAGCATATTATCCTTGAGAACAATGAGAACAAACCAGTAACCAGCATTAGGGACACACGGGAGGTAAGTTGTTGTCTTTCATCTTTCTATGAGTAAGTTTCACTATGGCAGCACACAGTTTTTTGACAGGTTATGAATTTTTTCTTTGTTGTAGGTGAAATTGGCGCAGGGGCTTCAATTAAAGATCATTCATGTAGGACTTCCATCCTTGATGACTGTGGATTTTATGAGGCCCGTCAAAAGGCTATCCAAGAGAAACAAGTCTGAATGCAGTTCCAAAAGCAGGCATGACAGAACAGTTGGTTACTGCTGATCATTGAGATGTTCCCTTTTTGGGTTTCAGTCTAGCTTATTTAAGGTAATTTTTTCATACAGGTTTGGGAGGGAAAGGCTGCTGATTTGAAAAGCGCAGACGGTAAGCTTAATCCCTTGGAAGCTGTATCAAAACTGACCATTGGATCTGTCCCAAATCTCCTCACAAATGGAGACGCCAAAACAATTGAGAACGGATCCATTGCGCAGGCTGGAGATTGCCACAAGGTTGCGATCCCAGTTGTTTTGTAGAATGAAGTTGCAAATCGTAGAGAGCTGAGTAAATCTTCAGTTAATGTTTCCCCTTAGTGTCAGCTGGCAATGTTCTATTAGTTCTTCTTGTGGCTGAGTTTTTGGTTTCCCCTTGTGGGTGCAAATCTTATGTTGTCGGTCACCTTTATGTTTCTATGTTCTCATAGGTTGCCTTTCTGGTCCTCTTTTTCTGCTAAAATTCTGCCGTGTTCTCACTGAAAGCTTTATGCTTTCTTTTTTCATAAGAGCACTCCCGATCGCGCACTTAACAGTCTGCAAGTTCAATTTCTGATGGTTTTGCCATTCTAATTAGTTGAAAAAAAATTGTTTAATGGAGCATTACTTTTTTTTTTTTGCAGAAGGGGTGCTTTGCATTGAAGAGGAGAATTTACAAGAGATGAAAAAGGAACTCAAACAAAAGGGATATAACGAAAACAAGAGAATGGCTTAGACAAGCAAATGCTCTAGATGAAGTTTCCTAGCCCATCCTGAGTTAAAACTAGAAGACTTGATGGAGACAATGGAGCTGATTTTCAGAATTGCATCCCATTTTGCGGCCTGAAGGATCTTTACTCTGTTGAAAGGAATTGAGCTGAAGACTTGTTGATTTCTGGCCTTCCAGACATTATAAGAACAAGCAGCAAGATAACAGAAACTGATACTTTTAAGCTCATCTGAAGCAAACCTGTAAGCCTGACACCAAGAGATTAGAAGATCCCAGGAGGTAAAACTGACTTGAGCTGGAAATGAACACAAAAGTAAAGCTTCTGAAATCAGGCCTGTTGTGCGAGCACATTGAAAAAAAAGATGATCAGCCGTTTCAGCTGAAGAGGAACAGAGAGGACAGAGATCATCATTAATAAGGCCAAGACGATGAAGCCTAGCTTTTGTTGGTAGCCTCTTATGACTTGCCTGCCATAACAAGAATGAGTGCTTAGGATGGCTGAGCTGATTCCACACCAGACTGAACCATCTTGGCTTAGGGAGATTAGACTGCAACTTACTGCAGGCTGACTTAATGGAGCATTACTTGACATAAAATATCAGAGATTATAAAAAAGAGGAGAGAATCTAATAAGGCTCAATGAATTAATAACCACCCAATGAATTGTGCACCAAAACTTTACTTCTCATATGCCCCAATGAGTTACTACTGATCCTTGTTTTTCAATAACCACCCCATCACAGAATCTTTCAGCTAGGCTGGGCGCCTTCACCAAAGCCATGCAGTGGCAAATAGTTAGAAAGTGAAAGCATGCAGACGTGATGATAAAAGATCACCATCTTTAAACTGATAAGTAAATTGAGAAATAGGATGCAATAACCTCATTAATCACAATTTGGTGGCATGTTCCTAGTACTCCGATTTCAGACATTGCCGAGTGGAGGATGCAAAGCTCCAAGATTCTGCCTGCAGGTTCATTCTATGGCAAAACAACCACATAAGTAAAAACCTCAGCAGCAGATACAGACACAAAATGGATCTTTCTGAGAAAACAAAGTGTCATATTTGTGCTTGGATATCTCTAAATGTGAATGATATGTGGGTTGTGTACTCTGCTTGCTCACCAATTGCAGATTCCATTTCTTCAATATGTAAAAAATTCATCAGCTTCTTCAACAGTTTCTGCAGTAACAGGAGGCCATATGATTGCATTTCAACAAAGATTTCTTGTCAAACTCATATCCAGGCTCTATATGTAAAATGGCAATCACAGTCATCAGAATCATAAGATAGCCACCTTAATTCAACTCCAAATATATTTTGAAGTTACATGATGTTATCCCTGTCTACCCCTACCAGCTTGTCAAATAATCTCACTGGATCAGCGCCTTCAAGACACGACGCATAGACCATCGACCTATAGAGACACCATGAAGCTACGAGAAAGCATTACAGAGTTAAAAAGTCACAATAGCAAGCACAACGCAAATAGGCAGGACAACATGTAAACATACTCCTAACATTTGCTGCCATTTTTAAAGGATCTCATGATAAATATTTAATAGGAAAAAAATTCTAAATGAGACAAGCGAACTATCACTATTGTGCGATCTATGATAAATAGAGGGTATTTTTTTCGACTTATTTAAAATGTTACATTGAATTTAATTTATTTATTTTTTAAAAATTATTTATTTCATTGATAGGGGTCCAAAATACCTATCGGCGAAATGCCTACAAGGGTGGCGCGAAGCCTAAGAAGGGCTCGGAGAGCTTACAAAGTGGTGGCACTAGGCCTAAAGAGGACTTAGGGAGCCTACAAGAGAGTGTTTCAGATCCGAACTCCAGAGGGTTCAGATCAGCCAGATTGAGCAGATCGGGGTTGAGAAGCACCAGATCTGAGCTCCAAGGTGTCCCAAGCACAGATATGTCTGTTGCAGCTCTAGATCTGGGCTTGAGAGGAGAGTGATGATGAGGTGGACGCAAGCAGTGGTACCGGCGACGGTTAGACTGTTGTGGTCGTGTGGCCTGGAGTGGCTTGGCCGTGAGGCATGAGGTTTGGCTGCCGCTAGATGACCACTGCTGGTTCCGAGCCAGATCTGACGAGCGGGAGAGGAACTGGGTGCGACACCAACCAAACTTACCATGGATGGGGATTCAGGCCTCCGTGGCTCGGTTGACTGGGCGGTGAGGGCTCTGGTCGGGCAGAAGACAGGCGGAGGACCACTGCAACAGAGTCGGAGCCGGTAGATTGGCGGGGTAGTGGGTGTGAGGGGAGGAGGGCCTACCGTCACCCTCCTCCTCCAGTTGTAGAGACAAGTTAGAGAAGAGGGGTTTTTAGAAAGAAGAGGGAGAAGACCGCCTTATCATTGAATTTAATTTATTAAATACAATGAATCTTATTAAAATTTTAGAATAATATAGTCGATTTAGTATATATGAAATACATGATTTTTTTCATGTAAAAAATGATAACATTTAATTTGATAGCTGCTATTCTCAGAGATCCCTCAGGTAAATTCATTGTGGTGACAAGAGTTACCGGCCTCAACAGGGTAGAACTGGAAGAGGTGCTTGGTTTGTTGTGTGCCATCAGAAGAATAGCCGACCAGCTCCAACTTCCGATGTTGAAAATTCAGTTGGAAGCTAAAGCCGGATCAGATATGGCGAGACATTGGAGCTTCACCCACTACACTAAAAGACCAAAGTGTTGTAGATTCAGAGTGATCAGCAACAATTGTAACGCTGTGGCAGACAGCTTACTTCATGCTGAAGTAGAGCAGGCCATGTGGAGGTCGAGCAGGGACCTGCCTACAGAGGCAAGTCTGCTCTTTGATGAGGATATTAGTCCTTTTGTGGACTTTTGTCTAGGCTGGCGACTGTTGGTTGCTTTGTAGATTGTCTTGCGGGTGATCCTGATATGTAGGGTCCCCTCGCTAAAGTTTGTTGTAGGTGTTGCGCGTCAGAGTCTTTTGTTTTAATATCAGTTTTTCCAAAAAAGAATGTAATTGTAAATTTTATTTTAAAAAATTAAATTAACTTTGTTTTCTTACACATATTTGATATATAGATAATTATTACGCAGAAATGATAATAGTTGATGCCTTTCAGGATTTTTTTTCCTATAGAATATTATTAGGTCAATCCAGGGGTATTTGGTCAGTATCTTTTCTGGAAAAATAGAATGGAGTAACGTGGTGGGTGGAGAGATTTTTAAAAAGTCACCTAGTGTCGCGTTGAAAAGTCAAAATTACATTTGGCTAGTACAAAGGAAACTCTCATACATTTCTATTCATATAAATTACATTGGGCGCTGCTGATGTTGGATGCATGAAGTTGAGATGAATTAATGTACATATAGCTAGAGCTAGAGCTAGAGGTTCTCACTTCATCATAAGAAGAAGATAGGTACATACATTAGCTGTAATGTCATTAACCTAATGCCCAGGAATTGAACCAGATTTGCTGTAAATGCCATGTTGTCAACCTGAGGTTGAATTGCTCTTAAATTTATAGCAACCCCGATGACTTTTCCGGAGCCCGTAAGTCACTGAAGTCAGCTCTAATGCATCAAACCATGGAAAAAATCATCCTCATACCATGGCCTGTGGACTCCCAGCCCCATTAGCACGCAAAAGTACAGCATTTGAATCTTCAGCTTAACGGAGATAAGCAACCCTGAGAGCAACAGACATTGTATGGTAAGTGCTACTAGCTTCTGAAGATTTAGTATTATTAGATAGAATGCAAAATTTTCAGTTCAAGCCTAGCTGTTGAAATTACAGGCAGTGAGTGAATGTCTGACCTGTGCCTCCATGCGAGAATGCTCGAGGAGTGACAATGGGAATGCTGGCCTTGTCTTGTTTCAGCTCATCCTTAAATAAAGCTCTATGTGATTGTGATCTTTGCGAAAATTGACGTTGTCTTGTTTCTTTCAGGTGGCAGTGAAATAATGCCTTGCTTCCCTTTGCTATGGTCTCAGTGTGCTCTTTCAGATTTTGTATTGATGGAGAATCACCGAATGTCTCGATAGCATCATCATTTTTTGCATACTGTGAAGCATGACTGCTACGAGTTGTTTGGTATAAATATAAACACTCTGCGTCGTTGTAAGTTGCCGGCATTGGCGTTCCCCATTCTTCATCATTGTAGTTATCAAAATCTTGCCTCACTTGGGAGAAATCTACAGTGCTGCAGTCAATATCTTCTTCTAAAAAGCCATTTGAGTGACACAAAGTAGCAGAACTTTTGCTGTCAAAATTCAATGGGTTTTTTTCTACACTTGGTGTTCTATCCGACTTGTCCTCTTCTTGGTATTCAGTTACCTCGTCTTTCTTGTTTTCACTAATCCTAAAATTTCCTTTCTGGAATGGGAAGCTGGATACTCCTTTTCTCATTGGAGAATTACTAGTGACTGTGGGCATATGATTCTGAGGAACTATTTCACGGTCTGAAGAACACTTTGATGATTTTCCATGCATCTGAAAGTGTGCGGTTCTGATATCACATTCAGCAGTTCCTTGGCTGTGTTCTGTCTCATTGTCTGCATTACTGTTCAGATTCAGATCCACCACACAGCTAATTCCGGAATCGCTGCAATCTGAGCTACATGCTGCGTTTCTTTTGAAGGAAAATGATACAGACTTCGCCTGGTGAAGTATGGACCTTCTCCTGGAAGTAGCTGTTGATCTCTCTTCAAAAAATGTCATATCCACCCCAAATTTTCTTGTACTACAAACTGTTGGTTGCATGAACCTCGGCAACTCTGATGATGGGAATTTTTGTACATTCTTCACGCCATGCTTTGACTCTTCCATAAACAGCTGAGAATCTTCAGCTAATTGCAAGCTAGGTGACTTTGATGTCGTTGTGAAACTCTCAAATGTCTTATTTAGCTTTTGTATTTTCCTCCTTGTTTCTTGACGCTCATCTTCAACTTGTTCCATCTTTCGCTGCAGGCTGATAATTGCAGCATTCTTGTGTTCCTTGGCATCCTGCTTCTCGTAATTTTTCATAATCAGTTTGTAAGTAGAATATACCATTGATGCTAGCACAGAAGAAAATAAAACATCACTTACTTGTGACTCTCCATTACCTAAGTGGATTCTTCTTGCTCGTGTAGCGAAATTCAACGAACATATCGACTCACAAAGATCTTCTTCTTCGGGACTGACGTGCACAAGCATTAGTGTTTTTGAATCCTCTCCTGACAAAGAGATTTGCTGATTCGCATCACTAGCAATTTTTCGAATTACAGAATAGTTGAGGCCTTAAAACCACATTTCCTTAATGTGAATGAACAAGCAAAACAATGAAATAATTCAAGGAATGGAACCCATTGTAGATTCTGTATGTACACAATCACATATATCATAACTTGGCCTAGAAACTGATAAGTAAAACTCGAGATATTCTTACCTAAGCAGTCTTGTAGCACGAGGGTGAGCTTGCTGTTCCTGTCAGAGTGGAAACCAAATTATAGGTGCTGACTGAAGCACAGTCGCAATGCGAGAGCTTAGTCCTATATCAGTACATGTAAGTTATATGCCACTTCTTTTGCATTACCTGTAAGGTATGTGACATTTCTTTCTTTGAAGTGCGTCAACAACGTCTCCCAGTGCCGAAAGTGACAGATTAATAGCTTTTCCCTCTTCAAATCTTCTACCTTGTGCCTTTGTTTTCAGCACGCGCTCACTCCCCCCTAGATCAACCATCCACAATTTATTCGTCTCCCTTCTCCTCTCAGCCACATTTATGGAGTTGATTTTGATGCGGATCATGCTGCGGAATGATTCATCTTTCGTGTCACCAGCTTCAGTAATGTTGTAACTCAAACATGATAAAGTTCTTACCAGTGGGATCGGCTTGAAGTTTTATTCAAGTTTGTTGAGGCAGTTGATCTGAGCTGACATCCTAATCTATAGAGTTTCAGAGCCTGCTCAAAGTCACTCACTTGTATGGATGTAAGGTTATCAATTTCCATCCCACCATTTGGATCAGCTTGAACTGAAAGGCTGCAAAGTAGGGAGGGTATTACTGCATTTTAAACTTGAATCTCATATGGAGCTCATGCACAGTGTAGGCCTAGAACTTGATCCTCACCATGGTCGAGCAGGATCAGATACTCTTGAGGACGGAGGAACGAGCAGATCCTTGAGACGTCCTAGGTAAATTTCAAGCATGCTGAAAGATACTATAAGCTTTTGATTACTGACTGTCATTTGATCAAAGAGCGCCCGAATTCCTCGATACACTACCCCTGGACTCTCCGGAGTACCTTCCTAATACAAGCATAGAAGTGCGACTTAGAGATCAATCTCTTAACAGGATGGGCAGATTTTGTGAACTTTTGTGGCTTGTTCTATGATGCTTATTACCATTGTGAAAGTTTTCCCTGATCCTGTCTGCCCATAAGCAAAAATACACGCGTTGTAGCCATCTACGACAGACTTGATTATAGGCTCGATTTCTGAGAAAACTTCATCTGAAGTAATTGGGTTTCAGAAAATTTCAGTCATTAGCTTGCACCAATAAACAAGATCCTTGTTTATGTAGTTTAGCTTTGTGCTTGGAACTTTTACTACAGGATAAAAGAGAAGACCTCATACATATCTGAAATTCTGAATCATTTTTTTAAGTGTAATATATGAAAGCACCTTGTGATGAATGTGGATGGAAGACCTTGTCGAAGCTATAATGTTTGCTCTTGCTTGCAGAAACTTTCAAAAGCAACCCGCTCGAATTCATCGGCACAACAGGACTCAGCTGGTAGAAGTCACACCCCTTCACTGTGGGTCTTATACGGCAAAATACACGGATGTT
Source organism: Kalanchoe fedtschenkoi (assembly GCA_002312845.1). Lineage (NCBI taxonomy): Eukaryota > Viridiplantae > Streptophyta > Magnoliopsida > Saxifragales > Crassulaceae > Kalanchoe > Kalanchoe fedtschenkoi. The sequence goes on along the minus strand of NQLW01000039.1, from coordinate 1,339,600 downwards.
CCCTGCATTGAGTGAGGCCAAGATCGATTGTTTTTGTCAACACTCTTTACCCTTGAAGAATCACCGAATGTCAGTCGCTGGCGAACTGCTCAACCAGTAGCAGCCTGTAGAAGCAAAAACTTGGTAAAAGAACTTATATACCTTTCAAGTCGAGGAATTCATTCAGCAGCTGTCTTCTTTGTGCATTCAACTGGTTCATGTAGGAAACTAATAATGCGAGTTCATCTGTTCAGGAACTCAAGACAGGTGTAAGCCCAAGCGTTGAAAATACAGTGGCAGCATTAGTAAGGTAGAAATCTGATTACCTTGTATCCTCAAAACATCCATGTTTGATTCAGCATCGTTTTTGACAGAGCTGTGCTTCTCAAAGTCCCTTTGAGCTACCAAGTGTGCAGCGGGCGCGCCACCTGCTGGACAGTTTCTGATAATGTTGCAGACTGAAGTGACCCAAGCTGAGGTGAGATGTGCCTTGAATCCTATTAAGGAATTGATTGATTGTGCCAGATTCCGAACAGACTTTCTAGAATCCATGTCTTTCCAAGTGAAGAATCACATATGCATCTGACTTCTTTTATACAGACTCCTGAAAAAAATGCAGTGTTAGAACAACTATGTGCAAAAGGAGAACCAGCTTCATCTGTTTGAAGTGTGCACTGTGGGACTCTGATCCCAGGTGATCTTCCATGTCATGTGCACTGTTGTCTCCACGCTAAGAACTGGGAACAAGTTGTACCAACTTCAGAGTCTGGCAGATGAGAAATTTCTCGCAAGAAATTCGAGGAAGGTAACCAATAATTGACAGTCCTACAGAAGATGAGAGTAGCACACCAGAGTAGTTAAAATATCAACCTTAAGGCTGGCAGTATTAGTATTCTGAGGTAAGCATATTAAAAAAAAAAGTGCCACATAAGCAAGCAAGAATGGCAATGTTCGAGTTTTTCACGCACACATTCAACCACCAGAGAGATTTGAGCTTTAGAGCTATGTATTTAAATCGGGTTTCATCCCGGATTCTGAACCATCAAAGCTACACTAGGAGTTGTCTTGTAAAAGCCTCATGTGAAGTTACCAAATGACAAACATATAATAGAGTTCCTGTTTTAATTTCTGTTTTTGTCGATACCAGTGACTTGGACTGTAGCTTCTGGACAGCGTAGCTTCTGCATTTCTTTGTCTGGGAGTAAATGAAGAAAGAGGGTGATAAATCAAGGGACCAACCCTTCAGGTCAATTTTCAGTAGTGTTTATGAAGCATTGTAGGACTGTAAAAAGCAGTTTGCCACTGCATGGTTCTCCTTCTCCTCACCCATTCAATGCCTTTATGCAGCAATAGCCGCTTAGAACTCATACTAATGTAACCTTGATTCTCAAAACACTAATCCGAATTTAGAGTTTATGAAAGTCTGCTGAAAGTAGTGTGTTTAGATTGGACATAGCGTCTAGCGACTAGTCGACTAGACGGATACTAATCAGAATGATTAATCAAACAGTTAGACGGAGTTATATATATTAATAATGTATTTAATACCACCTAGCGACTAATTGGCCACCAAAATGGCTAGACGGACACCTTTGGAAATAATGCTTTGAGAGTGAAAGAATTTTTAGTCCTTTCCATTTGGATTCATTTCCCACCAACCATGCCTGTGTTGTTATTTTCAGCTACCAACCAAAGGGCCATGTTCATTTATTCCTTCTGGATTTTTACTCTCAAGCAAGAAGCTAAGCTGTGGTAGAGCCTAGCGGGAGGTCAACCTGGAAGTATTGAATGTTAAATTTTCGGATCGGTTCATATTGTGACTCAAAAATCCAGACTTGTAAATTATGGTTCAACAATCCAATATAAGTCAAATTTTGGTTATTAAATGAGCAATGTGACACCGGTAATGAAAAATTCAATGCGCAGTTGCTGGCACACAGTCAGTCAGTGGCACCATCAAAGTTGAGAAAGTAGAAGAAGCAGCTTAGCTAATTATGAATGGTTTGATGGAGAATAGTGTATAAAAGTAAGTACTATATATATCCTTTGGGAAGATCGCGTTGTTCAAGTTCATGGTCTCCGCAACTGGAGCCACCGTTTCATTTTCCTTCAAGGCACAAGTGTTTTCTACGGCAACCTGAACCAATCAGAGGAACATAGGAAACTATGTTCCATCCTAAGAAGATGTAGAGCATCGAGGTAGTACAAGTCCTAAAATATCGCGACTTTGTGGTCCTGTTGTTTTTATATGTTTTGTTAGTACCATGAAGTGATACAAAGGTGCATCTGACAAATGGTCTTGCTTAAGCTGGATCTTAATCTTAGTATATAGCATTTTCCTATGAAGAAAATCCATCCGACGCACTCAACTCAACATTTGTAACTTGTGTTGTAATTAAGCTCATCAATCCCCAGTTAAGATTAGAGAAATCAGCAAGTTCTCATGGCAGATCTCTACCGTCTGCTGCAGCTTGCGCTTCATATTTTACACTTCATTTTTATGATTAGAATGTGTATTCAATAGGCCATCAGATAGAAGTAACATTACTTCATCAGATGACCAGCATCACCAATATAGCTGGGCCTTACTAGTGTTATTGAGTGAATGGGGAACCTGGACCATGCTGACATTTCAGCCCAACTGATGTTGCTTACCTCCACCATGTGGCTGTTCATTCCATAATGCTTGAGGAGATGTGAGTCAGCCAATTGTAATTCTCTACTCTGCCCTCATGTGAATCACATGTCTTTGATTTGCAGGCTGCTCATTCTGGATGATATTTCACTATCATTGTCTGTGGAGTAAGGATGCATGTTTGTTTATCCAAGTGTCAAAGGAGCAAGCTAGTCTTTCTACCAGCCTGAGTCCTGCAGTGACCAAATGCATATTCACAACATCAATCCAACAAGGGTAATATGTAAAACTGGTGGTACCATCTGCAACAGATCCATCGCTCCACATTTTATCAATGGCCCTTGAATGACCACACCCTTGAAATGCTTGTCGATGGATTACTTTAAGAGCACAGCCTTATATCTTGCATCACCAGAATGTCAGCCAAGGCCTTGTTAGCGGAGCAGAAAATAAAATGTAGCCAAGAACAACTTGCCAACCAGCAAAAGCTATCTCAGTTTTGTGCGAGTGAATCATCGCAGGGGTTGGCAAGTCATCCTTGGCTGCACCATACTCTCTACACCAACATATAAGGCCATTGATGAATTAATATACAACGGACAGAATCAGCAGACATGGCGAGCCAAGAAAAGCTTAAGGACTTGTTATGGACTTACGGGTAGGATGGAAATGGAAGCAATGAAAGGCTGGAGAGTAAGATAAGGTATGAGATATAACATGGACTGCTTATAAAGACAAGTGTAGATTTCATGATGAGGATATCATTACAACTCTGATCCACCATATCTTCTTGGAGAATGTGGCAGCGGAGCGACAGGGGTCCTGGAAATAGAGCAGCGCCAAATTCAGTGATGAAGGTGAGTTCTGAAAATATATATGGTACAGGATAAATTAAACAATGTGCTTGCACGTCATTTTTGGATATCAAAGTTTTGCCTAAAAATGTTTTTACGACAGCTGAAAGGGCAGAAGAAAAACATAGAATATGAACAAAGAGGTCATAATCTAAGGGACTGTAATCTTGTAAGGTGTAGGGTAGCAATCCAAGATATGCCA
>NQLW01000039.1:1323317-1335711 GCA_002312845.1 Kalanchoe fedtschenkoi | reverse complement strand
AAACTTCTGTAAATCTCTCATTAGCTGTGTGGTGTCAAACTTGCAATGGCTTCATTGGGCCACCAAAGTGAATGTTGCCTAAACCTAGTTGGGAACACAACAGGCTTCCTATTATTTAAAACCCCTTTCTACATACTTCTACACTCTACAGTTTACTGTAAAGAATCCATTGAGTATAAATTTTTCCAGTGCTAAATTCAAGAAAGCTTGAGAACTTTAGTATACATTTTTAAGGTTTTGTTGTACTTGAGCTCCTCATTCTGAGGCCACTTGCTTTGAAAACATCTGTTGGATGCTCCTGACCGCCTGGTTTTGTTCATTTTCCTTTGACTCATGCCGCTTGATTATCAAACTTTCTTGTTTCTTGCAGCACAGCGAAGCATGATCTCATTTCTTCACATGCCTTTTCATTTTATTTTATCTCTTCCAAGACTAGACTCAAGCAAGGCTATGTGAGTTTTGAGAAACATAAAAATATAGACGCATCATCTGCTTCTGGTTGTAACTCTTAACCATTATTTGTTTTGAGTAAACAAATCTTAAAGCTTGATTAAGTAACGAGCGAGTAAGCTTGGGCTGTGTGAGGTGCCAAAAATCTATATTCTTGTTTATGAGCATCATTCAAGTGTAAGAGCATTGAAAATAAATAGAAGAATTGGAAGTTTTGTTTATACTAAGGAATGAACTTTCCTTTGGTTGTCTAGTATGTGATTGGAGCTTTTTAACTGTTTGGTTGTTTCAGTTGGTGGTTGGATGGAAATAGTTTATATCAACTTGGCCTTGTTTCATATTTCAACTGCCCAGGTCTCTCTGCTGGGACTTTCTCTATATAAGCCTGGGCCTGTTTAGTTCTTCATACAACTTACACTCACTTTTCATCAGTCAGTGGAGCAGAAAATGGGTTACCCTCGGTTGACAACTCTGGCATGTCTGATAAGCATGTTGAGTAATAATTGTCTGTTATCAGCCTATGAGATTGTCTGGTCTGATGCCCATGCCACATTTTACGGAGGCAGCGACGCCTCTGGCACAATGGGTAGCACAACTTTTTTTATTTTTTTTTGAAGTAGAATTTTTACTCATTGGCTTTGTTATACTAAACTTTTTCAACACTACTATTTCCTGATACTCGACTCTTTTCATCTCCTATGATGAATCTTTTTCGTCACTTTTATTTCCAACTTGAAGCTCCATTTCTCTTCTTCTTGCAAACTTTTGAAATGCATCTCGTGGTAGCATGATCATCCTGGAGCTAAGAGCTTAAATCCAAGAAATTCTTAACTTGGGTTCAACTGGCATATCTCCTTCAACGACTTCTCTTGTATATGCAGTAAACTAGCAATTTCGCCGAATTTGTAACTTCCCAAAGCTGTTGTAACAGCTTCTACCTTTTCACTAAGAGCTCCGTGACATCATGCTTCATCATCTTTCCTACAGGTCGAATGGTGACACATTCAAAATGCAAATTTTGGATGCCCAACTCGACCTCTGTAGCTATTGATCGAAATACCCCTTAACTTTGCTTGGTTGGTGCTGCTGCTCTAACACATTTTAAAATATGATTATCCGAAGAAGCTCTCTAATTATCATTCTCTGTTGATTCCTCCTTTACAAACTGTGATCTTTTCCTCATCCTTGTGTCCTCTTTCCCAATTGTTTGAAATAAATTTAACCTTCTAAGTTCTAACTTTCCATGTTATGATTCTCCTGCTGCTCTCATTCACAGCTTTTTATCCTGAACTGAATGGCTTTACGCCTTGTGTAAGTGTATAAAAGCTGGGCTTGTGTTAGTAGTGTAAAAACGTATGACTTGTGTCCGGTGACAGGAGGGGCTTGTGGATATGGGAACCTTTACAGTCAGGGATACGGAACCATCACTGCTGCCCTGAGCACTGCTCTGTTTAACAACGGGCAGAGGTGTGGTGCTTGTTTTGAGATCAGATGTGTGAATGACAAGCAATGGTGTTTGCCGGGGTCCATTGTCATCACTGCCACCAACTTCTGCCCTCCCAACTATGCTCTGCCGAATGATGCCGGTGGCTGGTGCAACCCTCCCTTGCGGCATTTTGATCTATCTCAGCCCATCTTCGAGCGCATCGCCAAGTACAGAGCTGGAATTGTCCCAGTCCAATTCAGAAGGTAAGCAATCTTACTCACTTGTTCGGTGTCGCCTACTCATCATCAACATGTCATTAAGGAAGTTGTGATTTGTTGATGCTTTCATTCTTTTGCAGGGTGGCTTGCACGAAGAGCGGGGGCATGAGATTCACCATAAATGGCCACTCTTACTTCAACCTGGTACTCATCACAAATGTTGGAGGAGCTGGTGATGTTGTATCGGCTGCAATTAAAGGCAGCAGATCAAACTGGGAAGTCATGTCCAGGAACTGGGGTCAGAACTGGCAGAGCAATCGCTATCTTGACGGCCAGAGCCTCTCTTTCATGGTTACGGCCAGCGATGGCCGCACAGTTGTCTCTATTAACATAGTTCCTTCTAATTGGGGCTTTGGCCAAACATTCAGTGGCGGACAGTTCTGATAAATTGTTCTAACTCCTGCCAAGCTAGTACTCAGCTTATTAGTGCTAGATATGCAGGCAGAGGATTTTCTAACACTTGAAGTTCTACTAATTGTTTATGAAGCGAAGCACACCGGCTAGTTTATAGAAGCCAAGCTATGTAGTCTATTTCAAAGTTATGAACTGAGAAAATGAAAGAAGAAGAAATCGGGATTTTGATTTAACAGTGAAAAATTTTGCTGTATATTTATTACACATTGGCCAATGCCATGTATCCATATTTTGGAAGTTCTGAAAAAGCTCACCTCAATCGTCACATGCTACACAGCAATGCCTAACCCGGAAACCTTCAAAATCATTTTGTCTAGAGAAGTCCTTTGTTGCTTCAGAAGTGAAGCCATGGAAGCCACCTGATAGAAGAACAAAATGTATCAGCAGCATGTTGGAACTATAAGATGATGCAGATCCAGATAGGCTTGGAAGTGACCAAATGAGGAGTATATAAATACAGCAAACTTGCCTCAGCACGAAGTTTCAGAGCCTCTCTACCAGGAACTTCTCGGAGTCCATCCATCAAATCTGAAGACAGCGAAGGAAGATAAGAGAAATCAACCGCTATTTTTGCAGAAATTAAAGTCATGATTTCATTCAATTGAAAAGTAAAAGCTCGTGAGGGCGCATTCTCTTGTCAGAGTCTTATGTCATCAAGCAACTGATTCTAATTTACACCACGAAACACATTTATCACTAGCTTGTTAGTTGAAGCTGCAAGTGCATCATGTTTCAGAGCATCAACATTAAAGCAAGGGCCAGCTGATTGACCATCGAAAACCAGACTCCCTCAACAGATTTATGTTCAAGCAGAGCTGATGGTAGAAGTTTGTAAGCAGCTTCTAATCCTGAAGTTATATTATCATGCCTAATTCAACATGTTATACTGACTTTTTGGGGGGCTTGTGTAGTTGTGTTACACTGTTTGCACATTCATTGACAAGTTCAATGATTTCTTTTTCTATGAACATAATAAAGCATGAAGTATTATACTCAACTGTAACTCGACCAACAGACAATGTGAGTAACTTTAATTAGATACTGAGTTTCCCAACTTATTAGTAAATCCAGCCAATCCATGAAAGCTTCATTTGATTCACTAACTGAGATTAACAAAAAGATGATGAACAGCCAAACTACACACTTACCCACTGCCTGCTTCTCGGCTTTGTATACAGATTTTGCAAGACTTTGAATTTGATGACCAGAACTCCTGACAATCATCTCCCCAAGTTTAGCAGACTGGCCAATGGAGATATCAAATAAACAAATGAAATAAAAGATTAGGACGCGGGCTTACTTGAGTTGGGAACGGCCACTTAGCATCTCCTTCTCAGCAAGGGATGCCCTTTGAAGAAGTTTTTGACTCTCTTTCTTCATTAGATCAACTGACATATTTAAGTCTTGAACATTCTTTTCAACTTTAACAAATAGTGCCTGTGCACACATTTGTAAATACATATATAAACATCAGAAGAAATAAATTATTTTATAACAAAACGAAACAATGATCTCCTCTCTTTGAACCCCCCAAACTACAGAAAATTAACAAGCAAGATCTGTGTGCTGGTGCTCTCTTCACAGAACCCACAAATATAACGAGCCAATCCAATAGGTAAAATACCTCTTCGCTTCGGAACCTTCCCAGCGTGTTACGAAACAAGAATCTTCTGGGGCCTGTATAGAGCAGAGTGTTTTATAAATGGAATACCATGAGTTATAAAGATTACGAAGCTGAGATGGTATTTCAAGGTAACTTATCCTAAATTGCATCCACTAAGTGATGACAGAAATTTAAACATACCTCTCATTAATAAAAGTGCAGCAGTGAGAGCTACCCCACCAACCATCCCTGGGTGTTCTTTCACACTATTGATTTCATCTACATTACCAAGAAAAAGCATTATGATCACACTACCAATACAGATCAAGCAAACTTATCAAGCCAGGACTTGAGTATATTCCACTTTGCGAACGACGGCTTTGAGCTGTTATACTATGCAGATAATCAATCATCCTGGGCAAAAGTATCAAGCTGAGCGATGGATAAAATTGAACGGAGCAGCCATGGAGATGCCATTCAAAATTAATGACGTCTATAAGTACAAACTCTGAGAAAAAAATATGCAATGCAATTAAGCATAATACACTCTCATTTGATTATAAAACACTCGTTACAGTATTCACCTTTAACTTTTGTGAAGAAGGCATCCTCATATGCTTTGTACTGAGATTTCATATGTGGTATAAAATCCTGGAAAGCAATCAAAATGTGTAAATCAGACACTAAGACTGTGTTTGGTTTGGGTAAAATTTGGTAGAAAGGAAAATTTGGTGGAAAATTTGTGAGAAAATGAAAAGGAAAGTTTGATGAAAAATAGGAAAGAAAATTTGTTCAAAATAAAGAATGTTTTAGCTTTTACCACCATTTTCATCCCTAATCAAACAAGGAAAATAAGATGGATTTCATGGGGAATTCACTCCCCCAAATTTTCTTTTCCACCAAATTTTCCCAAAACCAAACAAACCCTAACAGAACTTCGGAGTGAAGCACAAGATATATCAACTTCATAATCATAAAAACCCCCAATCCTAACTTCTAGCCTCACACTTTCCGATTTACAAACGGAAAAAGATTACTATAAATTGATATTCCCGGCCCACACTAATCAAAATACCTAATGAATCATTAATGTCCAATGTACTAAAGTGTTCAATTTCAACAGATTGACAAGGCGTAGATAACCTAATCTGCTTCCCATAACCAGAACAAGATCGAAAATTCAGGAACAGGCAGTAAAACCTGCAACGTAAACGACTCCCGGAAGGAACGAGCAGATCGGATAGCCGAGTCGGTGGTACGCTGCAGATCCTCAACGATACTAGCACGCCAGGGTGCCGAGACCTCAACACTCTTCGCATCCTCCACCGCCGCTTCCGCTAGTTCATGCGGCTCTGTCGGCGACGACACCGTCTCCGACGACATCACTGCTGCCGGTGAAGATTTGTCGATCGGTCGATCAATCACGAGTCAAAGAATCGGTTAAACTACGCAAACAAAATTCAGTTCATTTCACGGATCAGGACTCGCGTAAAAGCCCTACAGCGGAAATTGGGCCATATGCTCATCAGCCCATAAGAATCCAAATTTATTATTAATATACGAATCGTCTTGTCGATTCAGTTTGAAAAAAATTAAAAATTAAATCAAATTATTAATATCTTTTAAAAAAAATATGAAATTGTAAATCGAACGATTTTTTAAAATTTGAAACCGAATCGAATCAAACTGAACCGGACCGAATCGAACCGCCCGGGAGCGTCGTACGGATTCCCGGGCGATCCTATTCTTTTATATATTAATATATAAAGTGACCTTCATAAGTTAAATGTTACTAGATTATATATCAAATAAAACAATATAAATTATTTTTCATTGTATAATTTGGGAAAGAAATATAAGGTTTTCATATAATTTAGGTAAGAGTCGACGAAAATAAAAGTTTTACTACTTTTTTTCGTTTTAAGGATTACAAGGTTCTAGTGTTAGATTTGTAAGTTTTTAATGTTTTAGGCTGTGTTTGTTTTAGAGAAAATTAGATGGAAAGAAAATTTTAAAGAAAATTTAAAAGGATTCCTTTGTATGGTTTAAGGAAAATTTGTTGGGAAAGAAAATTGCTTGAAAAATTAGAGGAAAGTTAAAGTAAAATTAAAGAAGTTTTGAAACTTTCCTTTCAAATTTCCATTCGAACCAAATAAAGGAAAATAAAATGGAATATATTATGAATTTCACTTTCCCTCAAATTTTTCCTAAACCAAACACAACATTAGAGTTTTCAAAATTTCAAGGTTATGGTTTTAGAAGTTTCCAAACACTTAGAATTAGGGTTTCAGATTTTAGTGTTTAGGTTTTTAGGATTTTAAGGTATTATGATATGTAGGACAATGCCCTAAACCTCCTAAAACACTAAAATGAAAAAATTAGCAAAATGTTGTTATTATATCCGGTCTCTTAACTAGCTTATATGGGTGTCATCTCATATGTACTAACCTCATATAATTTTAGGATGTTTGGGACTGAGTCATAAATACCTTAAAACCTTAAATTCTAAAAAACACTAAGCCTTAAAATCCGATAATCCTAAAACCTCAGTGTATGAAAACACTAAAAATTCTTAAAATCATAAAACTCAAAAAAATTTGAAAACTCTAAATCTTAAAACCTTTGTAACTCGAACACCCTAAGTTACTTGGACTCTAAAATCATAAAAGAAAAAGAAAAAAAATAGTAAAACCATAATTTTTTACATAATCCCTTATCTAATTTATATGAAGGCATGTTCCTTACATTCTAAGGGCCCGAGCGAGTTACAAAAATTGGCCCTTCAATAATATGTGTGAAAAAATTTATTACGGTTGATTTAATTAACGAGATCTAAAATAAATTCTATCTTTTCAAAAAAAAATTCTCCTATTATTTTATGAATCACATAAAATGATTTCAGTGAGTTATTTAATTCATGAAAGATGTCAACTGTGTTATTGACTGGGGTTACTGAATTATATAACAGAGCTCCAAAAAATATGGTACAAATTATGCCAATAATGTTTTCATCATAAAAACATCGATGAAAAATTTTCAATTTTGAGTTAAAGTCTTCTCAAAGTGATCTAGATCAATCATTTTTGAGGCCTTTAAGCGAGATAAAAAATTAATATATACGTAAAACTTTATATGATTATATTTTTTATAAATAGTTTTATTATGTAAATAAGTATGAAATTTAAAATATTGCTTTGAGTAAAGATGGATATTCTTATTTAAAACTCAACATAGAAATTTAACCTTTTTTTATTAAACAAGCCAATTTTTTTAAAAAAATTAATATATATATATATATATTATTGAATCGGATATTATAACAAAAAGGTGGTTGATTTTGTGGCAAAGACAATAATTTATTAGTGAGGGGTACTTGGTTCAAGACTTCAAGTCTTGCTTTGAAGACTTTTCTATACAAATCCGCAGATAAGTTTGATTTGGATCCCGAAAACTCAACTCTTTATACGAGGGATCATCTTAATATTCTCAAATCTCTCTTTCCCTTTTATTTTTTTTGAAAGTTCTAAATTGCTACAAATAGTTCACATTCAGTGTTATACATTTAAGAATAATTATCATCGATTAATGCAATAATCCAAACGAAAAATAGACTCTACTGATTATCACAATAGAGAATTTTTGTACAATCAAAGAGTCTTACATGCCATTCATACTATAACTCTATCTACACTTTCAAATCATGGTTGTATTAGTAATAATAAAATAAAAACACCATTGATGAAGAGGAGGGTAGATTAATTTTCTCAAATTAATTATTTTTAATATTTATTTGACTTATTTATAATTGGCTTTCATACTAGAAATAGACTTAATATGAAGGCTATCTGAGAGTTTTTAATTGCACATGTGGGTAACTTCTCCAATATAATGAGGAGAGTCTATCTCACCCTAATTGGAAAAAAAATGGAATAAATATCAGCAAGTTTTTCTTGATGTGAACCATTTAAGTTCTTATATTTTATCAGTAATTTGATTTGAAATAAATTATTTAAAAATGTATTTAGCAGAAATAGAGTGATTTCGGTTTGTTAAGTATTTTTTTATAGCACGTGGTACAAGAATTATTTTTTTATATAGTTTCATTCTAAAAATATGTAGAACTAAAATGTTAAATGAAATGGGAACTACACTCGCCACCATTTTCAATAAAGATTTATTGAGAAATATTTAAATTTCTAAATATGATGAATGGAGAAATAAAGAAAATCAATTTATTAGAAAGTTGATTATACTTAGGAATTTTATTTTATACAGACTACTAAATTAATGGAGAATACAACTTGATATAGTTTTAGTATTCATATGAATAAGATGTCTTTGATTTGTTTGGAATTAGAAATCCTATTTTATGGAAGTTACTAAATAACTATTTTTATAGTATGAAGAATCATATTTGATTTAATGTTAATATACTTATAAATATCCTTATAAATATGATGGGTCTATGGTAGAGATAATTTGAGCGATCCAACGAGATAGTTCTCCAGAAGAATTCAGGAGTATTTTTTCTTTGGTGATGGAGAGTTTTTATAGATATTTTTACTAGAGAAAACCTATTACAGAGTTGTGAGAATTTTGTTTGAGAGTATTTAATATATATCGCCCATTAGAATAATACAAATCTATCAATAGTGACGATTTATGTACATAATCATTGTTGAGAGTCAAAGCACATTATAAATATCTCATGCTATTTTCATTTTATTTATATTATCGTATGTTGATGAGTGTGTTTCGTGTGTCGTAATGTTACATTTCGCCGCGCGTGTCGAAAAATATGAAATACATCTATTCTTAACAGGACGGACGTGATCAGTGGAACTCATTGTGATTTATTTACATATAGTATCGATGTGATTGAACTTCCTAAATATTGTCAAAAGCGCAAAAGTTCATAAAAATGATAAAAATTAAAAGGTTTTCCTTTTAAAAAAATATATGATCGAATACACCATTTTACATGAAGGAGATTCGTTGGTCTTAATGAGGGTTTGATGACTTTGGGAGAGATGGCTTCATGCAAAAAAATATAGATTGTATAACTAATAAAATTGTATACATTTTGAATGGAAATTTTTGTATTTATTAGTTAAATTATTAAGCTTATTAATAATATAAAAATTGAAATTTAGTTCTAAATAATTTTTTAAAAATAAATTATAAAATAGAAAATAAGATTCATACATTTAAAATATGATATTTTACATTTTTGGATGAATTAAACAAATTTTGAGAGATTTAGACACTGAATCCAATATATTCCATTTTGCAGTCCTAACTTTGATAATTTCAGTTAATTTAAACGCATATAAGTTTATATACGATGTGTTGATTTGAGAGCCGCACTTTAAAATCATGTGGGCCCCAGGGATTTAGGAACCACAAATTTTACATGGATTCTTGGTGCACCTGAAAACACTAGACTAGATGCATGCTTCAGTATGAGAAATAATGTCGTGTAAATCCAACTCAATCCAATATGAATAATAGAAAATAAAAAAAATTAAAAGATATAAGATAATAACTATATTCATCAAACGGATATCTATGTCCATCTAAAGAATATATAAGTTCATCAGGCGGATATCTATGTTTAACGGATAAATAAATATGTCCATCAGTTGAGTACATATGTTCATCATATATATATTTAGGATTGGAACAGCTCATCTCATGACTATGTAACATCTCATCTGATGAATATAAAAACACATCTGATGACCATAGTAACACATGTGATGAGCATAAAAGCTCTTTTGATTAACATAGCAGCTCATCAGGTGAACATAACAACACAATTGACGAGCATAGCAGCATTTGATGAACATAGCAGTTCATCTTCTGGACATAAAATCTTCTGAGAATATAACAACTCATCAGAACGCAACAGCAGATCCGATGAACTTAGCGTATCTAATGAACATATGAGCTCACCAGATGAATATAACAATACAGCTGATGAACACATAGACACATCTAATAAATATAACAGATCATCTAGTGAACATAGAGCATCAAATAAACATAACAGCTCATCAGATTAGCATAGCAGCTCATCAGATAAACATTATATATCAAATGAATATAACAACTCATATAATGAACACAACAAATATAATGAGCATATAAGTTTATCTTATGAATATAATAGCATCTAATCAAGATAGTAGCTCATCTGATGAACATAATAGCTCATTGTATGTACATACTAGATAATTTGATGAATATAACAACATCTGATGAACATAGTAGCTCATATAATGAATATAACAGTTCATCTGATGAACATAACAATATTTGATGACCATAGCCGGTCATTGGATGAAACATCACAACTCATTTGATGAACATAATAACTCATCTGATGAATATATCAGCTCATATAATGAACATAACGCATGTGATGAACATAAAAGCTCATCTTAATAAACATATCAACTTATCTAATGACCATAGCAGTTCATTCGATGAGCATAGCAACTCATCTGATGAGCATAGTGCATATATGAATATAGCCGCTCATATGATAAACATAACACATCTAATGAATATTGCAACTCAACTAATGAACATAGTAGTGGCTGATGAACAACAAAATTCATATAATGAACATATCAGCTGAACAGATGAACATAGCAACTCATCTGATAAACATATACATCTGATAAATATAACGAATCATCTGATGAACATAAGAGTATTTGATAAAAAATAGCATTTAATGAACGTAATAGCTCAAATAATGAGCATAACAGCTCATCTAATGAACATAATTTCTCATTTGAGAAAAATATATACCCATTTGATGAACAAAGCATATATGATGAAAATGGGTTTAATCGTTTAGTTCGGTTTTTAATAAAAATTCAAACCGAACCATTCTTAATTGATTTGAATTCTCAAAACTGAGACAAACTGTTAGCATAACAAAACAAAATTTAACCATATGGTTTGTTTGGTTTGGTTCAATTTAATTTTTTTGATGAACTTCATTTAGTATTTTATTTATTAAATATGATTTTTTAAACAAATAATAATATGGAGTTCCAAATTTATATTATATATTCAGTGAAATTTATATATGATCTCAAATATAGTGAAATAATTTTTCTCGATTTGGTTAGAATTGAAAAAAATTAGAAAAATCAAATCATTAGTGGTCGGTTTCTAAAAATTTGAAATTGTAATCGAACCCCTACCAATCTAGAACCGAACCGGACATATCTGTTTGGTTCGATTTGATTCACCTCAAGGATTCATCAATTTTTATTTGTACTCCTAATGATAAACACAACAGTCTCAGTTCATTTAATGAACAAAGCGCATTTGATGAATATAACACTTCATCTAATGAACACAACACATCTAATGAACATAACAGTTCATATAATGAACATAATAATTCATTTGATAAACATGACAATTTATCTGATGAACTAACGACTCGTGTGATGAACATAAAAACTCGTATGATGATATAACAACTCATTTGATAAACATAACAGCTCATCTGATGAATATAACAGCTTATCTAATGAACATAGTAGCTCAACTGATGAACATATCAAATGAACATTACAGTTCTCTAATGAACATATCACCTCATCTTACGAACATAATAGCTCATCTTATGAGTATAGCAGATCACTTGATGCACATACCAGCATATGTTGAATATAACAGCTCATCTGATGAACATAACAGCACCTCAGAAATATAACAGCTCATCTTATGAACATAACATCTGATGAATATAACAGTTCAATTGATGAACATAGCAGCTCATCTGATGAACATGACAACTCATCTGATAAACATAATGCATGTGATGAAAATAACATAACCTAATCAATAGAGCACCGCATCTGATAAACATAACAACTCATCTGATGAACATAAATACATATGATGAACATATCAGCGCATCTGATGAACATAGCAGCTCAGCTGATGAATATTGAAGTTCATCTGATAAACATAGCAGCTCATCAGATGAATATAACAACTCATCTTAAGAATATAACAATGCATCTAATCAAAATAACAGCTCATCTGATTAAATTTTATTTATTAATTTATTTAATTTTCATTTGATCTTTTCTGAATCAAAATAATAACTTTTATTATTTTATATTTTTTATGAATTGGACTCTTGAAAATAAAAACGATGTAGTTTTTAAGGGAAAGTGCGCTAAAGAATTT
>NQLW01000039.1:1275077-1321653 GCA_002312845.1 Kalanchoe fedtschenkoi | reverse complement strand
GAAGCTAAGGAGATGCCATGTAAGCACAGGTTCCATGAGGGGTGCATCTTACCGTGGTTGGAACTTCACAGCTCTTGTCCGGTCTGCCGGTATCAGATGCCTGCTGATGAATCAAAGATGAGGTCCGCTAGGAGGGAGAGCGACAATCCTAATGATGGCAGTGATCAGAACACGGGTGAAGATGGGAATAGCGGCAGTGGTGTGAGGTTTTCTATTCCATGGCCATTCAATGCACTGTTCTCATTCCGTGGTGCCACCTCCGCAGCATCTGACAATGGCGGCAATGAAGGAGGCGATTCTCACGCCGCATAGAGTTGAGTTCGCAGTCGAAGCCTGATGGCGCTTCTTTATGTTGTGTCTCTACCACGCTCATGTACATAAAATTTATTTGGGGGGCCATGGAAGGTGTGTGTAGGAAGAAAACATGGCTTCCACCTTTAGCATTCTCTTCAGTTGGAGTATTGAGAAATAATGAATTGCTGTTGTTGGATCATCTTGGTGCTGATGCTTTTGTATTCGTACCATTTATTTTTAAAATTACTCTAAAAAAAAAAGATTTATATGCATTTTTGTGTATGCCGAAATAGAATTTGATGAGTCTAATATTTAGAAATTTAAATATTTTCTTTTTAATTTCGAAGAACCTGCTCCAACTCTTTGAGAGTGGTAGAAATTGTTGCTATCTAATCCTAGGATAACTGATATTGAAATGAATGGAATCTACTTTCATTAAGTGATTTATTAGATAATCGAAAACAGAAAATCTTGAACAGTATTCGAAATTCAGAAGAATTACGTGAGGAGGCTATCGAACAGTTGGAAAACATACGAGCTCGTTTACGGAAAGTGGAAATGGAAGCAGATCAATTTCGAGTGACTGGATACGCTGATATAGAACAAGAAAAATTCAATTTGATAAATTCAACTTATAAGACTTTGGAACAATTAGAAAATTACAAAAATGAAACCATTCATTTTGAACAACAATTTGTTTGTTTTAACAAAATTGCAATTGCATAAATTTAAATTAATAAATACTAAGATTGTTATGCAATGATTCGTAATGAATTCGTCTATTTTTCTGGAATAATGAAATGATAAGAAAAGGAATAAAAGAGTCAAAAATTTGATTCCTCAAAAATGGGTTGGTAGGAGAGCGGGTGTTAGCCTAGGTATATCTAATCTAATGGTTATAAGTCAACGACATGTCATGTTTGATTCATTTTTAGAATAAGCATTATTAATTTTTCTTATAAATTAAGTATGATTATTAATCCGATACAAATAATATTTTATAATCTCATCCCGGTTACCAAACGGCCTAAACATATTACAATGTCTTTCAATGATGGTCGCATCTTTGCGCTTGGGGCAATGACGCAGCTAGTGAGCAACTTACCGACAAGTGGCTACAATCACTCATTCCGTGGAGAAGCTCCACCGCGCGGACCTCGAAAAGGCCTTCTTACCTCACTGCTTCCGTCTTTCAAATCCATCCTCCGTTCTTCGACTACTTTCTTACCGAATCGGATCCAATCTCAGTTTTCTATTCTCTTCGTAATTTTCATACCTCGCCTTCCTCAACAGCCCTTGCGACATCTAGTTTGCTTGTCCTCGTGTCCCTGATTTTGGGTCTGCAATCTCTAAGTTCAAAGAACTAACGCTTTGTTTGGTATAGAGAAAATTTAGAGGACAAAAATAAAAAAAGGAGAATAATTTCTTCATCATTACTTACAGTATTTGAAAAAAATGTTTTGAAAGTATTAAATTACTCCTTAACTGAACCAAAACTTTCTTCTTACTTTTTCTTCTAATTTTTCATCCACCAAATATTCCTTCAACCAAACAAGGAATTCTATTTAGCTCTCTTTCTCATTTTCATTTATCCCTCAAATTATCCTTATACCGTACAAAGCCTGAGGGTGTGTTGTTGCTGAGTGGAATTAGGAAGGAGATTGAATTTCTCCTTGTTACCGATATCTGTAACGCACAAACCTTGTAAACAAACTACTGAGAGTACAAATTGAAAAATTATTCTATTTATTGTTCTTGAAATTTGCCACTCATTCTCACAATCAAAGTTATTGCTGATTTTCTGACGCGCAGCACAGCAGGAGATGTGCTTCCTTGTGCCTTGTTATCAACAGCAAAATGAGAGGCTTTGCACCTACAGAGACTAAAATGAAGCAGAAAACTAACTAATAAAGTGCCTTGTGTTTAAAATTCGATATGGTGAATAGGAGTTTTGTTTGCAACAGCAAACTAAATATACTTGCAGCAGTCTACCTCTGCTGAACAATGGATGAGAAACAAACTCATCACTGGCTGGCATCTAAAAGTTTTAAGTTTAAGATGCCAACACAATATTTTGATCATCGAAAATTGAAAAAGTCATCCTAACGGGTAGAGAAAGATGAGGTATGTGTGCTTCCTTAATGCCAATTATCGAACCGTCACAAAGACCAGAGCTGATCATTACTTGACCGTGATAATCTTGATGATAGAAGCTGTTCCGACGCGGTGAAGCGCTACAACTGCATCACCTGCCTTGCATAGTCCTCTTGCTTTGGCATGCTGGAGGGCAAACTCTACCGCTTCCTCTGTAGACTCTTCATGGGAAGCCTTGGCGGATCCGGCACTCAGAACAGGAATAAGGCCCCTGAATATCAAGCTGTGCCTGGCTGGAGATTCATCACTGCATGACCAATCAAAGGAATCTGTTTTTATCTCTGGGACAACAACCGACAAAATAGGAGTTCCTGGCCTATACTTGGCCACCAGTTTGGCAGTGCTTCCTCCCCTGGTCAGCACAAGAATAAGAGCTGCTCTAGCCGAGTTTGCCGTCCTCACAGCAGATGAAGCCAAACTCTCCAGTGGGCTCATAGGCACAGGTGCTGTTTCCATAATCTTCTTGAATACAATGCCGTAGTCCAGCGTGCTTTCTGCTTCCAAGCATATCTTGGCCATGGTTCGGACAGCAAGTTCTGGGTAAGCTCCAGCAGCTGTTTCACCACTAAGCATCACACAGTCTGTGCCGTCCAAGACTGCATTCGCAACATCTGTGGCTTCTGCTCTAGTAGGACGTGGAGATTTAATCATAGACTCCAACATCTGGGTTGCTGTCACCACTGGCTTTCCTTGAATATTGCATTTGTAGATCATCACTTTCTGTGCCAGAAAGATCTTTTCAATAGGAATTTCCATTCCAAGATCACCTCTTGCAACCATAAACGCATCTGAATTAGCAAGTATATCGTCAAAATTTGCTACACCTTCCTGATTCTCTACCTGAAATCCAAAAGTTAAATCTAAATCAGATTATATTTCACATATGTGATAAAACATGAATGGTATCATCACAAGAGAAACTTTATTACTTATGATTTCAGTTTCATGTAAATTTCAGTAATTACCCGTTATCAACAGCTATACAAATGAGAACTTGCAACTATAAAAAAGATGGCCGCTGGCAGTCATGTCATTAATATCCACCCTAAATTTAGTTGTTATATCATATTTCACTAACCTTTGACATGAGGAGGATGTTTTTTGCATGCTTTCCAAGTAGCTTCCTCACTTCAACTAGATCAGAACCTTTGCGAACAAAGGACAATGCAATCATGTCAATCTTATTAGGTACTCCCCAGTTCAATATATCTTCCTTGTCCTTCTCAGTCAAAGTTGGAAGATCCACAATAACTCCCGGGAGATTCACGTTCTTTCTTTCACCGAGCATGGCAGAGTTTTCACACCGACATCTAACCAAACCTTTTTCTTGGTCACATTCAAGAACCGTGAAGGTGATTGTTCCATCAGCACATAATATCACACTACCAGGCTTCACATCATGGGGCAACTTCTTGTAGCTCATGCATATCATATTGTCATCGCCTTTTATGCTGTAGTCAGTAGATATGGTAATCTCCTGACCCTGTTTCAGTTGAATGGGCTTTGCATCCTTCAGAAATCCAGTTCGAATTTCTGGGCCCTGCATCATGAAACAGTATATAACACTTTGTTAGTCCAATCACCAATGTAACTCCAACACATGGCCATTAATATTAGTGTAAGAGTGATTCCACTGGACTGCAGTAGGAAATCTATACTATTCTTGCTATGCAGAGATGCATACACAACACTGAACAGAATCAAGAGATCATACTGTGGCACAAAAGTTCTCAGTGTTCACTTAGTAACACTGTATAATACTTCAAAAGCATCTAAAGCTCCTGTTGCTCTAACTGGCACTGTCACCCTAGCAATCTAATCCCTTTAATCATACCGAGTCTAATTTATCCAATGTTCAGCTTTAAAACTGTTTGAAACACTAGAGTTTGCAGAAAAGAGCTCTGGTAAAATCAGATATAAGAAAACAGATCATGGACTTTAGCCTAAACATTAATCATGTCTGCCCAATCATTCACACTTACATAAAGTGTTATCCCCTATCCGTAACTAACTGGTTGAGCAAATAAGGCATGCTGCAATTCAACTCCTGAAAAACGATTAGTTATGGACCTGAATGTCCAAATTTCTTTATCTCGCCGTCACGACTAAAAATGAAACATTAACTAAACTGACTGACAAAACAGAAAAGGACCTGCAAATCAACATAATAAAATCCACCAATAACTAATTCCGTATATGACCATGACACACTGTAACTACCAACGACATGAAACCTAATCTGCTGTAGCAAATCAACCAGCCCCAGTCAGCATCTGATACAGGATCCGCTCGAAGACCAAGTCATTCGCAAGACAAGGACGTCAAAAGACGGCACAGATCTGTAATTCAGACGCTGATTGTGATTCCGAGAAAACTCAAACGACGACAAGTGATCGAGAGTGAGTGAGTAGTTGATCTGGTTGACTGATGATTACCTTGGTATCGAGCATGACAGCGCAGAGGATGCCGGTGTTGTCCATGGCGGCGTGGAGATTGTCAAGCGTCTCCTGGTGGTACTCGTGAGATCCGTGGGAGAAGTTGAAGCGCGCGACGTTCATGCCGGCCTTGAGTAGCTTCTCGACCATCGGGACGGATCTGGAGGCCGGTCCGAGCGTGCAGACGATCTTCGTCTTCGGCTTCATCTCCATCGCCATCGCCTCAACTTCGAAGGTCGGATCGAGCGGAAGTCGGAGGCTGCGTTGCGACTGGGCAAAGTTGGAGAGAGAATGTGAAAGCGAACGGTCGCGTTAGAAAACGATTATCACGAGATTATATTTAGCGTAGAGTCGAAGAGGCAGTTTGCAGTTAATGCGATGTGTGAGTTTGCAGGAGAAGGTTTGCTCTGGTGTAGTAACTTTGGGCCCAAGAAAAAGGAGACAAGGTCGCGTTTGGATGCAGCTGGTTATAATATACTGTATTCGTCTATTCCCAGAGTCCAATTGGCATATGCTTGAAGCCAATTCGGAATCTGTTGCCCGGAATAGGATTTGTTACGTGCTTCAACACGACACGACTTGGTTGGTTTTGTTTGTTTTTTGGCTGTTCAGTTATTTTGTATATAATTTTATGGGAAAAAATTCAAAAACGGCTCTGTACCATTACTGCTTATCCAATTACGATCAGAACTATCACATTTCCAAAAAGAATACTAGAAAAAAAATTGAACTGATTTTCTAAAATAAAAATTATAATTACATTTCAAAACAAATATTATTATATGATTTATATTTTTATGTGAAAAATACCTCGTTTGGTTATCAAAATACATCATTTTCTTTATGTGCGCAAAATGATATAATTTATTTTGATAACCAAACAATGTAATTTTCGCACACAAATCTACCTAGTATAATAATATTGGTTTAAGTGTATAATAATAAATTTTATTTTAGAAAATCAGTACAATTTTTTTTCATCGCACCTTTGTTTTGAAATAGTGGTAATTCGAACCGCAATTAGGTAAGTGGTGATAGTTCAGGATCCCTTTTGATTTTAGTCCAATTTTAATTGAAAACCAACAAATTCATAAAATGAAATTATTTTAGATAGCGCAGCACCGGATTCAATTCCCTATTCATACTGCACTTTTGTAGAAAATTATTTTTTTAATAAAGAAAAAATATTATAATCTCATTCTTTATAATTTAAGGTTATCCGTTTTTTTTACGGTGGTCTGGGACCGTACACCTCTTCCACCTTGATAGTGACACTCATACTCACTGTGTGCCAGCTCACGCGCATCTTTAGCATATCTAAGCGTAAATGCGGTACCAAACACCTCTTCCACCTTAATAGTGACGCGCATACTCATTGTGGGTCAGCTCACGCGCATCTCTAGAGTATCTAAACGTAAATGCGGTACCAACAAAATTTGTTAGACAACACCCAATACCACTAGACCAACACTTTGTTCGTGGTTATTCGTTTATTTGATAAAAAGGTACTTTTGATTTGTTGTGGTCTAGTGGCGGGTCTTCGTACAAAGCGTTAATCGGAATTGACATGATGCATGAAATCATTTATTTATTATGAGAAAAAAAATTATTTTTATTTATGATTTAAAATAGCATCTATTAAGTTTTTAATATAATAAAATATAAATGTTAAAGATTATAATTAAAATATATTATCGAAGTATAATTCGATATGAACATATTGATACCAATTATTAGAACGCTTATTATCAGGGGCAAATTCAAAAAAATACTAAAAAGAGTTAATTATAAAATAATTACACCGCGTGTACATTTATTGTATAATTTTAATTTTAGAGGAGTTATTTTAATTTTTAAAAGGCTTATTATAATCATTTATGAACTTCATAACTTACTTTTGTAAAATAATATATAAACATCAATAAAAATAAATATTTATGGATGATCTGATTCAACTGCATATGCATCCGCCACTATTTATTACAATATTTCTCATAAAAAGACGACGAATGAAACCAATGTGAAAGTCGAATAATTTAGCATGGAAAGCGTTCGATGATCTAGTAGGGAAAAGTATGTGTTGAAGTCTCTGTTCTAAAAGGCGGCCGCCCAGCCGCCTAGGCGCCCGATTAGTCTCTGGGCGCTTTAAAAACGCTCCGTCTATCGCCTAACGCCTAATTATTTTATATATTTTATTTTTAAAATAAAATTAAATTTTATAGGTATAATTTTATAATTAATTATTAAATATATTATTAATATATATAACTCCGCCTAATCATCCGATTAATCCTTCCGTCTAATCCTCGCCTAGCCGATTAGTCGCTAGGCCCCAAGCCAAACCGCCTAGTACCGCCTAACGCCTTTTAGAACACTGGTTGAAGTAGATTTTGGAGACAAATAAATTTTCGATCCCTACCATTCAATAAATCCATTTTGGTACCATTTAGTCTCCTTGGTGCCTCTGACTCTCTGAGTATCCAATCTAAAGATCTTCTAGACAAAGAGGCGACATGCCAAGTGAAATTTATTCAATTCAAAATTTTCAAATATGCCCCTATCTACCCGTTTGATTACAATAACCAAGTGGTTTATTGGATCCGGATCCAGTGCAGTGTATCAGTTCAAAACGACGTCATTTTGCTATGTAAATTAATAACACTGTGACCCTTCTCATCTTCCCATCAATCCCGATCGGATCTTCTCCGCTGCTCCAAGCTTTTCTGAACTCATCCATGATCTTGATGCTTTCACTGAGAAGCTCCACCTCTAAAACTCCATGGATGACGCTGGCGGTGGTATTAGGAACTCTCCACCACGGTGCCTGAATCTCAAGAACCAATACGAAGAACATGTTTGTCTTGTTGTTGTTTTGATTGATGAAAGGGGTTGTTCTTTCAGAGAAAAAATGGCTTCTTAGTGAAGGGTGTGCAGCTTCATATGTGGTGATGAATTTGGAATAAGGCAGGGTGCTGCTGTCGGCTTCATCAGCAGCTTTGTCGTCCAGCGAGCACGTGGATGACAATCTCGATATGCGCTGGGTATACTGCCGGACAGCTCGGTTTAAGGCCTCTTCCGGCTCACACACGCCTCCTCCCAAACCAAATCAGGCGATCACGCCGCCTCTATTCAAGCGGCGGCTCTCGACATGTTGGGATGATTGCTGATTTATTTCACGGCGTTAGGGGGTTTGGGTTAACGGAGTGTTAATTTACATAGCAAAACGGGTTGTTTTAGGCACGCCGCAAATTGCTGCGCGTACGACCAATTCCCCTCATGGTTCGGTAGTTTGTTATTAGGAAAAAATTGCTAAAGGGGCTCCAAATTATTATTTTTATAATATAATTTTGACACTGTTACTTAAGAAATTTAAACTATCATTAAATAACTAAAAAACAAAACAAAATTGTGACCCACTTCACTATAGTTATCCGGTCTTTGTCTCTTTTACACATTGTCCGACGTTGCTACTCTGCAGCCCCATCCCGTCGTAGATCTCGTTCATTCCGGACTTGAAAACACTTAACATATCAAACAACGTTTTTAACGATTTGTTTCTGGCGGAACTCGAGAGCCTGAAGTTTCCAGAGGTACTCAATTTGTACAACAGCAGCATGATCGGTGACCTACCTTTTCTCGTGAAGGGAATATTTAATCTGAAACACCTCCACCTCGATACTGTGAGCTGTGGGTCGGAAAACTTGAAATTTTGACACCTTGTTCCTCCAGGTGAACATTCTCTCCGAAATTTAACTTCGAATATCAGAAAGCTTAAAAATCTGGACATCTCTATACAAATTTGCATTGTGTGAAATCTCTCATTAACTTGCGATATCAAACTCCATCAAGATCTCTCCCTCACCCTTCAAATCCTGAAGATTTTTTTTATAAAACTCTGCATGCTGATTCTATCAACGGGGAAAAACACTTATCTAATCTTAAAAAATGGACAAAATGAACAGCGATATGGCAAAGCATTCCACACATACCTTAACACGAGCTGTGAAAGGTCAGTCTCATTGAAGCTAGTGATGACCTCCTTCACAAAATATCGAGTCATACTGAAATGCCTTTCTCCTTGAGCAGCGACGATGACTTGGCTTCTTCGATTCTTGATCATACGTCCAATATCGCTTCCATATAGCTCTTAATCCAGTGTTTCGCGTGATGGCAGTCGCAAATTATTTGTACCAACAATCAATTAATCAATTATTTAACGATCGAAATATCCATGCGCAGTGATTTTTTGGCTGGATTCGGATGTTCAAGGATTGGGGAAGTTTTCTCTGCCGTGAATTTGTTGGGGTGGCGAATAGAATGAAAAAGAAGACGACTATATATTTCACATGATTCAAAATCATAGAATTTGAGGGTTTGGTGTATGTCGGTTGGGTGTGTGTCAGTTGATTGCAGCTAATCCGTTTCTCATCCTCCTCATGCCAAGATGGTCGATTGATTTCTGGGTGTGTGTCTGGTGTGGGGTCGTGTGTATTTGGTATCCGTTAATAGAGTTAGGTGGGCGTTAATGGAGTCAACAGTCTGTTAATGGTGTTGGGCTGTCCGTCAGACTTTGCATCTTATTTGGATTACGGTAATTCAGACCGCAACAAAATAGAAGATGATAGTTCATGATTCTTTTGAATTTTTTCCCTTAAATTTCTCTTATCATTTTCTATATAACTTTCCTTTCATCTACCAAATAAAAAGTTTACTTCTCTTTTTTTTTTTCACAAATTTTTTCTAAACCAAACATAATGTCAAACAGTCTAGATCAAATATATATTGAAAATTTATTAAATGAATGAGTTGAATAAGAGTAAAGGAATTCATTTTTCCCTTTTTTTATTCTACCTTTAATTGTTTTCTCTTCGTTTAACCTAATAAAGATTGAAAATAATATATTTTATTTGATATAATTAAATTAAAATGGTTTCGATGATTAGTAACTACATGTTACTGTTAGTCTCCCAAAATGAAAAAGAAAATAAAGTAAAAGGTTATAAACTTAATTAGCAAGGAGCTAAATCATGCCTTAGAAATCACAACATGTAACCTTAAGGGTGTGTTTGGTTTAGGGAAAGTTAGAGGGAAAAGAAAGTTAGAGGAAAAATGAATCCTTCAAAAAAATTCATCTTACTTTATTCTTGTTTGGTTTGAGATGAAAAATTTTGTAGAAAGTACTTAAACATTATTTAATTTAAACAAATTTTCCATCTAACTTTCCATTTAGTTTTCAATTCCTAATTTTTTTTTCTAAACCAAACAAAAAATTCAATCAAATTTTCTTTTTCCTCAAATTTTCTCAAAACGAAACACGGCCTAAGTATCAACAAAAGACATTTTCAAAGTGTCACTTTGACATCAGAGCTAGATAAATTATTGATGAGTTGTTACTTGATATTTTGACTTCAACGCAACATGTGATGGTTCTCAGTTAACGATGTTTATAATCCACATGGTGTACTGTGTCCCAGTGGTGGCACCACTAGATGGACAATGGAGATAGTTGTTCACTCATATCCAACCTGAATATAGTAAAATTTCTAATTAAATAAAATTTGATATATTTTAAATATTTATATTCCAGTTCAAACAACATTAACATATTTTTATTCTAAAAATAGTGAATAATTAAACCAAAATCAATAATAAAAAATTAAAAAGAAAAAAATCAAACTAAAGCAATTCCATTTATAACCATTTTGAGATGTGATTAATACATGTTAAACTCAACTACTCCCTCCGTCTTCTATTACATGTCGTTTAAGGTTAATTTGAGTAGATTAAGGTGAAGTTAATGCTAGCGTTTCAACAAATTTAATAAAAAGATGGTTAATATTTTTTAAAAAAATCATGCAAAATGTAAAATCAGTAGATGATTACTGGTGAGAAATGAATTTTTCATTGATTAAAATAATGAATCGATTAATGTTTGACGTTTTAAGATAGTTGCTGATATTAAATACGCATTGCAAATTGTTAAGTGACAAGTAAAATTGGATAAAAAATTCGGTTAAATGATATGTAAAAAAGGACAGAAAGAGTATATTATGTATAAAATTATATTTTTTATTAAAAAAATTATTAAATAATTTTGTTCACTCATCTTAAAAATATTTCTAATTCCATCACTATTTGATTTTAAATTGGGAGAGATTTGGAGACTTGAGAACCTATTGTTGTCCGCACCTTATATATGACCTTTTCAATGACTCCAAAGGATGGGTCAATGCGCATGATTGATTAATCAATACCATCATTAGTGCTCATCATAAGTAGAATAACCATGATTACAACTTTATTTATTATTAGGATGATTAGCCAGTATCAATAATTATAATGAATGAGTAAAGGCAACCGTCGTCCCGACGGTTTGATTCAAAAAAATTTTAAAATTGAACTAAATTATTAGTCATTATTTTTTAAAATATGAAATTGTAAAGCGAACGATTAAATGCACCCGTCGTCCCTACGGTTCGGTTCGAGAAAAATTAAAAATCGAACCAAATTATTAATCATTCCTTTTTAAAATATAACCGAACCTAATCGAACCAAATCAAACCGAACCGAATCAAACCAAACCGCAATTAGCGTCACATCCTATTCTGTAATAGATATAGTGAAAGTACCCGTCAAACCGACGGTTCGGTTCGAAAAAAATAAAAATCGAACCAAATGATCAGTTATCGGTTTTTTAAATTTTGAAACTGTAACCAAATCATTAACATTTCAAATCGGACCGAACCGACCCAATTTAAACCGAACAATTTTTAAAATTTCAAACCGAGAAAATGAACCGGAACCGAACCAATCGATTCAATCGAACCGATTCAGTTCGAGAGGACGACAGACGTCAGAATATTATTATATAAGATAACTAGGGAGAGTACCCGTCGAATCGACGGGTTCGGTTCGGTTTGATTCGGTTCGTAAAAATTAAATTCTGAATCAAATTATTAGTCATCGGTTTTTTTAAATTTGAAACCGCGATCAAACTATTAACATTTCAAACCGGACCGAACCTACCCGTTTCAAACCGAACAGTTTTTTAAAATTTCAAATCGAACCGAACTGACTGATTTCAAACCGAACCAACCGATTTTGAACCGAACCAGTTCGATTCGGGAGGGGGAGCATAACCGCCGGGAGCGCGACATCCTATAATGCTATTATAGTAGATGAATGATGATAGTAATGGATGAACCATTATAATGGGCCCGCTTTGTAACCAAAGCCCAAAATTAAGGACAAGCCCAGATTCATAACTGACATTTTGTTTTTGAATATTTTGCCCATCAGTAGTACACATTTTACAATGAACCAGCGGACAAGTTGCAAGAGTTTCGTCTTGTCTTCTGATTGGTAGGGGTGTACAAAATCCGGTTCGAATCGAAAAATAATTCGGAACTAGATCAGAATGGACCGAATTGGTCCGGACCGAATGATTCCGGTCTGATCTTCGGTCCATCAAATTTTGAAATTCCGGTTTCCGGTCCGGTCTGGTCCAAACCCAAAAAATTTCAGTCCGGATCAGAATAGATCGGTTTGTTAATTTTTCAATAAAAACTTTTATTTTTATTATAATACTTACATATATCTTATTTAATATATAAATAAAATTACTTAAATTCACAATTTAAATAAAAGTAATTAATTTTTATTAATGCGGTCCAAACCAGTCCAGTTCGGTCCAGACCGATTCAAATCCGGTCCGGTCTTCGGTCCATAGCATATTTTAATTTCGGTTCCGGTCCAAACCGATTCTGGTCCGGTTTTGGACCGGTGATATAACAGCCCCGACCCCTTACTGTCGATATTATCCCACACTCTCTCGCCCCATGCGGGGGTGGGTTTTGCGTTGGTGTGCTGCCCGCACCCAAAAGGCCTCGACACTAAGTAAGGAGTCTTAGCCCCCTCATAAGGAAGCTAAGGATCCCCCATCCAGCCGATGTGGGATGTAACATTCCACGATCTGGCCGGAGACTCTGTCGGACTAGGTGGTCGGCTCTGATACCATTGTAACAGCCCGACCCCTTACTGTCGATATTGTCCCACACTATCTCGCCCCATGCGGCGGTGAGTTTTGCGTTGGTGTGCTGCCCGCACCAAAAAGGCTTCGACACTAAGTAAGGAGTCTTAGCTCCTAATAAGGAAGCTAAGGATCCCCACCCAGCCGATGTGGGATGTAATAGGTGAACACCTCTACTGGTTGGTGCGTGTGTATTTTTTTATGTTTATTATATTTATTATAAAAAAATGTACAAAATTTCATATGTTATGTGTGGTTTTTACGTAGCAACTAGGTACCTGGGCTTGTTTGTTTTAGTTTACCTTGTGTTATGTTATTATTTTTAAATATATTAAGTTAATAATGTAAAAATTAAAACCAAATCAAATGTGTATTTATTATTTGATTTCTTTTACTATTTCATATTTCTGACGACCTATACCGCTATACGCATACACATTCTTTTAGTATAGGAAATTTTGCATCACAATTCTATGACCTGATTAACGGATAAAAAATGAATAATTTACATAAGGAATTGGACAAAATTTTTCGTTTTAAGTTTTTAAAAAGTTTAGGGCATATTCCTAAATACTATAAACCTAAATTTTTTTAAAAAAAACTAAACCTTAAACTCTAAAATCAGAAAATTCTAAACCTCAATTATCCGGAAACTCTAAAAATCCCTACAGCCACAAAATCTCAAAAATCTAAAAATTCTAAAGCTTTAAACTATATAACTCCAATTTATGTTTTTTTACTCGCGATTATCTAAACTATATGAAATGTCACTTTATTTCCCATCGCATAATGTGATTTTTATTCTCACTCTATTTCTGACTTTAGATGCCACAATATGTAAAAGGTGTGGTTGAAAATTTGTCGTATAACTCCGCATTAATTATAAAGAGATTCAGCCTGACACATATTCTTTGTCTATGTGTAAGAGAATAATACTACATGATTATTTAGAATTTGAAACAAAAGTTTGAAATCAGGTGGATCTAGATTGTTCACTACTCACTATCAACCCCGTTTTCGCATAATGCATATAACTAATCAGTATTTATAAGACAGAACTAATATATGGTTGGGAGGACCATAACATTTGAGTACGATGAGAAAATATTGAGAATGAAAATCATCGATGCTATTATGACTGATCTGCTTCACATATATTATTTGAACTCATATACTTTTTTTTACCGGAAAATATCAAAATTATGTTTTTATTATTTTGTTTATTTTTATCCGCAAGATCACCAATATGAGCTAGAATGATTTAAGTTGATGCTAACCTAAATGATAATTAACTCTTTTTCCTAGAACGATATAGTTTTATCGAAATCATACCTATTGAAAGTTGATGCTAACCTAAATAATATTTAAATTAAATCTTAGATAATTAAGTCATAGAAAAATATTAAAACACTCTTTGTTTTATTAAAAATTTTCATATAATTTTCTCACTAATTTTCTGTTCCTTACTTTCTGTAAACCATACAAAAATTCCTTCCCATTTCCACCAAATTTTCCCTACACCAAACACAATCTTAGGGTATTTTTGTCATGAGATCTAATTTTAATTGTTTTTAGATGAGAACAGGCGTCGTATTTCACGAAGATGATCCTACCCAAATAAGTTTTGAACGAATGAATAAATTTTTATGGCCTGAATGAAAGCTAACAAAAATAATTAACATGAAGTTAAGATCTAATTTATTCCAAATTCCTCAATATCTTTATTAAACAAACTTTGATGTGAGCAAAAGGTTTCTCAATAAGAATTTTCTATGTTTCTCTTAGAACTCATAAAATACACTATCCAAAAAATTACTCAATAAATTCAAAGGCCCTAAATGCTATAAGATACTAACAAAATTAACAATATTCTCTATAATTCTTTCAAAAAGTATGTTATGCTCTAGGGTTTTCATATGATGATATAATATATGTGGACAGAAAAGAGACATTAAATTCCATTTCTGGATATAACTTAGGTATTTCATTTTAAACACAGGTATTATCGTGTAATATTTCAAGACCCGATCTAGTTTCAGAAAATATATTTAAAATTTTATCCGATAATATTTTCTGAAGACACATCGATTGAACGTATATCAAGACCTTCATATTATTAAATTTTGAATAAAAAATATTAATTATTTGGTTACCAACAATATTCTCTTTATTTTTTTATATTTTGAAGCTCACTAGTTACTATCATCAGATAAAAATCATATGCTAGGAGAAATTGAGAAAAATTTCATATAGCAATGTCGGTAGGTTGAGAAATCATGTTTTGATGCCACTAATAGATGAACAACTTCCATCCCAATATTTAGGCAAGCTTTATCTATTTTAAACTATGTTACGATCATACTTATTTTTACCTTAAAATTTTATATGTAACAAATGTTGGTATCCGTCGTTCGGACGATGGAGGTGTGAGGGGTTCGGTTGGGGGTCACCGGCCGCGGTCGGCGCCGGAGAGGGAAAAGAGCAGCTCAGATCTACCTAGACGCCCGTTCGTTAGGTCCGGACATCCACGCGCCCGCTCGCCGTCGCACCTCGCCTGCTCGCTCAGACGTCGTCTCTCCGGTTTCAATCGCGTCCGATGCTCTCCGCTCGCCCAGATGTCACCTCTCCGCTGCCCAGACGTCGCCTCTCCCCAGCTGGATCGATTGACAGCGGTGACCGTCGCCTGAGCGTGGTTGGAGGCAGGGGGATTGGGCGTGGTTGGAGGCGGGAGTGTCACGTGATCGGCATGTGACCGCGAGCGTCGTACGGACAGACGAACAAATGTTTACATAATATAGATGATATTTTTTCATACATAAATATTTGGCGGTATATGAAAGATCTTCATTTAATTAATAATTTATGATGAAAATATTTTGATCTAGATAGTTGGAAAAACTTTTTCCGATTTTTGAGAACATCGACGCTAAATTTTATTCAAAACATAACTTTTATTGCTTTCGCAGTAGGTCTTGTGATAAAAAAAAATACCAATGAATATATAATTTATAATGAAAAAAAATATGTATGTGTTTATCTGATTAGACAATAAGAGGCAGACACATATTGCATGAGTAATATTCTTTTTCAGGTTTTTTGTGATAAGGTCAAATTATCTAGTCTTTCTAATTATATATTAGGGGTATACAATGGAACATAACTTAGACAATGACTCATGGATGGATCGAGAAGACGTCGTTTTATTTTATTTTGATTAAAACACTCTGCTCTTTTTAAAGCTGATGAACATAACAGCCCATCTGATAAACATATTATCAAGTCTGATGAACAGAGCAGCTCATCCGATGAACATAACAAATCATCTGATGAACATAACAACATATTTGAAATAGGAATGAGTGTTTAAATGAAAACAACGCAAATGTGCTCTCGATGCACCCAATAATTTGCAACATTAAGAGTGACACGTGTAAAATATTTACTATTCAAAAAAATTATCTATGAAATTAAAAATGAGAAAAATGTGTCATTGCACAATTTTAATAAATATTTTAATTGATAGTTGAATATCAATTTCCTGCACTATTTTATGAGTAATTATATAACAAATAATAAATAAATAATTTTTTTATATTTTTTTTTGTAGATTTACGAGTTCAAATTGCTATTAATATATGAAGAGAAAAAGTGTTTTCATCTGTTTTCAGTTTTGTTCCCAACCAAATCAAAATAAATTAATTTCATTCATAGCAAAACCGCTTTAAATCAATTTTCAATTTAAAAATAGGAAAGGAAATAATACAATTATATTTTAATTCATTTCGATTTGATTCAAAAATGAGATAAATTCTTGGGTGGACTGTCTCCACGTGACAGTGAACACCATCAATTATTGGACATCGCCACGTGTTGCGTTGAAATCAAAATTTTTTTCAAACTCGTAGTTTTGATTTTTGAACGCAGGAAGGGACGAATCGTTGAAGAATCACTCCAAAAATGAACCTCTAAACCATCCCTAGAAGCAATAGTTTGGAAAAAAAGTCAAACATTAATGAACGGCATGGAAACAACAATTCTGACTTCTGAGTACAGAGCGTGACAAAATTCTGAAGAAAACAAAAGCAACAGCAGAGAGAGGACTTATTGCTATCTACTGCTATCCTTGAATCTATAACAGCCACGCGAGATTCCGACAGCAGACGGGGCTCGGCGGTTGATTCTCCGATGATGGTATCGGCCAGACCGATTCGATGAAAGCTTTTTGATCGAGCTGTGTGTGCTGATTAAATTAGAAGATGGTGTAAGGTGGCGGCTTGGGCAGGTCCTTGACGATGCCACACAGCAGCGCATTGTCAGGAATGTTGTACTCGTCGCGGAGAGAGCGTGCCGGTGAGGAGACGCTGATGTAGAGCTGCTGGCCTAGGTACTGCCGCTCCAGCTGCTGGGACCTCAGGTTCCACATTCCGGCGTTGTCGAATGTTAGCATGATGGCCGCCCATGATTTCGGGAAGACGTGGATTGTGTTCCTGCTCACCGCATCAAGAAGGTTGTACTTCTCCCTCTTATCCGGCGTCCAGCGCCCCGGCTCGATCCTGTCGATCACAACAAGTTAGTAAGTTTTTGAATCAGTTGATCAAGAGTTAAAACCGATTTCAATTCGGAGCTTTCGGGTTACCCCACGGCGAAGAAAGAGTATCCATCCAAGTGAAAAGATTGAATGCCTTTCTCGTGGTTTTCGAATATGATTTCGATGAAGTTCCGGAAGGTGAAGTTGAGGACGTTGGGCTGGATGGTGATGAGGTTGGACTGGACGTTGGCTGGCGCGTCATCAGGGATCGCGTCGTACTTGAACAGCTTGTCGGCCACTCCGTAGTACTCGGCAAGCTTCAAAGGGGTGTCCGGATCAGTGTGGGAGACCCCGTTGATCGCGTACCGCAGCTTGCCGTCGACTTGCTCCGGATGGCTCACGAGCTTGACCGTGCGAGTAATCTCGATGGAGCCGTAGTGGTAGGAGCCTTGGGGGTTAGGCCTAGCCGCACTGGCTGTGAGGTTCCAGCGAAAGGAACGGAACTGATTGAGCGACCAGGCCCATCCGACCGGGGCCTCGGGCAGGACCGAGTCCGCAGGGCCTTTACCGTTGGTGTAACGAATGATCCTAACCGAGGTATGGACGTATTTGGTGAGCCTGGAGGAGACAACGAGGTAGTAGTCCTTGGGGGGCTGGTTGGCCGTGACGAGGACGCCGAAGCACTGGCCTAAGTGGATGTCGAGGGACTCGTATTCGTTCTGCAGAACGTGCGATCCCTCGAGCTCGACGAGCTTCAGCGCGTGCCCTTGGATTCGGAAGTTGATGGAGTTCCTGATCCCCACATTGCAGATTCTGTACTTGTAAGTCTTGTCAGGCTTCATCGTGAACAGCGGCTCGTCCTTGTCGCCCACCTTGCCCGCTTTCCCGTTGATCACGACGCCATCGGGCCTCCCCAACGCCTTCCCGCTGTCGAGCTGCTTCCTGAGCGTGGCGTGGCCTTCAGTGTACCAATCTCCCGCCAGCACGGTGTAATCATCCTCAGGATCCGCGTAGGGGACCGGGATCAGGAGCCGACTGTTGACCCTCAGGCCCCCATACCCGCCCGCCGCCTTGTGCATCGCGGTACTCGGGAAATAGTAGTAGCTCCCAATCTGATCCTTCACTTGGAAATGGTACGTGTAATTCTGACCGGGTTGGATGGGGCAGTTGGTCCCGGGCATCCCCTCCTGCCACGAATTCTTCCTCTGCTGAATCCCGCTCCACGACAGCAAAAACGGCTCGTCGATGTTATTGAAGACATTGATCACAACGTTGTTGTTGGAGGTGGAGTTGATCTCAGGCCCCGGGAACTGGCCATTGATGAGGATGACCTGCTGGGGCACGCCTAGCGGCGATAGCGTGCCGTAGGTGATGTTCCAAGTGAAGAACAAGTAAGGGTCCTCAGCCCGGGCCACGGCCGCCAACCCGGCAAAGATGCACCATAGCAAGAATATCATCTTCTTTATTCGGCTGAGGAAGGAGCTGGTGCTGGTTTCTCATGAGGGGGTGTGAGATGGAGGATTCGGGGCCGACGCCTTTTTATAAGGCGCGATGCGTCGGGAGAGGGCAATGAGAACCGTCCGAGACACACACACACACACACTCTCCGCAAGCTTCTCAGAACTGACCAGTCTTCGTCTTGCCTGGCCCCGCGCAAAGATTGGTGTCCTTGTGTTTTCTTTAGCATAGTAAATAAGGAGTGAGTTTATTGGAGTCTGATTCGGTCAATAGTAGAAACTTATGGAGGATTCAATAATTAACACATTAACCTTAATTCATCATATTCCACAAGATAACATTTTCTTGTATGTTTCACTACTCCTTAATCCTCTCAAGCACAGTTATTAAAATCGGACCGGATCGGCCGGTTGGACCGGTAACCGACATATCTTTTAACTGCATTATCAAATTTTATGTTTTAATAGTGTATTAATTATATATAATTTATTTCACTAATTTTTTTTTAATTCGGCCGGTGGTCCAATCGGTCAGTTCGGCCGGTTCAACCGGTGAATCGGGAACCAGACCCTTGACCGGTTTGATCACCTGTCCGGTTTTTATAACTATGCTCTCAAACACATTATGAATGATTATTGTAAAATAAGGCGTGATATTTTAATTTTTAATCTATAAGTCGAAATTAAAATTGTGAAAGTGTTTGTGTAAATTATTTATAAGCTTCAATTTTAATATAGTTTTTTTACAGAAACTAAAAGCACAGTATCACGTATTCACAAATTTGCCCATAATAATACTAATAAATTTTACAATTAAAAAAAACACGATTTGCAACATTTTCTAATTATAAAATGGAAGGACATAATCAATTTATCATGATAGAAAACTTTATGCATATTTGTCTAAAATATCAATCATCATAAGAGTGCGAGAGCTTATCACCATAAAAAAAACATCATAAATAAAAGCGTAAATTACAATACATTATCTGTACTTTCACCTAATTTCAAATCAGGTACCGTACTTTGTAATTTTTCAATTCGAATAGTCTAAGACTAATTTTGAAACTAAAAAATACTATAATTCACCTTATTGAATGTGGATTCTCATTATCATGCAATATATACTATATGATTTATAGTGTTGGTGTACTAAATCTCATGAATTGTAGTGTTTTTAGTTTCAAAATTAGTTTTAGAGTACTTGAATTGAAAAATTACAAAGTACGGTACCTGATTTGAAATCAGGTGAAAGTACAGGTAATGTATTTGTAATTTACCCTAAATAAAAATAAATAAATAAATAATTATATAATGACATTTTGTGATCATAACTTTATTTTTCTATTTTATTCCCAACATATTAATGTGTATACAACAAATTTGATGACATTTTAGATAATTCACTAGAAATATTTCACAAATAGTTAAACTTTATTTTATTTCAAAAAAAAAAAAACGCATACCTTGCAGCAAAAGAAAATAAAAAAGTAGAGAAAAATTCAGCGGGACCAAATTCGACCGGCGGCAACAACTGCGTTGCCAGTCGCCAGTGAGCCAATTTCCAGCGTGAAATCTGATCGATCGATTCCATCAATGGCGAAGGCCTCATCCAAACTTCCCCAAAACGCTCTCCTCCTCAAGCTCCGATTCCCCACTCCTTGGCCGCACCATCATCATATCTCCAAGTCAACCCCGCAAAACCCTCACCTCCTCCGCTATGTGCCGTCTCCAAGACCTTTCTCTACTTCCACCCCAGCAACACCCAGCTCGGTAAAGCAGCTTCTGCCGCCCTTCTCGTCAAACCCATGTTCCAATTTTCGATCTTTCGCTACTGCGAAGCTGCTAGGGCTTGGCAAGCCGAGTGGCGGGAGCGTGGCAGGGATGAGGCACATTTCCTTCAAGGCTTGGAAGCTGCCGGGTGGCGGTGGGAGTCAATACGCGAAGACTGTTACGGACAAGCCGGTTAAGGCCGTGCGATCTGCCGTCTCGAGGTATAAGGAGGCGGTTGGGCTGCAGATTGAGGCGTTTTGGAGGAATAATTACATGGTGTTGCTGGGAGTTGCTGGAATGGTGGTGTGTGTTTTTTTGTGGAAGATCATGTTTGGTATTGCTAATACGTTTATTGGGTTGTCTGAGGGCATGGCTAAGTATGGCTTCTTAGCTCTCTCCACTGCTGTTGTTGCCTTCACTGTAAGTCTTCCTTCACTGTCATTTTATCTCATTCTCACTGTTGTTATTGATTTGGAATCAAGGCTTTGGCTGTAGTAACGGGGTTAATGAGACAGAAATAGCCACTGAGACATGTGTAGTTGCCTACTGATATCTGTTTATGTTTTGTATAAGGACAGACAATGTTCAAGTATTTTTTTTTAAGTCACTGAGACATGTGTAATCGAGGGATTCCAGTTTTGGCTTTCTTGCTACAAGTTTGACTTTGCAGTTGTTATTTGTGTGGTTCTGAGTTCGTTTCTATTCATAGCGTTTGATGAACATGTTTTGTATCATTCTGGAAGTGTGATTCGAGATGTTGAGTGTGTTAGTACTGGTGATGTATTGAAGTTGTTCCTTTTTGCTCTTTGTGTGTAGGGTTTGTATATCAGGTCGAGGCTGTCTATTAATCCAGATAGAGTCTACAGAATGGCCATGAGGAAGTTGAATACGGATGCTGGAATACTTGAAGTTATGGGTGCCCCTCTAACAGGAACTGACCTCAGAGCATATGTTATGTCTGGTGGAGGTTTCAGGCTGAAGAACTTCAAACCAGTTCGTAGGAGCAAGCGGTGTTTTCTCATATTCCCGATACAAGGCTCTGAGAGGAAAGGACTTGTAAATGTTGAGGTCAAGAAGCGTAAAGGAGAGGTTAGTCATTCACATTGTTTCTGTTTCACTTAGGCTGTGTTTGGTATAGGGGAAATTTGAGGGAAATGAGAATAAGAGGGAAAATTAAATGAATTCTATGTTCAGCTGGAGAAAGTTGAGGGGAGGAAAATTAGAAGGAAAATGAGAAGAAATATTTGATTGAATTTAAAGAATGGTTTAACTAACACTCACATTCTCCATCTCTGACCAAAGAAGAATTCAGGAGGGATTTCTTTCCCTCAACTTTTCTCTATACCAAACACGGCCTTCAGCTGCTTTTAGTCATGATTTAGTCATTTATGCCCAGCAGATTCCAATTTTGCTGTTCCTCTACTTTTTTACTGGTAGATTTAATGTAATGAATAGTAAGCTGGCCTTGAACAAATCCGTAATGTCCATCTTTGCTATGATTTCAGTACGATATGAAGCTACTGGCAGTTGATGTGCCTATGGCAGGAGGGAAAGAGCAGCGTTTATACTTGATCGGGGATGAAGAGGAATATAAAGTTGGTGGTGGACTGATAGCCGAACTCAGAGATCCTGTGGTGAAAGCTATGGCTGCAGCGAAGGAGTTTGAAGCTCTTGACCAGAAAGAAGACAAAGAGGATGCTGAAAGAGAACTCCAAGAAGAAGAAAGAAAGCATCAGGAAGAAATTGAAAAGCTTCATAAAAGTGATAAACAGTAACTTGGAATTAAGTTTTTGCCAGATGGATGTTTTTCCTTTGATAAGAAATGTTTCCCAAGATAGACCCTGAGGCCCGGGCTTTATAACATGAGGCAGTTAGAGATGGATGATGCATTGATATTTTAGCCACATCTCAATTTGATTTACATGTAAAATAATGTAACTGGCCATGTTTCCAAGTGCCAAACAAACTGCAGATGAATTTGAACAGCCTTGTCAGTAAGTCTATATCCAGGTCAGTGAATAACGTGAAGTATGTTTCACTTTGAAGTGCATTGCAGCCATTTATAGATCTGAAAGAGAGTAAATAGGTAAAGTTAATGATTCCTAGTTAAGTTCAGCTATTTTTAGCAGTTCAGCAGGTAAACAGATCTTCAATGGCAAGAAAGCCTCTTACCAATGTTTGAGCCACAAAAATAGGCTTCATAGTGGTTTGCTGCAAAGCAAGGATTCATCTGGGTTCTCTGTAAAGAAAAGAAGAAAATGCTGAAATCCTTTTGCTTGCATTTTCATTTGCTTACTTCTGTCTGAGCATTGGTTAAGCTTAACATGTTCATTCAGTCTTGTTATCTGTTTGTTCACCTGAGTACCCGGGGCAATGCTGGTTCTACAAGAAGACGACGGAACTGACAGAAGTTTCAGGTACTTTCAGACTTTGGATCTATAAATAGTTTATAGGCCATCTTTAACATTTATCTTAGCATCATGCTTCTGGAACATCCTGCTAGTCCAAACCCATTTCATTATATTGTTGCATTGAGAATGACATTTTGGCATCACGTGAATCCAACGTTCTTCTGTTTTCTGTTGTTTTCAGGTTACAGGAATAAAATTGCCGCCAATATTTAGTTTGCATAAGCCCATCGATGGGAGAATGCTGGAGTAAGGTATGTTTATGCAGTAAAAGAAAATTTATTTTCAGTTCCCAGGTCCCTTTCTTAGATCTGCTGCACAGAATTTCAAATCCATGATAGTCAGACTTCGTGGAACAGCCTGACCGGAAAGGTGGACATGATGACGTTAAGATCGATCTAGGTGGAAGGAATGTGCATCTGATAACCACCGCAGAGAGTTGGGAAGCGAGGCTAACACAGGCAGAGCGAGAAGGCAAAAATGTAGGTACTGAAAAACAGTAAATTTTACCGTAACTTTAGCGTAGAGCCGTAGACAAGGAAGAAACTGATAAGTGATGTTTATTTGATCAGTACATTTCTGACCTGCAGGTCATAGCAAGTTTCAGTGCATCATGGTGTAGTCCGAGTAAAGGAATCACTCCGGAATACCATGATCTTGCAGACAAGTATACCAACAACATGTTTTTGACTGTAGATGTTGACGAGCTAGCTGTGAGCAAATTACTTCAAGTTGATTATGGTACGATAGTCCCTTCTGGCGACTTAACTCCTCAAAGATAAAACTCTGTATATGCAGGAATTTAGTACATCATGGGACATAAAAGCTACCCCGACATTCTTCTTCCTCCAAGCCAGAACTCGACAGGAAGGTAGCGGCATTTGCTGATTCTGGTTAATCCATTAGCTTGGACTCATTTTTGACTCTATCTAGCATGTAAAATTCCCCCATGTTAAAAACCAGCGCAAAAGCGAACATATATGTCAATGGCAATTGTTTTTCCTACATATTAAACATTTTCGACAGAATAAATAGATTTTGTCTACATGCTATACATTTTTCGATAGAGTTCGATAAAGGTTTCATGTCGAGGTGCAGTGTCTTTCATTTCACTTTCGTTCAGTACAGTCTGTCCTGGGAGGCTTTGGTTGTTGGGTTCGGACAGATTGCTGGTAACAGGTAAACAGTATATCCGTAGGAAAAATGCAGGTGGCTTTGCTGCGGCTGTAACTGACATTTTGATGTATCTAAGAGCTGTTCATGAGTAGGATGGCCTGTCAGGCTATTCGTCCGGCCTTGAAATCGAACAGGTTTGAATTCTATTTTTTAAATATTATAGATTATGTAAACCTGTCAGGTTACTTGTGATCTCACTGGCCTAGAAATTAAGCTGACTAGTTATAAAATATTTTTCCGACATGTTGGAGGGAATTTCTTGTGATACATAGGTACTTACGAAAGTAGTTTTGTCAAAGCAGGTTTGTCAAAGCTTCCTAGCGGACGGCGGCGGAGAATGACAGTAAGAATCCAATAAATCCTAAAGATGTATTATTGTTTGACATATGAATCAAGTGACGCTCTTGTAAGATAAATAACGTTCCAGTGGCACTCTTTTTTCCGCAAATCTGAGAAAAAGGAACTTGCTTGTTTGGCAGATATGGGAGGCGAAGGCCAGGCAGTGTTCTCAGCTCTCGACAATGCCAAGACCCAGCTGTACCATTTCAAGGCTATAGTCATTGCAGGCATGGGTTTCTTCACGGATGCGTATGACCTCTTCTGCATCACCGCCGTCACAAAGCTTCTAGGGCGTCTGTACTACTACGACCCCACCAAGTCTGGTCCGGGGACGCTCCCTGATAATGTCAACAATGCCATCACGGGGGTGGCCTTGTTTGGGACACTTGCCGGCCAGCTTTTCTTCGGCTGGCTCGGAGACAAGCTTGGCCGAAAAACAGTGTATGGTATCACTTTGATTACGATGGTGGGCTGTGCTGTGGCGTCAGGCCTTTCCTTCGGCTCCACTCCTCAGAGCGTGATCACCACCCTTTGCTTTTTTCGATTCTGGCTTGGGTTCGGGATTGGGGGCGACTACCCTTTATCCGCTGTCATCATGGCCGAGTACGCTAATCAGAGGACCCGAGGCGGGTTCATAGCTGCCGTTTTCGCCATGCAAGGAGTTGGGATACTTTTTGCCGGCGCAGTGGCCATGATCGTGTCAAAGCTGTTCCTTATGGCGTATCCGGCTGATGTGCTTTCAGTGAACAAGGTGCTGTCCACTCAGCCCCAGGGAGACTTCGTGTGGCGAATCGTCTTAATGTTTGGCGCCGTCCCGGCAGCGCTGACGTACTACTGGCGCACGAAAATGCCCGAAACTGCTAGGTACACCGCCCTTGTCCAAGGAAATGCGCAGAAGGCGGCAGCAGACATGGCAAAAGTACTCGACACCAGTCTCGCTGTCAAGCCGTCAACGGTTGGTCCAGTCACGCCCAAAGGACAGTATAAACTCTTCTCAAACGAGTTTTTCAGCCGACACGGACTCCATCTCCTCGGGACGACCGCGACATGGTTCCTGCTAGACGTCGCCTTCTACAGCCTACAGCTGACTCAGAAGGACATGTACCCGGCCATAGGTATACTGTACAAAGCATCAGCCATGAATGCAATCGAAGAAGTTTACAGACTGTCCAAAGCCATGCTGCTCGTAGCGCTCTTTGCGACTGTGCCTGGATACTGGTTGACAGTCCTGTTAATCGACAAGATAGGGCGCTTCAAGATCCAGTTGGGCGGATTCCTTCTGATGTCCATTTTCATGGCGATCATGGGAGCCCAGTACGCGGAACTCAGAGGAGATTCCAGCAAATGCCCTTCAGGTTCGAGGAAGCAGTTTTGTGGTGGGAAGCCTTCCGCCTTCGCAGCCTTGTACGGGTTAACATTGTTCTTCGCTAACTTTGGTCCCAACAGTACAACATTCATTGTGCCGGCAGAAATTTTCCCTGCAAGGTTCCGGTCGACGTGCCATGGGATCTCAGCAGCTGCGGGTAAGGCAGGAGCCGTTATTGGCGCATTTGTGATACAAAACTACACCCACAAAGCTACTGGGAATGGGATAAAAAAGGCCATCATAGTGCTCTCAGTGGTGAACTTGCTGGGATTCTTCTTCACATTCCTGGTGCCGGAAACGAAAGGACGGTCACTGGAAGAGATTTCCGGGGAAGACCGGGATTACGCTCCGACTGGGAATGGTACTGTTGCGGACAGCAGCAGCCTGAAAAGCGCAGAGAGTGAAATGGTTTGAGAATCAGTGATTACTTCCTGAAACTCTCTGGACTGTGTGTAAGAAGAGAGTTTCAGTGAATAAAAAAGGGGTTTGTTTGAAGTTGGACTCTGTTAATCATTGCGTTTTTTTTCCAATAAAACCATGAAAGATGCATGGCAGACCATTGAGCAGAAACTATAATCAAAGTATGAACTTCCATTGGAACAGGAAAGAGTGTATGTGTAGTTTACATGAATACCATCTAAGATAAGATAACATTTTCCTACAGCAGTCTTTGAGCTGTAAATATAATCCCCTTATGTGGGTAAACCGCTACTCTTTGACTTCCATCATCTTCGGTCATTCTCAAGTGAAACATGTCCATCATATATTTAAGATAAAAATTCTAAATGAGCTTTCAAATTCAGTTACCAGTCAGAATTATCTAAATGTATAGAAAGAGACAAATTTTTTTTTCGCTAATTAAAAATGTCATTGGATTTGATTCATTAAATACAATTGATTTTATCAAATCTTTTCAAGTAATAGAGTCAGTTTAATATAAATTTTTTAGTTTTCTTATGTATGCAAAATGATTTATTTAATTCAATGACAAAATAATGTAGTTTTGACACAAGGATATAAGTTATTTAGTAATATTAGCTGAATTGTAAATTTTAATTTAAAATATCAGTACGAAATAAATGTTTTTTGCCCCTTTTGAACATTTAGATAGTGTTCCTGAGTTGAAAATAGGAGGGAGAGGGAAGGGAAAGGAGGGATTGGTTGTTCCTGAATTTTTTTTTAAGGAGGGATTTGGGTGGATTTGGAGGAATTTGGGAGAAGAGAAGCCCTCCTTTCTTTCCACCCAATTTGGGAGGATTTGGAGGGGTAGGGATGTATTTCATACTAAAAGATCATAATGCCCTTTTGTTTTATTTTTTAACCAATCAGATTTTTTTTATATAGTTTTATTTTTACTCTTATCCTTTCAAATCTCTCCTTAACTCAGAAACAACTATTTTTTCTTTCCACCGTGGAATCCTTCCCTTTTGTTCTTTTCCTTTCTTTCCAAATTCTTTCCTTCCCTTTCTCTCCAAACTCGGGAACAAAGTCTTAGATAATTTTGACCGTAATTTGATAAATGACGATAGTTTGGAGCCTTTTTAGAGTTTTCCCTTATATTTAGAAAGACCGTCAAATGGAAAGTCAAATCAAATTTTGATCAAATAATGCATGACTTTTAATTTTTTTAAATTTTCACGTAACATATTCTGATTGAATGTGACAGGTAATCTATGTAAGACTACTCTTTTTATCCCAAATGAGAGTAAATCCCATGAAAGGACTATTTCCGTCTTTTGGAGTAAAAGCTGGAGAGTCTTTTCACCGGCATGTTAGGCCTCAAAGTTGGCAACACAGTCTTTCCCCAAAACTTCTAGAAGAAAACTTGGTTGCAACTGTCGAACCTCTAAGTTCTTACAATTCAAACAGTTGAACCATTTGTGGGATTTTTTTTCCTCACTTTTGGTTTCAGTATTTTTTTTCAAGAGATAAAATTACATAATTAAATTTTAAGATTGAATTCAGAGGTAAAATTAAAATTTTAGTGGAAATTATACTTATAATTTATATATATATATATATATATATATATATATATATATATATATATATATGGTGGATCAGTTGACAAACGTGGACCAATCATTTTAGGAATAAAACGATTGTGTTTTGATTTTGATATTTCCTAATTTATAACTTTATTTATTATGTTTGGCAATTATGTTCAATAACAAATATATTTCATAAATTCTTACGTGATTTGTGACGCAGAATCGTCTTTAATTATATACTTAATTTATTTCTCTTTCTTACCCGATATTCTATTCTCAATTCTCACGTCAATTCTCTTTTATCTTTTATTGC
Source organism: Kalanchoe fedtschenkoi (assembly GCA_002312845.1). Taxonomy (NCBI): domain Eukaryota; kingdom Viridiplantae; phylum Streptophyta; class Magnoliopsida; order Saxifragales; family Crassulaceae; genus Kalanchoe; species Kalanchoe fedtschenkoi. The sequence goes on along the minus strand of NQLW01000039.1, from coordinate 1,293,390 downwards.
TTGTCGAATCTCTTCAATGTCAAGAATGAAGATTGCCGTCGTGAAGAAGAAGTCGAGTCTATATGCGACAACATCATGACCGTCGACTGGCTCACGAACGGTATGAGGATGCAGATCGCTTGCGGAAGGAACTGCACCCACCGCCAAGGCGTGGAGGAGGCAGATCTGGTCGTGGTGCCGAAGAAGGTGTATGAGGCGGATCTGGTCGCGATGGCGAAGGAGGCAAAATCGACGGAGGAGAAGGTGATCGGCTTGGCATGGCAAAGAGGAAGGCGCTCGCTCGAAGATGATCGATTGAGCGTCAGAAATGCGAAGGCCAAACCAGCGAAAGAGGAAGGCTATCGGTTTTGCTTATGTTCACAAAGGAACGGATTTTCAGATCAGCTTCTTAGATTTTAAGTCGTCCAATATTTTGCTAGATAAGGATTGGAATGCAAAGCTCTCAGACTTTGGAAAACAAAGACTTGGCCCAATAGATGGATTATCATGTCTCAACAGCTATTGTAGGAACAATGGGTTATGCAACCCCTGAATTCTCCAAATTGGCCACCTTACACATTAGACAGAGTTTATCGCCATAAGCCTAGGAGCGAGCAAATTTGGTAAGGTCGTACCTGTTGAACCCAAAGAAATTTCGTCTGATGTTAGACCCTAGGCTCGAGGGGAAATACACTCTCAAATCTGTCTAGAAGTTGGCATCATAGCCAACCATTGCTTGATGAAAAAATCCCAAGTCACGCCCAAAGATAAATGAAGTAATGGAGATGATAAACCATGGTGAACTGTCTATGTGGTTTGTACTGCACTCTCCTTTGTCACAAAATGTACCTGTGTAAACTGATGTTTGATGATTTGCTCAAACAGGGTGGGCTGAAGAAAGTGAAATTCCTTTTTGAGATGTAATTTTTGGATTGGTGAACAACATGTTTACTGTAGTGAACCAAAAATTCACCATCATGTTCACTGTAGTGAACCAGAAATTCGCCATCATGTTCATCATGATGAGTTCAACTTTTTCGTCCGTGAAATATAAATTGACTACATTGAACAAAAAAATTAAAATTTTATGTGTGTATTACCCTCTCAATATGCGTGCATCATGGTGAACCAAAAATTCACCATCATGTTCATCATCGTGAGCCCAATTTTATATTCGTAAGATACAAATCACAGTGAATTAAAAAATCGGAAATTTGTGTGTACACTACCTTTCTCATCTGCAGCACCATGGTGAATCGGAAATTCACCATCGCTGGATTTTCCATCAACTTATTTTTTATTTAATTTTTTTAATATTTAAATTTTTATTTTATTTTTTTACATTTTATAAATGTATTTTAATTTCTTTGTCTATTAGATTTGTAAATCAAAATTGGAAACTCATAATTATCTCACCTAAGGATGCACCTAAGGATGTACCTCAAATGAGTGGCCAGAAATTGTCCACAATTTACAACGGGAAAGGTGTTTACACCGAATCCCTCCCCTATATATATATATATAGAGAGAGGGTGGATCAGTTGAGAACCTCCTTAAGTTGAGAACCTTGTGGACAAACATGGACCAATCATTTTTTTCACAAAACGACCGTGTTTTGATTACGATATCTCATTATTTGACTTTATTTATTATGCTTTATTAACTTTTATTTAGTAACATATATTACATAAATCTCACTTGATTAATTAGGAGCAAATCACTCATCAAATATTTAATTTTCTCTCTTTCCTCTTTGATTGTCTATATAATTTTTATTCGCAAATCACTATCATATGTTCACCATTTATAAATTGTTTGATTCTCCGTTAATCCACTATGTTCACTGTTACTATACATTTTTTAATTGTGAACATGTTTCAAAACTTTGATATTAGTAAAATTTTGATATTTTATGTGAGTTTTTGAATAATTTTTTTAACAGTGAATATATGTTTATAATATAAAGAACGGTCGGAGCTTCGATAGTGAACATGTTCACTATTGATGTTCACTATCAAAATAAAAAAGTATTTGTACAAAATAAGAAAAAAATGTTCACTAGAAAAAAAAACTAAAAAATTTGAGAAAGTTATAACTCAAAAAAATAAATCCGGAAATCAAAAAAATAAAATCCGTCAATCAAATATTTAAGCGCGATTAAAGGAAAAATAATTTTTTTTAATTGGCACTACATAAATATCACACGCCCTTCTCACTTCATTATACCAAATGAATTAATTATGTGACACATTCATTAATCCTGCTTTTTTTATTTGTGTTTAATTTGGAAACAAATCGGTGAATATAATTGATTTATAAAGTTCTCCGTATAAGGAGGTTTTTAATAAATTATGAATAAAGGTATTTTATGTGGAATCCATTATCCCCAATGGTAGCGATGGCCACTGCCGAAAGTCTCTTGTCTCCTTCCGTCTCTGATGAATACATATCTAATGCAATGAAGTTAGATTGCAGCGAGGACGTTTACACATAAAACAAGAGTGGACTTACGTAAATTAATGTAATTTTATATAAACAAGATAAATTAAATTTAGTGAGACACATATTAATTAAAAATTAGCTAGTAAAATTTAAATCTAGATCATTTTAATTAGCTATCAATTACTGCCATAATCTTATTCCGTCTTCGTTATTCCTTCTGTCTCAAGATGTCTTTGCAATTTGACACAAATCTCTTCACATATAACTTAAAGTGTCAACATGGGCTTCTTTGGGCTTTTGTTTGTAAAACTGGAAGAGTTAAAATATTTATGGGCTTATAGGCCCGAATAAGGGAGCAGAAACGAGAAGAAGAATTCAAACACAACGGCAACGTTCCCTCCATTTTACCGTCGGGCCCGTTGACGATGACAATCCAACAACCAATAATTGTGAGTTGCCGAATGACGGAAATGCCCTCCGATTCAAAATTCGAAATGACGACAAAACAAGAAATGGAAATGCGGAAGAGGCGCCAACGTTCTAAAGCCGTTGTCTTCTTTTTAAGCCATTTACTGCTCTGCTTTCTCATTCAAGTCTCTCTCAGATATTTCTGCGCCGAAAGGAGCGACAAGGTTTTCAGGCTCAGGAGATTCGGTCGGAGAAGCTTCAGGTACGTGCCTGCTTTGCATTGGCGGATACTCTGATGATGTGCCGGTTCAGATTTCTTATACATGTCGCGTTGAGCTTTGCGGTTGGCTACTTGGCTGTGTTTCGGTGAATTTGTGTCGAATTACGCTGGTAGCTTTTTGTAGTAGGACGCGGTGGAGTCTGAGAGTTTGACCTGTGGATTATTGACTGTTGTTATGGCTTTCAGTGTGAATTTTCGGTTAAAAATATGTTGTGAATTCGAATTGTTTTTCTGTTGATGCGAAAGTGGTTAGCAGCACATGATTGACGTAGATTGGATTTGGAAAGTGTGAACGGTGGTCTACGCAACAATTCTCGTGCATTTCTGTACTTGTTTTTGTCTGATGTACATTGGGAGCTTGTCTAAGTTAATGATTGTTTCCAGATTTTATTGTGTTCCTTTGTGGTGTGATCTCCTTATTCACTTGGTGTTTACTGTGTATTGTGTAATCTGTTTGCAGAGGATTCTGGTTTGTCTTAACTTGAATTCAAGTTGAGCTGAAGGAGATGGATGCAAGTGCGAGAAAGGCAAGCTCTGGGTTGTGGGAGGGTTGCACAAGCCCCAAAGGCTCCAAGTGGCTCGCCGATAATCTTGAGGGTAAGCAGTCACTACTGCATCTAACAATGGCACAATTACCCATTAGTAGTTCACCTGCTTTGGATTGTGAGATCTGTTGTTGCTTGCAATGAAACACTACGTTTAGCAATGCGCTGAGGTTGATGATTTTTTATGTCTTATTTTAGCCGTGGATGAAAATGTCAAATTAATGCTGAAACTAATTGAGGAGGATGCGGACTCTTTTGCGAAAAAGGCCGAGATGTATTACCAGAGGAGGCCTCAGCTGATTTCCTGTGTTGATGAATTGCATGGTCAGTACTGCTTGCTCGCTGAGCGCTACTATCATCTGTTCAAAGAACTGCATAAGAACATGTCAACCGGCCTCCAAGCTCAAAGTTTATCTGACGATGTTGATCAAATGTCTCAATTTTATACCCCTGCTGCCAAGCTCAGTGCATGCCGATCTGATCGTCTAGGCGCTGATTCAGACATGAATGTGGCTTCACCTGACAGTAACTCTGATCTTTCTCTGAAGGCTGGATCTGGGTCTTCGTCCTCTTCATTGTCAGACACTGATTCAGATTTGTTTAACTCCATGAACAACCTTGTCCTAAGCTCTGGGTTGAAGCAAAATAGCATTGAGATGGGCAATGAATATGCAACCATGGAGGAAAAGTGTAAACTTGGTGAGGTGCAAGCCGTGCCATGCACTGTCTTGGCAGCGCACGAAGAAGGGAATTATGATGAGATGCTTGGGAGGATTAAAGAATATGAAGAGGAGTTGAGAGTCTTGAACATGAAACTTAAGCTGTCGGAAGAGGAAGTTGAGAAGTACAAGTTGACATTGGAGACTAATGACATTCTCGTAGCAGATCTGCAGAGTGGACTCCAGCTAGCCCACATGGATGTTGAGGAGCACAGAACTAAGCTTGCTGCTGAAGAAGCCAAAGTTGCAGAGCTACAAGACAGGCTCGCTAGTTACGAAAATGATGTATCAAGCTATGAAGGGACAATAAGTGAACTGAAGGCTGCTTTGTGTCATGTCCAGGAACATCTCTTTGTGTCCGTAGCACAGCTTGAATCTGACATCGGAAGCTTGTTGGATCAAAAGATTCAAATGGAAGCTGAACTGGTGGAGAGCAAGCAGCAAAACGCGTCAGTAGACAGTGAGCTTCAGGAGTGCAAGGATCAGATGATGAAAATTGAAGCTTCATATAAAGCTCAAGAGTCAAGTAGGCAGCAAGAATTCGAATGGTTGAAGGCCGAGCAACGTGCTAGAGATGAAGTATTGATGAAGTTGAATAAAAGCAGTGATGAGCTGAAATGTAAATGTGACACACTTGAAGCTGAGAAAGATGATTTGACTGGGCTGCTGCTGACTCTTACTGCTGAGTTAGACTCCAAAAACAGTAAGGTTAGGGAGTTGGAGAATCTTGTGAACCAATCATGCATTGAGAGGGATGAGATCAATGGGAAGCTGAGGAAGCTAAATGAGGAAGCCATGTCAACAAGTGATAATGCAAACAAGGTGATCAACGAATTAAGATTCCAACTGCTACAGAAGGAAGAGGAGCTGGATATGCTGAGAGCCCAGATCAGGGAAGGAGCCGAGAACAAAAGAGAAGCCATTCGGCAGTTATGTTTCTCACTTGATCATTACAAAAGTGGCTACAAGGAGCTGTGCCAGGCATTCATCATTCCAAACAGACGTCCGGTTTCAGCATCATAAACTTCTTGTTCATGAACTTGTCGTGTTTCTTGAAGTCATTTGTTGTTTCACATTTTGAGACTCAGAAGTATCTAGAGGGGAGGACATCTAGTTCTGTAGAGTTTTCTGTATTTTGACTTCTGTAAATTCTTTTTTCTGTCGACTTCACTTAATACCATTTCATCTGCTGTGGATCAGGCCATCTACAAACCATAATCCTATAAAAATTGTCCCAGAAACTGTGAATATGCCACACAACTAGTATAACCAGGTGAAGCTGTGAACATGAAGTCCAAAGGCATCTCTTCTACTAAAGATTCTTTCTTAAAACAATCACTTAACACAAAACTTCCTCCGCTCAAAGTGGACTTGGTGGCTGGTTTGGGTTTGTATGGCTAGTACCATTGTCATCTGCTTTAGCCAAAGGCCGGCGACCCTTGTCTGGCCCGCCAATAACACCCCATGTCTCAAACTGCTTCTGCCGAGCTCTAGCTCTATCCTTCTCTTCCTCAGATTTTGAGGTGTAACAATACGGACAAGTGACTCCATACTCCCACTCTGGAGATTCCATATCAGCATCGCTTACTGGTTGCTTGCATCCATAGCAAAGCTTGAAATTTCCTTGCCCTAGACCGTGCTCAACTGAGACTCTCTTGTCGAACACAAAGCATTCACCTTCCCAGAGGCTCTCCGCCTTTGGAACCTCCTCCAAATATCTTAGAATCCCCCCTTTCAAATGATATACCTGGTCACTAAGAAAAAATTAGAAACTCTCAAGAAAACAGCCAGGAAAGATTGAAGCGAATATAGCATGAGCGTTGCAACCTCAGCCGTCACGACACTTGGTTGCTAAACACTTCTTTCTATGAGATCAAGTTAAAGGGAAAATCTCACAGAAAGTATAATATATGAAAAACTCAGAACAACTATATCACATTACCTCTTTGAAACCTTTTTGTAGAAGAAAACTAGAGGCTTTCTCACAGCGAATTCCACCTGTGCAGTACATTGCGACACGTGGTGGTGCCGTCCCTTTGTCAGTCTTTGTACAGTTTTCTGGGGCGCAATCGGTACCATTCTCTTCCAGCTTCTTCAGCAGGTCAACGTGTTCGGGAAGTCCAAGTTTTTCCTCCACCCATGAAGGAAACTCGCGGAAAGCTGTAGTGCAAGGATCAACCGCTCCTTTGAATTTCCCAATCCGTGTCTCGTAACTGTTGCGAACATCAATGACCACCTACGTATTGAGTTCAACGAATCACTTACAAACATCATAGATCATACCAGTGTTTATCTCTCGGCGGATATGACACTACACAGAGCAGGTAATGTAAACAAAAGCTTGCGAACCAGCATAAAAGTGTACAGGCAGCCCAGTGAACTACTCACAGTGTCAGCATCAGTGATGAGTGCATTCCATTCCGTTGGGTCTACATATGTTCCCACCTTTTCAGTGGGAAGCACCTCGGGCATCCCAAGAGTCACAATCTGCAAAAATGAATAAACAATAAATTTTATCAGAAGAACAGATGTGATGTATTTCAATCCAGTAATGATGGGGTAAGGGTACGGGTAAGGGCGAGGTGAGCATATATGTTTTTTTTTTAAAAAAAAAAAAAAGTGGACATGACGGGCAACTTGTACGCAGTAGCAGTTTACCTCTTTCTTCAATTTGACTCTTACATGATCCCAACGGAAGGGTGCATCTTCGCCTGCCGCTAGAGGAGATGCACTGCTATGTCCATGATGGATAGCCTCTTCCTCAGGACTCACAGGTGATTCTAGTCGCTGAAGGCCATTCAAGCGGCTATCACTTTCAATAAATCCTAAAACTTTTTCAACTGATTCTCTGGTACCACATATACTTCCATTTATTCCCTCCGGGGCAAGTATAATACCACCTGACACACGCTGAATTATATCACCTCAGTGAGGACCAAGTCATGAGTATGATATTGGAAGGAATTGAAACCTATCCGTCAAAGCTGAAAGAAAATCAAAACAAACGATGCACAAATGCATAGAAAATGGAAGTGGACTACAAAAACCAATTTATTAAACCCCAACCACGACCACAATAAACCATTAGTTAAATGAATCTGCAACAATTTCATAGAGTCAGGATATTGAAACGGGTGAAACTATATCATCCATCTTAATCATTCGAGTCTTCAAATCTCTTACATATATCAGCAGCGAATGAAACTGGCGTAGTAACATCTCATTATCCATAAAAAAATAGCCACGACAGCTAAAACATAACTCAAATTCTTGCACTTCAATTACCCAATTCACTCCCACTGACAGCTATCAATGAGCAAGTTCACCCGCATCCGGAAATTTTCAAGTCCCTCCAACCTTAGGAATAGTTATCGAAGCGAAAACCCCTAATCAGCAATACTGAGTCTATGCATCCATTACATAATATCAAAGCATTTCGAGCTCAAATTTACACTTCAAAATGAATTTATTTGACAACTTCAATCACCATGCGAATTGCAAAAAACCAAATATCAAAATTAAACCAACATGATAATCTTGTCCAAACAACCAAGGCTTAAATTGAATACCAAGTCTTCGCAGAGCAGCTTCAAGGGCTTCCGTAAGTCCGCGTGGTCAGGAAAATCAGCGAACTTGTAAAACGACACCACCACAAGCATATCAGTCTCCTTGTCACCAGAAACGGATTCAACCGCAGCAGCAGCCGATACCATTTTTTGAGCAGCGCCTAAAACCCTAGCGCCCGATGCACAGACTCGCGCAGTGCCACCAAAGGTTGGATCTTTCGTTTTTCCGCGCGAAATCCGATTAGGGTTTACGAAATTGGGAAGAAATGAGGAGAATGTTGATGAGAGGAGGCTGAGAGAGACGCGTGAAGCTGCTCTACAGTGACGCTGGATGTGCATTTGCGGCGGTTGCATCTCTTACGCAGCTCTCTCTAGTCGCATCCATTTCTTCGCAATCTATTTTGTAATTTAATTAAATTTAATCTTAAATATCGATTAGGATTGTCATTACTCCCCTCTCTAATACATATACTTTAGCGGTTGCACAAATTTAATAAGTGAGTGGTTGATATTTTTTAAAAAAATTCGTGTAAAAAGTAAAATTGATAGATTATTACTAGTGATGAATGATTTTTTTATTGATTATGATAAAGAAGTGATTAATGTTTGACGTTTTAAGATAGTTGTTGATATTAAATACGCATTGAAAATTGTTAAGTGACAAGTACAAGTGGACAAAAAATTTCTATTAAGTGACATGTAAAAGATGACAGAAGGAGTAGCTTAGAAATTAGAATTAAGATATTGCACATTAGGCCCTCAACTTTTGTATCTTCACTTCAAGTTTTTTTTTTCTTTTAAAAAAGAGGATCAATAGTGTTCTCACTTCCCTTCTTAATGGTCCGGAGCCGCACACCCTTCCACCTTGATAATGTATGCTCATACTCACTGCGGATTCTTTGAATTTACATTTTACAACCTTAAAATTGCATTCACAAACTTTTACTACCATTGTTGATCCAAAATTACTTTATTTTTACTAATATTAATTAGATCATTGTTTGGGCTTCAAGCTCTGGTTTTTGAAAAAAAATCTGGTGTGAATTCAATACTTTGTAAATAAATCATGGTGTAATAGTGTATTATCTGTAATGAAGTTTAATATTAAAGAGATTATCAATTTAAATTTTAAAATTGAAATTTATATAAATTTTGAAAATTTTGTATATTTGCTAATTGATTAAACTGAACCGCTAACTTTAAAAAAAATCAAATCAAATCACATGATTAGATTTATTTTGATTTATTTTTTTATGAACTATATTTGCTAAATATTTACTAAACATGGGATTTTTATATAATAATATATAAGTATTAAATTATATTATACATTTAATTAAATTTATATATAATCTAAAATATAATGAAATAGTTCGATTCACATTGATTTGAGAAATGAATCCTTAATAATTAATTTTTCAAAAATTAACACCACAACCAAAATATTAACACTTTCAATCAGACCGAAACAAACCCATATTACGAACATCAATTTATTATTATCTGGTTCGATGGGATTTGGTTCATGAATTTATTCATTTTTTATTTACATACACTGAATCGACGGTGAGTCACTTGAAACACGATCTCAAGCAGTCTCGTCGATTGCTCGGACTCAATCTCGTCATTTTTTCTCTTCTAAATCGCCAACGGAAATGCGTCGCCGGAGCTCCGTCCCGCCTGATCTGGGGTTTCCTCTCCCAACTCTGCTCCTGATCGTCGCGCTGCTGTCACTGAAGCAGCGAGTCGAAGCTTCGATCCACGAGTACCAAAACGAGGCATTCATCCCCAGGTACAACTCCTTCTTCTTCCACGGCGGCAGCGAGGGCATGTACGCCTCCACGGTTCACGAATCCAAGGACGTTTCCGAGGACAAGCCGCTCTACGGCAAGTCCTATATTAGGTATGTGCCCCCCCAATTTGCAAGTGTTGGATGTGTCCTTTTGCTGTCGTTTATGCATGTCGGGGACTATCATGATTTCGCGATCGTCCTCTGATTTGTCATGTAGTGATCCGATGTGGTGGTGTGGTAGATTGGCTTCTTAGTGATGGTTGTGCTATGGGGAGTGTGAGGTTTAGAAATAAATAAATGGCACAACTGAAGTTAACCAAAGACTGATGTGGATTGTTTGTGATTAATAAGTGTAACCGATGATGCCAAAGTATCAAAATGGCATTGGTCATGTTGAATGTTTCACTGCACTTGAGTTAATAAGTGTAACTGATGATGCCAAAGTGTGACAATGGCATTGGTCATGCTGAATGGTTCACTACACTATAGCTGGTTTTATGGCTTTCCTAAGCTAGAATTGTACCCGTTGAAGTGATTTGCAGATGATTTATATGATTTTTGGCAAGTGTCCGAGTTAAAATGTTTGTGGAGCATATCTACTCATGAAGTGTATTGCTGCTCATTTGTTAATTTTCTGAAAATGAGTAATTTAGTCTATCCTGCCTTGCATAATATCTAGATTCGAGTCTATCACCTTTCGGAGACCAAAAGAATTTGCTGAAAAGCAGAATGCGATGCAGTCGAAGACTGGTTTAGTCGAAGCAATAATTCTCGCGGTTAGAGACAGAGACAAGATTGGAGGCTCTACTTCGAATCCTAATGCCATTTGCTGCAACCCTGAACTTGCAAAAGAAGGATTGTGTAAGTTAGGCGAGGTTATTATACGCAATGACCCCGATAGCCCAGAATGGCCGAATAGGATTCAGACCTTCTTTGAAGGCACAAATGAGGAGGCTAAAATGGACATAAAAGTTGTGGAGATCAATAGTACAGGAATGTATTATCTGTATTTTATGTTTTGTGATCCACAACTCAAGGGTACACTTATTAATGGGAAAACTATATGGAGAAATCCAGATGGCTACCTTCCTGGGAAAATGGCTCCAATGATGACATTTTACGGTTTTATGTGTTTAGCGTACCTGTTCCTGGGCCTCGTCTGGTTTGTTCAGTTTGTGAAGTATTGGAAAGACATTATTCAGTTACATTATCACATCACAGCTGTTATTGGTTTGGGGATGTGTGAAATGGCTTTCTGGTATTTTGAGTATGTAAATTTCAACTCAACTGGATATAGGCCAATGGGGATTACACTTTGGGCTGTGACATTCAGTGCCGTCAAGAAGACAGTTTCCCGGCTTCTCCTTTTGGTTGTGTCAATGGGCTACGGCGTTGTCCGGCCAACCCTTGGTGGTATCTCAAGGAAAGTACTTCTTTTGGGTGTTGTATATTTTGTTGCTTCAGAAGCACTGGATCTTGTTGAGCATTTGGGTAATATCAATGACTTCTCAAACAAAGCCAAGGTTTTCCTATTTTTGCCAGTTGCTTTGTTGGACGCTTGCTTCATTCTTTGGATCTTTTCATCATTATCTAAAACATTGGAGAAGCTTCAGGTAACATGCCAACATTGTATTCTCCATGATGTTGAACTTGAGTCTTTACTAAACGCTTACAATTTATAATGGGCTGAGTTACCAAGTTTATACTGGCGCAAATACTGCTACAGTGTTTGACATATCATACGCAAGATGTAGATGTCGTTTCTTCTATAGCATGACAATGAATTTAGTGTGTTTGGCATGGCACAACAGTAAATTAGAGTTATATCTTTCATTTTTACCTTCTGAAATCCTGAAGATGGTGAACTTCGTTGAAGCAGCAATCTTTATTAAATCTGTTTTACATATACATACCTGTAAAGCTCTGTCTGTTTTCTTTTCACGTAGATAGTCTCTTCTGAAAATTGTTGTGGCTTGCTTTATTTTTCGTCTTTTTTAATGCACACTAAGTTAGTAAAATGTGTTCATTTCGTACGTGCACTCTTATCCTTAAGTTGCAAATTCAGCTTAATTTCTCAACCTTCTTTTTGAAATTTCGCAATCTGCTCGTTTCTCTATAAAATTGCAGATACGAAGAAGCATGGCCAAGCTTGAACTATACAGGAAATTCACAAATTCTCTTGCAATATCAGTGCTCCTGTCGATTGCTTGGATTGGCTATGAGGTACTCCTTTCCTTTTTTCATTGAGAATAAAGTCCTATTCTGTACTTCTGTGATAGCATGTGTTAGTGCCTAGCACGGCACTTGTATTCTTAATAGCTTCTTGTGAATAGTGCTGGCTTAGATCTCAATGCTTAGATTTAAGTACAGGCACTTACATGACACTGTTGGTCGTTTCAGTCAATTTGATAAGGATCATCGAGTCCTACGTTTCAATGTTTCAGTTGGTTCCATGTTTCAATGTCTTTTTTGTGTGTTGACGTTTCAGAAGGTGATAATTTTTTTCACTCTCTGTATTTAGTTGTACTTTAATGCGACGGACCCATTAAGTGAACTGTGGCGAAGAGCATGGATTATTCCAGCGTTCTGGACTTTGCTGGCTTACTTAATCTTAGGAGTCATATGCATGCTGTGGGCACCATCACATAACCCAACAAGGTATGGTACTCCGCATATTCAGGTGGAATTTACGTGTCCTAACTCGTATATCTGTATTTGTTGACTGTTGAAGGAACATTTGTGAGAAACTATTTGCGTGGGAAGTATAGTATTACAAATTCACTTTTTCTCAACGTGGATGCGGTTTCCATAAGAATGTCTTTAACTTGCTTTTATGACCTGAAAACAGAAAGCTCGTGCCTCAACTTCAACTTTGATATCCACTGGATATTCCAGTACTATTAATTTTAAGCATCAAAACATCCATGAGTTTTTTATCTGTGCCGCGTGTGACCAGTTTATCTTGACATGGGACGGTGCAGATTTGCATATGCAGAGGAAACAGGAAACGATGAAGAGGAGGGCATCCTATTGGGCAGTGGAATGAAGACAGCTGGTGATGTTGCAATCAAGCTGGAAAGAAACGACAGGAAAGCTTCAGTTGCAGCGGATAACGTGTTTGGGCTTGCTGAGGACTTAGTGGAAGATAAAAGAGAATGACTGACTGCAAGAAAAAAAAAACTTGGCCTGTGCCAAAATGGTGTATGTAAAAAAGAGCTGAAAGAAACACAAGAAGAAAATAAGACAGCATCATGTTCCTACCCTGGTTAACTCTTCCATTCCATACTATGGCGTAACAGTAGCAAAGAGATGAGCATTGACAAAGCTTGAACTGTATAATGCTCAATGTCGGTGAAGAGGATAATCTGGTACTGAAGTGATTGTGTTATACTCACAATGTTGTATATCAATTCAGGAAACGAGGTTATGTTTGTACCTGGCAGGCACAATCCCATCTTCACTGAATGATTTTTATTTATTTTGCTAGCATTTGAATGGAACTCTGAGGTTATATTTGTACCAAAGGGGATGGAGTGATAATTTAAATATTTCTCTGCTTGAAGTAAAATTGGCATTTGTGAAGGAGCACATGTATTCTTCTCCCCCCCTATGAAAATATCCAACAATTACACCTGAAAACACAAATACAAAGGCAGACTTACAACTCTATCAGGTCCTGTAGGTTCCCCCATGGAACATGCCAGCCAGCTCGATTGGAGCTTGTGACCTTTGAGATGGAAGCCCGTTGCAGACATGTAAAGGCAAAGCCTCCCGAGTTAACGCGTCTGTGAACACATAACGTTTTCTTTTTCCATTAAATAGTTGCACGTTGAGTAAATGGATGCTGCTGCTGCTCTAACAGCCAACTCCATCTCAGAGTTCCCCATTTTCAATCTGCAACATACATTGGCAAGCACACTCCTCCATGAGCATAACAAAAACACATCTCTAGATGCATTTTGCTCCAACAAAATCATTGAATTGTCCCCTTGGTTGATATGGTAACCAAAGTGAGTTGAGCAACAGAAAATTCAGATACCTCGAATCATTCTCAGAAGCTAGCAGCGACCGCAAATGACTGGGTATGTCATGGTGCTCATGATACAAGCCTCTATCACATAGTAGTTGCATGTCTTTTACTTGCTCCAACCAGCTTTGCTGAGATTCGCGGAACGAGAGAAACTTAACAACGCAGACAATGAAGGCTGGGAGAAAAAAATCTAATCTATTGATAAACATTGTTGAACTTGTAAGAGCACCTCAATATGCATCACAGTCTAACAATAAGGAAACCTCAAGTGGAGCTCATTGAATCTGATCATTATGACGCCACACAATGATTCAGAAATTAAACAATTAAAAATGTTTTAATTCTAAGTAAACTTACAAGCTGCTGTTCTTCATCTGTAAGTGAAGTGTCCATCTGACCAAATAGCGAATTCCATCTCACTTCATGCAGCTCCGCCGTCGAGTTACGAGAATCCAAGTCCAAACTTGTTACAGAATGAGGTTCATTTTCTTGGTTGCAAGGAAATTCATTGGACAACAAATGCGGCAGCTCAGTTTGTAATACAGCGCGTACTCTTTGCTTACTGCGTCTCAACGCTGCAATTAAACAACAGATGACATTCACACAGAATAAGACTGACGAGTCATTGTAGGAAGAGGAATAAATATTTCTGAAAAGTTAAAAGAATCATCACCAGCCAGACGTCCTTTTATATCCTGTTGAAGAAGTTCCAGCCATTGTGAAGCAACGCTTGCAGCTGAAAATTGAACTTAAGTCAGCCGCAAGGCTAAATTCTTCGCTCGTGAATATAACACAAAAATTCACCGTCTTGGTCGAAGAGTTAAAGATACAAAGGGGCACTATTTTTTCGACCAAGTAACACAAGAAATGTACAAAGCATTGCTACATAATAATCAAGCGCATATCGCATCATGTCAATAGATGCATTACCTTTCACTGAAAGAGAAGAAACACAGCTCTGATTATTTTCATTCGATATAGAGCTGGCATTCTCTGACATTTTTCTTGCTGAAGAAGAGAAGTTGAATTCTTCCTTTTTACAGTCAGAAAACATAATCGATGTCTGGTTGCCTATCTCTGTATCGACACGACACTGCAAACCAACTTCGTTTTCCCGTGCGCTCGTTTTGAAATGATCCAAGGCTGATGGATATCCACTTGTCTTCCTACTGGGTGCAAAACTGTTTCCAAACCCTTTTTCATGACGAGTGTGATGATCAAGTCCGAGATTACTACTTCTCTCAATTTCCATTCTCTCTTTTGTTTCTTTGCTTTTGCCATTATTTGAACTTTTGTTCGCCGTCGCGTCGTGCCTTTCGGGCCTCACCAGAGCTTTGAGAATAGAATGAACCTGTTTACTGTTCCTAACATGATTTATGATACCGGGGTTCAAGTCATTGAGCAGCCCGCTAGGAGCAGCAATTTTTGTGAACCTGTCCACCTGTTCTTTCTTAGCTTGTTCTATTTTAGCTTGCTCCATCTTTTTCTTCATGACATCCGCCTTATTTTTCCTTTGACGACTTTTTACAGGCGGAATTGTTACAACTTTATGAGATTGAGTTGATGAGAGAAAACCATTTTGCTTCATCTCCTTCCACACTTCCAACGGGTCTTTCGTTGCGACCGGACCAGTGACACTCCCACATTCAGACAAATGGGCACATTTTGCACGGCTCACCTTTTTGCAAGGATAAACGGGATTTGAGGTTGCTGAGCAGACTATATCCTTCTCCATACTGATCCCCACTTCCTTTGCAGTAGAAGGACCGATATTAGGCACTTTATCATTCTTTTTGAGTAAAGCTGTCCTGTCAGCAACGCCCACTACTGACTGGACAGCAACAGCATCATCCGTTTTCTTAGTCATATCAACTACTTTAAAGTGGGAGCGACGCAACACGGGTGCCGTTTCCATGCAGCTTCGGGGTACTTTAGCTGCATCCAAGTTATTAATTGCAGTCTCCTTGGCGATGCAAGACACATCTTCTTCACTGACATGGCTCCTGTTGTTTGCAACTTCTGTGATGAAAAATTTCATGAAATAGTGTTAGCTCCTAAGGTGCCAATTGAAATCCGTTGTGCTTACGCGTAAAGAAAACTTATCAGACAATCCATAACCAATTGACATATCTTCTGCTCTATATGTCTAAATGCAAATAATAATTAAAAAAAAAAAACTTATAAACTTCGATACACTCCATAACCATGCGCCAGTTTAGAAGATTTCCAGCATGTATACGCCACGAAAATGTGATTTCTCATCAGCGAATACCTTTTCAACTTATAGGAATGAGTGAAAACATCAGCAGTGCCACAGGAATCCTAAACTATGAAAATGGGGTTTTCCAATCAGTGAGAAGGAATTGCCGTAAATAAAAGTCTCCCAACCTTTAGAACGCAGAAAGGAATCGAAATCGTCCATTTTGAGCCTCTTCTTCTCATGCCCAAACGGATCTCCAGCCTCGGCGCCGCGTCTCTTCTCTGCGACCACCTAGCAAACAAGACACGCGCGAAACTGAATCCGGACCTAAGGCCGCAAAACCAGCGACCGAATCGAAAAAACAAAAGCAGCAAGCTTTACCTCAGATCCGCAGGCGGGCTCCCCCATCCGCCAGCAGAAACACCCAGTCCCAAAAAAAGGGTCAAAACTTCAAGCCGGAATCGGGGTCGTCCGGCGGTGGGCGGCGGCAGACATGCGAAACGAAAACCCTACTCCGGGAGCGGAATTGGAGGGTAAATTGGGCGCGGGAAGGAGAGAGGCGAGCGGGCGGGTGGAGGAGTAGGGCTAATGGGCGAAATGGGGATCTTGGGGTGATTGAGGGATTATGGAAGTGGGGTGGGTGCGATATGCAATATTTTGAATTTTCGGATATAAAGCGCGCAAGAGGGATCGTAGTGAGGGAAGGAGCGCAGCAGCGTCGCGTGCGTGTGTATGAATTTGATGCTGCGAGTGTTTTTGGTTTTGGGTTTGGAGGACAGCTTTCTCCCTCTCCCTCTCCCTCACGCTCAACCCCTTCCTTATTTATATATGATGTGATTGCCGATAACATGAGGGTTCTATCAAAATTAACTTAAAATTTCACTTCAACTATCACAAAATAAAGAGATAAAAATTCAAAAAGAATTTTGAACTATCATTAATTATATAAATTATTATAAAATTTAAATTTGTGTGTGAAAATTACATTATTTAGTTATCAAAATAAATCTTTTTCTATTTGTCGCTTTCTTTTTATAGATTTGAGTTTGACTTGTCATTTTGTATGTGAAATTTTATGATAAACACTATGATGATGGATCTCAATATGTTCGTATCGAATCCTACTTCGATAATATATTTTTATCATAATTTTATAATATTTATATTTTGAGTTATTTGACTTCAAAGACTAATTCATGGTAATTTTAAGCGACAAGTAAAAGATGACAGAGGGAGTATCATTTTACGCACATAAAGAAAATGACACATTTTCATACTCAATCATCAGTAATTCTCAATAAATTTAATACGAAAGTTTTCAAGCAAATTGATCTTAAGCGTCATCCAAAATCAGTCCAAATTTTTTCATTTCACCTTTTTTGAAAATCGTGGTAGTTCAGACTGCAATTGGGTAAGCGGTGATAGTTCAGAACCCCTTTTGGGATTTTTTTTCTAAAATAAATAAATGATATTTCACAAACATAAAATGATATTTTTCAAATTCAATTAATTCTAATTCTCAATAAATCTAATAAAATCGGTTGTATTTAATAAAACAATGATGTTTTTGACTCTGTTCTGCTCCCTCCGTCCGGATATACATGTCGTTTAAGGTTAAATTTAGCAGATTAAGATAATATTTAATGTTAGCGGTTGAGCAAATTTAATAGGTAAGAATTTGATGTATATTTTAAAATTTTTATGTAAAAGATAAAATTGATGGATTATTACAGGTGTAAAATTATTTTTTGTTAATTATGATAATGAAATCATTAATGTTCTACTTTTAAGATAGTTGTGGATATTAAATACAAATTGAAAAGAGTTAAGTGACAACTAAAAGTAGACAAAAAAATTCGATTAAGTGACATGTAAAAGAGGACAGAGTGAATAATTCTTAATAAATTTAATAAGATAAACTGTATTTATTGAATCAAGTTAATTGATCTTACACGAAATTCTAAATTAGTCCGAATTGTAATTAAAGAAGTGGAATAGTTCAAATCTCATTTAGTTTTGTCCTACAATAAACATGTCATTAATTTAATATATTTTTTAAGTTCAAATTATGTTTCATTTAAAATTTACATTTTCCAATTTTTGGGTGATTAGAGTTTGGTCCATGGAGTCAGGGATTCAAGATTTTGGGAAGAGTAGGAAGGTCATGGTTCCTGATGATGAGTAGCTAAGTTTTACACTCTCAGGAAGCTTACCAAAATATTTATTTAAATGGGGGATTCTATAAGTGGGTGTGTAGTAAGATTGGGATATACAAACGTGAACAATATGTCATCTCTAATAATTGTGATTAAAATAGTGAATATGTGCTAAAGTTAATTTGCAAGTAGAGGT
>NQLW01000039.1:1243182-1274230 GCA_002312845.1 Kalanchoe fedtschenkoi | reverse complement strand
ATAATTAATTATTAAATATAATATTAATGTATGATTCTGAATTACTATCATTTTAAAACATTAATGAATACTAATACAAATACATATATATATTTAATAGTTTTATTGGGAAAGGGGAGTTCAAAGTCAAGGAAAATGTGATCTATTTCGATGTGGATTTGAATCCTTGATATTTCGCCGATTCCCAAAACCTCACAACAAGCGATACATCAAGACTTAAGGGAATATGAAATAGTCCATCCAAGAATCTCCTGATAAATTTTTGGATGGACAGAGATTCTTGGATGGACACAGTCCATCACGTGGACTGTGGACTCATTAATAGAGTGGTGTCACGTAACACTTGAATCAACCCGTGACGCGTTGAAAAGTTAAAAAAAAGTTTATAATCAATAAAAAATCATCACGTATCACTTTGACTTTTCAAAGTGTCATATGACACCACCTTATTAGTGTGTCCGCAATCCACGTGGTGGACTGTATCCACCCAAAAATGTCTCCTCATTCCTCTCCTTAAAATAGAAAGAAAAAGAACAACAAGAGGGGGCATTCTTTAATAATACACAAATCAGCGGAGGAACTATAAATTTTATTTCGGGAATACAAAAATGTTTTTTTATGCTGAATGAGGTACATAAATAAAATAAATATAATTTTTTAAGCTTAATTGGGGTACAAATTTTTTTTAAACTAACTCGGAGTACAAAGATAAGAAATAAATATTTTTAGACTTAACTGAAAATACAAAAATTAAAATATATTATTTTTACACTAAAATAAGAACAATTTGATCCGAACCCAATGAAACCGCCACTGCACCAAATGCTTGATATGGTGAACCAGTAAGTACATGTTTGACAAGATATATTAAAAGTAGGATATATTTCAAAAGATATAATATTAATTATGTTTGTGAAGTTATTTGATATGAAATTAATCATCAAGATATAGTACGAAACACCCAAAAAAATGAATAAAAATATTTTAAAAATAATATTAATATCTACGTGGGATGTGAGTTAAATAATATTTTTGTTATTAATTTAATAATGTGATAAATGGTGCATAATACCAGTATCATTCAATACAACAAACGTTATTGCTTACTCCCTCTGTCCTCTTTTATATGTCACTTAATCAAAATTTTTTGTCCATTTTTACTTGTCACTGAATAATTTTCAATGCGTATTTAATATCAACAACTATCTTAAAACGTCAAATATTAATCACTTCTTTATCATAATCAATAAAAAAATCATTCATCATCAATAATAATCTACCAATTTTACTTTTTGTACGAATTTGTTTTAAAAAATTCAATCACTCAATCATTAAATTTGTTCAACCACTAGCATTAACTTCACCTTAATTTATTCAAATTAACCTTAAATGACATGTATTAGAGAACGGAGAGAGTAAAGTCATCGCATCATTTGAATTTGATTGGTTTAAATGATAAGAGAAAAGAGGCCAGGTTTTAGAGAGAGGGAGAGTCATATCCAGTTGGGTAAGACTATTCAATACATGATGACGATGATAAATACTTGGAGCTGGGAGCATACGGATGGATGAATAAGTTATTAGATACTGATGAGATCAAATTATTTGATTAATTTTATATTAATTCATTTGATTCTTATTCGAGAGTGTTATTTAACGATTTTACCTAGTTTTCATTTTATTGACAAATTTGGATTTTAATGCGAAAGTGTGAGGAAAAATTTTTATTACAAAGGACAGATAGAATTAGATCGGAGATCAAAAATCACTATCAGAGTGAGCGCACATCCGTGCGCTGGAACTACAGCCGCTGGCGAGGAGCAAATACGTGGCAAGAATAAGAAAGAAGTCAAGAGCGTTGATTCAATAGAAGCCGTGTGCATGACCTAGCGTGCAGTGAATTTTAAAGTGTCGTGCGACGTGTAAAATATTTCTAAAATCGGGTCATCAGATATAGAAAACTTTCAAGAGCCATAAATTTCACACTATATGTCTAAATTGGATAAAAATACTTATACAAAAAGAGGAAACAATTATATAGACTTTGATAAGAGGAGTCAAAGTCTAATTCTCAACGTATTTTTGCCAACTAATTCGTCATGCAGTGAAATTTCTTATTCGACTAAAGATTCCTAGTTTTCAATTTCCATCATTATCATGGTCGATTTTCGAGAGCCTTCTAATAAAGAGATGTATCATTGAAGATACTTAAATTAAAAACTCGTACAAATTCTCATTGACAAAATTGGTGTCATCCAAGATTATATAAGGAGTCGCCCCTCATTCAAGCAGTTAGTATCCGCAAAGAAGATATGGAGCCTTGCTAACTATAAATACGAAGACCAACTAAGGTAAGTTCGTTGTTGTTGTTAGCGAATAAGCATATATCTCTGCAATTCTTAAACATCAAGATTACATGTGATTTATTTTAAGAACTTCGCGGTTGTAGATAGCAAAGATAATATGATTCTTCGCTATCAAGAACATCGAACTAATCTTTAATTGATCTTCGCGGTTCTGGTTTGGGAAGATATATATCATGTTAACCGTTTCCAATTGTGAATATCCCCGTGACTACCATGTAAGCTGGTGACCGAGCAACCTACGCACATGTGTCATCTTCGTACTTAACAAAATTAAAGATACTCCTTTATTCGTCATTGTTAACGACGAAGATCAATAAGTAGGGTATATAATGTATATAAAACCTAAACGGATGTGTGAAAATGATAGAGAAGAAGCAAAAAAGATAGTTTAAAAAAAAAGGTTTGCAAATGTGGATCAGGTGATCTGGACTTGTTCATCTGCTGATTTAGAGTCGGGGCTTTGGCGTTGGGGTCCTTTTTGAGATTATTGGGGACTGAAATTTGATGTCTGGTGGGCTGAAAGTTGGGATTTGGATGTATTTGAGGATCATGTAGTAGAGAGACTTTTGTTTTTTGTTTGGGTTAAGGAATGACACCCAACCTCGTTGTAGTGCCGAACACATTTCAGTCTTGTGTCATGTGTGTTTAACCTGGTCCTAGTCCTACTTTCACCAACCCTCTTTCCACTTCCCTCTTTTGGTTAGATGAGAATAAGGTTTGTGTAAAAATTTTCTGATTGGAGAATTCACTGAAACAGTCTCCACCAAGTTTGTGTACCATAAAAGTGGGCATCACAATGTTACCAGCCATAAGAAACTGAGCTACCTGATAAGCACCTAAAATTTCAATCCATCAATAAATTACAGATTGGCACTTTAACACAACACTCAACCTGCTCGTCAACATGAAGATGGACAAACAAAACATTCGGAAAATAAGCAGATGTCTTGGCTAGGGAATGAGAATATAAATACTACCATAAAAAAAGTGCTGAAGATTCCATCCACGTAGCAAACGGTATGAAATGCAGAGATCACAATCACTTGAACAAAATTGTGAAGCTAATTGCATTGCTTTTGATAATAATTTATGAGGGTATTGGCTGAGGATGCATAAAAGAGCGGCTGCTTCTCATATTCTTTTTGAATTTGGTTTAACACCGCTGGTCTTGCCATTCTTCTTCTTATTCTTTTTACCACGCGTCTTCGCGTCTACCTTGTCAGATGATATGGCATCGTCATATTGAATAGGTTGTATTATTAACCCTGGTCGTTTCATCACCTGTCCAATAATGAATTGAAACTCAACATTAGGAATTTTTAGAGATTTATTAGAAGCTACAGGGATTAAATACAATTGGGCAGCAAGTCACCTCCGGACGGTTTAACTCCCCGACAGCTGAGGTAGGATTGAAGTCGGGACCAATAGGCATCCGCATGCTCTGCTCGAACACTTCTTGAGATGTGAACGGGAATGGAAGAGTCTTCGTGAAAAGCTTCTCTTGCTGTGAATTAAGATATTTAAAACTTCTTAGAATAAAGGAAAATGTGCCCGATAGAAACGACATGTAAAATTAAAGATCACGAACCTTCTTGTCGACCTTCTCTGATATTATTACATGCTTCAGATGTGAATCTTTCCTCTTCTTTACGCTTTCTTCTCTTTTCTTTTTCGCATCCTCATGTTCCCTCACCATCCATGGAGGCAGTCCTCTTCTCTTTTGATTGCGAGTCCAATCACCCCAGCCAGGAACCAATTTGGGTTCTTCAGGTTCAGGGTTCTCCTCGTTGAGCACTGCCTGCTTGTCCTTCTCAAATTCATCCACCACGTTATCTCCCGCAAAGGCCAGCTTTATAAGCTCTGCTTGAGAAGGAAGTTCGTAAGTGGACTGTGTGCCTGAAGATAGCATTCCATCAATCATCTGTCCTTCACTGTCTGCATCGCTTTCTTCGTCTACTTCCTGTGTGGCGGCATAGAGACAAAATCATAAAAATAGTAAGGCAGAACTAGCGTGATTATAGGTAACTTATTATCATACCTCAGCTTTATGTTCAGGCAGATCAAATTTCACCCTTTTCTTTGATTTCTTGGCATTTAGTTCCCCATCATTTTCCAATGCCATCTTCATATCATGTACACATTGAGAACATTCCAAACGGAACAGGTTAATCTTGCAAGAAGAAAAAGAAAGACATTTCAAAGAAGGAAGCAAGTTTATTTGTCATACCTTTGGGTGTTGTTCAATCTGATCAGTAACACTGAGGTCCTTGCTGGCTTTTCTCTGCTCAGAATTATCAAAAGTTAAAAACACATGTAAGAATTCAAATCCGCTGACAAGAAAGATCACACAACACATGGGCAAAAGAAAAAGACAGAGGGAAGAAAGGAGGTACGCATTTTCTTTCATATGTATCGGAAACTGACCTTTTGCACAGGGTTTGGAGCAAGAATGGAAACTTCATATGTTGTTTTTGGCCCAGGATCTTTAACAATGTCCTTGAAATTCTATCTCAAGAAAATCCATCAGTTGCATATAAAAGACAGAATTTCGTTTATCTGAACAGGTTAAACATCCAGTTACCTTAAACAAAGATGTTGAAGTATCCGTCTGGAAAAAAGCAGCATCTACATTCACGTCCTGCAACTTGTCGAGATTTTCAGAATCAACAAAATCTTTTGTCTCGACTTCATATTCACTATCGCTGCTGTTATACTCAACTTTAGGTTTGACTCGCTTTTTTGATGGCTGAGCATCCTTCTTAACATTACCAAAAACTCGTCTACCATTCGTCACCGGGACCGTAGAGCTTTCTTTCCCTTCTGTATCCAGTAGTGTCTCATAATCTTGAATGGCAAGCCGAGCCTCTTCATTGGCTGTATCTTGCTGTTTTTTCAAGCACCGGACCTGCATAACAAAATACCATAAGAAAATCAAGATCGAACTTACTAATTTTAATAGTTATCTCTAATAACATCAAGATAAGATATTAAATAAATTACCATGAAAGGTAACGACAAGACACCAGAGCTTGGTAATTCCTCTTCATCTTTCAAGGATTTGAGTGTCTTCTGCTTTGCTTTCTCTATTAACTTGGCATCAGAACCATCTTCTACGTCTGAGTCAGCAAAAGATTCACCATCGCTGCTGTCATTATCATCGTCATTGCTACTGTCAGAGTTCACAGATTTAATTTTTCTAATCAAACGTTCATGTTCACGGGCCTGCACAGCCATAGCTGCACGTGTTCCTTCATCTTGTTTTTCCAGGCCACGCGATAAGATTCGCTTTCCCCATCTGGAGCTGTTTTTGTGTTTCAATGTCATGCGTTCCTAAACACAAAAAAGTCAGCTATCCATTTGGATGTTACAGCACTAAACGTTCGCAAACCAAAAAATTGCGCAACTACAAAAATATGTTACCTCTGCACGATCAAGTTCTTGTTTCATTGCCTGCTTTTTTGCAGCTTCTGGATCCATATGCAAATCACTCAATGACTTCAATTTACCTTTCTTGTTTAACCGATGGTAAGTCTTAGATTTGATCTTTTTTATACGTTTTGCTTTCATTTCATGTTTGAAAAGGATGCTGCGCATTTCAGCGAGACGATTTTGACGTTCTCTCCCTTCTTCTACAGGAACCTGCCCAAAGTAGATTTCATATACATTCGACAAAAAAATCTATGATAGTGAAAAATACAGCTTACCCCATAAGTTTTAATAAATCAAAGTTATTATGGAGATAACGCAATAGACATTAATATCAAATAACCCACAGGCTAACTTTAAGCTTACAATTTCACGCATACTTAGTTGACAACTGTCAGCTTGATTTAATTGAAAATGTAATTCAAATTAAAGGAGCCTTTAATAAAACTAAAAGAAGTAACTCAAATACGAACCTTGTTTAATTCAAGCAGTCGGAAACCGTCTTTCATATGAGCTTCCAAAATCCGGTCATCATGAACTAAAGAGGCCATTTGCAACTCAAACTCAGTCCGAAGTTTGAACGCAGAAGCGATTGCACCAACGGTCGAGAACCCCAAGTTTGTATTGTCATCGAAGTAAAGGGTTGGCGCTTCCCTATTCCTCTTAACTACAGGCTCCATTTTAGTGATGTCTTTCTTTAGCTGTTCATATGCTACTTTCCTTTCCAACTTGTCTTTATCTGGTTTCGGAAGAGGAGCATGGACAGAAACGGGCTTCTTCTCCATTTGCTCAATTCTCTTTCGTACTTTACTATACTCATCGGGTTTCTCACGAAATCCATCAATGAGATCCTCTATGGTGATGGCACCACCACCCTCCAAGATGTCACGGGTCGCATTATATTCAGACTCTGGATGCACCTCAGATACGACAACATTTTGTTTCTTCCTTTCACCTGCCAGAAAGAGTCAAAGTTGAAACAACCCAATTACGACTACAAATTGAAAACACAGTTCCTGAATACAAAAGCGTATCCATTAATTAAAATTAAAACTCCTCATCACACAATTCACAACAATCTGGCCGCTCAAATTTACCTTCAAAAACTGTGGCTGGCATGTCAGTGACTCTTTTTAGCATTCTACTATGCCTTTCTTCTTCATCATCCTCTTCATCATCACTGTCATCAGCCTTGCCGAACATGTTTCCAGTAAAGATGCCGTCCTCATCACCACTACCGCCGTTGATCAGTTCATCATCAGATGGGACATCTTCATCCTGTAAAACATAAAAGAAAGCAAGATTGCTTGTAGTTATTACACAAAGCAGGAAAACAAACAATCATACCGAAAATTATAACTCCCAGCTACAATCACGCACATCACAAATCACACAAGCACTCATAAGCAACTCCATCCTTGAATCAAGATTAATGTCAATGCCATCCTTCATATACAGAGCAAAAGTCATCAAAAATACCTTTGCTTTCGATTTTTAATCTTATCTAGAAAAGCTTCTAACAGAGACCCGTCCACACAAAATAACACTTCCTACCATCTTCTCAATTCGAATCAAACACCTATACCAGCTGAATTACTACACGATCATTAATAATATATCAACTCAGCTGAATCACTACACGAAACAGCATTAATAAAAAAAAACGCAATCCGAATCAAACATCAACCCAAACTGAATCACTAAGCAGCACCAATACAGAATCAAAGACCAAGAAAAACACGATCTTCTAATCAAAGAAATCATGCTCAAACGAACTCAAACTCAGAAACATAATTAGACAAACCTCAAAATCGTCCGGCAAGTCGATCTTAAGTTTCTCGACCGTATCAAACCTCCTATTCTTCTGCAACTCCTCCTGAGGTTTCTCAGCTACATACTCATACAAATCATTCACATCCTCGACGCCGTAATCTCTCGGCACCTCTTCCTCACCCTCGCTCGTCTCCTCCTCCTCCTCCTCTTCATATCCCCTCTTCGAACCAATCATGTCGATCTGCTTCCTCATCGCCTCCGGCAGCCGCGGCCCGGTCTTCCTATCTCGCCCGCCGCCCTTGCCCTTCTTCACACCGGACCCATTCGAGCTAAGTTCAACTCCCTTCTTCCTCGACTTCCCAATCTTCCCTCCTTTCGCCATCGGAAGGGTAAACAGAACTCGGCGCGAGAGAAAATAAGGTCAGGTTTTTGCAGACAAGAATGCAGAGGTTGTTAGGGTTAGGGCTAGGGCGTCCCAGTTGAAGCTGTTTTTGCGAGGTCTTCCAATTGCTTCGTTTCAATGTCGCCTTACGGTTTTTTTGTCTTACACTACATCGCCATCTAATATGTATTTTTTTAGGGGAAAAATTCAAAATAAGGTTTGAATTACAAAGTTTATTTAATTGCGCTCGAAATTATTATGATTTTTCAAAAATATGTGATAAAAAATTAGATTAATTTTTTAAAATAAAATTTAATATTATATTATATTTTTAAACTAATTTTATTTAAGACTTAAATTTGTGTGTGAAAATTACGTCGTTTGATTATCAAAAACGTCATTTTCTTTATGTGCACAAAACAATATAATTTATTTTTATAACCAAATAACGTAATTTTCGCACACAAATAATATAGTTTATAAATATAATAGTAAATTTTATTTTAGAAAATCAGTTCAATTTTTTTTCATTGCACCTTTTTTGGAAATCGTAATAGTGCTGATTAATTAGGTAAGTGGTGATAGTTCAAGGTCCCTTTTGAATTTTATCTTTTTTACGACGCTCAGAACTTAAAAATCAATTTATTATTATATTCAAATATTATTTTTTTAGTATATACTGTAAATATCAAAAAAATATTTATGCGCAAATAATTAAAATTTTATAAAATTAAAATTTATGGTAATAATAAATTAGCATGACACTTCCACATAAGGAAATAAAAAACGCAAATTCTTGGATACCGAAAGCACTCATCTAGGAGGGTGTTCTCGCTCGAAAACGATGTAGTTTTGATTCATCATCTCTATAATAAATAGTAAAAAATAAATAAAAATATAAAAAATCAGAAAAATTAATATATATATATTATCTTGATTTATAAAATTTTAAATAAAAATTATTAAATAAATTTAATATTTTATATTAATGTAATTTTAACTATGTTCATTGGATGATTAATTCATCATATGAGCCGATATGTTCATCAAGTGAGCTATTATGTTCAATAGATAAGCTATTATGTTCATCAGATGATATATTCATCAGATTTAATAATATGTCTATTAGATAAGCAGTTATGTTTATCAGATGAACTGCTATGTTCATCAAATGAGCTGCTATGTTCATCAGATAATATGTTCATCAGATAAGCTACTATGTTCATCAGTTTTCATAATATGTTTATTAGATTTGATAATATGTTCATCATATGAGTTATTATATTCATCAGGTTTGATAATATATTCATTAGATGATATGTTCATCAGTTGAGATGATATGTTCATCAGCTGAGCTGTTATGTTCATCAGTTGAGATGCTAAGTTCATGAGTAGTTATGTTCATCATATTAGCTGCTATGTTTATTAGATGAGTTTGTATGTCATCAGATAATATGTTAATCAAGTGAGGTGTTATTTTCATCAGATTTGATAATATGTTCATCAGATGAACTATTATATTCATCAAATTTGATAATATGTTCATTAGATTAGCTATAGGTTCATTGGATGATATGTTCATCAGATGAGACGATATGTTCATCAAATGAGCTGTTATGTTAATTAGATGAGATGCTAAGTTCATGAGCACTTATGTTCATCATATAAGCTGCTATGTCTATTAGATGAGCTTGTATGTTCATCAGATGAGAC
Organism: Kalanchoe fedtschenkoi; assembly: GCA_002312845.1. Classification (NCBI taxonomy): domain Eukaryota; kingdom Viridiplantae; phylum Streptophyta; class Magnoliopsida; order Saxifragales; family Crassulaceae; genus Kalanchoe; species Kalanchoe fedtschenkoi. The sequence goes on along the minus strand of NQLW01000039.1, from coordinate 1,264,570 downwards.
TATATGTTCATTAAATGAGCTTCTATTTTCATCTGATTTGATAATAAGTTCATGAGATGAGTTGCTATGTTTATCAAATTTGATAATATGTTTATGAGATGAATAAACTATTTTTTAATGAATATAAAAATATAAATTTGTGAATTAATTATTTTTATTTTTTATTTGGACTTTTCTTCTAAAACAAATTTTAAAATTTTTCTCTGATTTTTTAAAAATTTTCTGATTTTTTATTATTTATTTTTTATTTACGGAATAATAAAATGTATTAATAAAAATAACGTAAAACAACATCATTTTTAAACGAGAGATAGACTCGGTCCATTCATAAGTGATTTATAAAAAGACCGTCTTCGGCCGAATTGCTGTCATTATGTGTGAGTTTCTGTTTAGATCCGGATCCGGATGGTCCGGTGCTGCTGGTTTAGAAACCAAGTTAACAAGCGGATCTGAACTGAAAAAACGGAAAGCAATATTTAATTAATTAAATTAATTACTGGTAAAAATTTTATTTATGTATTTCGAATCAGGTTCAAAAATCGGGAGAAGGGTGACTTGTAGCGATATTAATCTTCGCAACTGAATCGCAAACTTTATTACGATCAATGGCGAAATCGAGTGCGGACGATGAAGAGCTGCGGCGGGCGTGTCAGGTGGCCATCGAAGGCACGAAGCAGAAGATCGTGTTGTCGATTCGAGTCGCAAAGAGTCGAGGGATTTGGGGCAAATCAGGGAAGCTCGGTCGGCAAATGGCGAAACCTAGAGTCCTCGCACTGTCAAGTATGTTGAATTTTTCTGTTTTTGTATTTTTGTTGTTGTTGTTTGGAAAGTGATCCGAGCTGATGCATTTGGAGTGATGTGAGTCATTTTTGTGGATTAATTGTGTTGGTGATGAAATGTGATCAGTTGAGGGTTTGGTGATTGGAGTAATGTGGATGGTTTTTGTGGAATTTCTAGGTTAGAGATGGTAGAAATTGAGTTATTATGTTGTTCTAGTTTGATGACTGATGCGGCATTTTCGGTTGATTAGTTGATTTTGTTGCGGAATTTTGTAGCTAAGTCAAAAGGCCAGCGGACTAAAGCATTCATGCGAGTTTTAAAATATTCTAATGGGGGAGTTCTTGAGGTGATTTTGAACTATTTCTATCTGGTAGTTGCATAGTCTGATGGAAATGGGAGTATCTAGTGTCCGGACGCAAATAATTTGTTTTTGTTTAGCCTGCAAAACTGTACAAGCTGAAGCATCTTTCAAAGGTGGAGGTTTCAACTAATGATCCAAGTGGATGTACATTCACACTGGTATTGATCTGTACCTTAAATGCTTGTTGTGAATTCTGCTGCTTAGCAGTTTCCTTAGCATGCTGTTAGAGGGTTAAGCTCATTCTACATGGCTTCATTCTCGTTTTTGGTTGTTGTAGGGCTTCGATAACCTGAGAAGCCAGAGTGTCTCCCCACCCCAATGGACAATGCGCAATGTTGATGATAGGTAGTAATCTATGATGAGCATAAAACTTAATTGAGTAATGGTTTCATTTTTGTATATTTTTGCTTCCCATGTAGGAATCGGCTTCTTTTTTCTATTCTTAACCTTTACAAAGATATATATGGCCGTCTTCCTAAAGTGGTTGGTATAGATGTTGTCGAGATGGCTATTTGGGCTAAGGTGTGTAGTGGTTTGTTGCATTTCACATCAGTAGCGATAAATAGTTAAATTGGTGGTGATCTTGTGTAGATCTTTCTGCTTTTGGCTTGCAAATACAGGAAAATAAACCTACCGTCGCTACAACTACTGCTAAAAGGGAGGTGCATGATGGGCGTGGGCCAAATGAATCCCAACTAACAGAAAGTGACATGAAAGTAAGCGTTGAAAAAGAACTAGTCTCTCAAGCTGAGGAAGAGGACATGGAAGCTCTATTGGGCACGTATGCACTGTGAACTATCCCTGTTTTAGATTTGGTTGCATTCAGTCTCATTTCTCTGCAGACTGTATAAGATGTTTTTCGCTGATTGTTCATCGTTTCTTCTTTTCTTTCTATCCTCTGAAATACGCATTAATGGGTGTCTCATGTCTAATCAATGAAACAATCGATAACAGTTACTCTATTGTATTTTACTTGTTGGGTCAGCTTGCATGTCTTGTTGTATAAAAGAAAGTTTGAGCATAATAAACAAACATTTAATCACAAATGGAAGGAAAAGGGTAAAAAATGTTTATGGCAACCTAACAGATGAGCGTTGCTGGTGCCCAACTAGTACATGCATTCTATTGCCCCTACTTTTTGTTCCGATGAAGTCGCTTTCAGCTTGTCGATTTTGTGTTGCAGATATGTCATGGGTATTGGTGAAGCAGAAGCATTTTCAGAGAGGTTGAGGCGGGAACTTCTCGCGTTAGAAGCAGCAAACGTGCATGCTATTTTAGAAAGTGAGCCTTTGGTGGATGAGGTGAAGTTTCCATGTCATTCAGTTTCCGACATTGTAGTCATCCTCTTGCGTCAGATTTGTCTACTCAATATTTTATCTCAAAATCATCTAATATTTGTGGCTACATTGTTCGTTGCATTTCGACGCATATCTGTCCATCTTGTCGATTTAATTTCTATTCAATTGTATTTATTGCGGCATTCAACTCATCCATCCATTCACCGGGTAGTTGAAGTTACTGGAAGTGCCTCTGTATAATTTACAGAATTTTTGAAACAACTGAAGAAATGATATGTGTTTCAACATACACCAAGTTCAGGAGTCTAACAATTGTATCGTAAAAAGTATCAAACTGTTCTACTATAATGATGTAAAGACACCCAAACATATGTGGAATATGATTTTTTTATTTCTCATATTGCTTAGCGCATCATGAAAATGTGCATTTGTTTTAAATTTGCGTTCAGGTATTGCATGGGCTTGAAGCAGCCGCAAACTGTGTCGAAGACATGGATGAATGGTTGGGGATGTTCAATGTCAAACTGCGGCACATGAGAGAGGACATTCAATCGGTACCTTCAGGAGTTTGAACTCCTATAGAGTCATATGCACGTTGCACAAACATTTCAAATTCAAAATAAATGGCATTTTGTTTTTATAGATAGAAACACGTAATAACAAGTTGGAGATGCAATCAGTGAACAACAGAGCACTTATGGATGAACTTGATAAGCTCCTCGAAAAGTTACATATTCCTCCTGAGGTATTTCGCAGTTAATGCACTTCAAACTGTTATTAGAATTTTAACTTATACTTGATTGTTAACATTTCTTGGTTTAGCATGCAATGTGTTTGACAGATGGCTCATTCGATGAAGCAAGTATGGTTCAGAATATTGAAGCCTGTGAGTGGTTAGCTAGTGCACTGCAAGGGGTGGAAAAGTCTAAATTTGACCCTACATATGCAAACATGCGAGGCGTATGTATTCTGAATTGCATTTTTATAGTTTTCATCAACAGATTTATGTATCCGTTGCTTATTAAGACACAAGTTATGGGTTCAAAAAGTTTGTTGCTGATAGTGGTTCTTAAAAGAGCCACTAATAGCTGTTATTGCCTCTACAGATAGACTATGTGTAATAACTCATAACAGGTTATTTTTTTGCAATACCAATAAATTTGTTTGGTTGAATTGACTGGGACTTCACAGGTCAGAGAGAAGCGTGCCGAACTTGAAATCATCAAAAGTACGTTTGTCAGAAGAGCATCTGAGTTTCTGGCAAACTACTTTGCCAGTTTAGTGGATTTTATGATTAGTGACAAGAACTACTTTTCCCATGTATTCTTCTCATCCTCTATGAGATTATGGTTGGGGTTCTTGGGACTGCATTTTGTAATTTTATCTTATGATCAACACAGCGAGGGCAACTGAAGAGGCCTGACCATGCTGATCTACGGTTTAAGTGTAGGACGTATGCTCGCCTTCTGCAGCATCTAAAGGTATTTTTTATTTACCATCTTCCTTTGTTCTAGTGTACTCATACTTGCATTCAGTTATAGCTCCGAGTTTAACAAAACTCTCCAAATACTTTCCCCAACACAATAATAATGCTAACCATCTTTTTATTTCCCCATTCGAACGCGTTCTTTTGCACAGAATCTTGACAAAAGGAGCTTGGGTCCATTACGGAAAGCTTACTGTGGCTCTCTTAACTTACTTCTGCGTCGAGAGGCGAGCACTTATTTTCCTCTTAATTTGAAGATGCATCTGCATGTTCAGGCATTGTTGACGTAAGAAATAATTTAAATGTCTTCTCATCAGGCTCGTGAATTTTCAAATGAGCTTCGTGCAAGCACTAAGGTGCCAAAAACTCAGATTATTTGGCTTGATGCTGCATCTGGTGCTTGTCCAAATGCGAATAATAATGAGAGTGCGACAGTGTCTGATGCATACGCCAAAATGTTAACAATATTTATTCCTCTTCTTGTGGATGAGGTATGTTATCAGCTCTGTTTTGATAATCAGCAAAACGATTTCTTTTCTTTTTAATTTTTGTTTTGTGATTGTAGAGTTCTTTTTTCGCACACTTCATGTGCTTTGAAGTTCCTGGAATAGCTACACCAGGGAGCAAAACTGGAACCGATGATGATGACGATTTGGGAATCATGGACATTGATGATAATAACAGCAAAAATGGTAAACCTTCCTTATACACATCATCATCTCAATAATTCAGCATCTTCTGTAAAGTTCTACTTCGTACCCTTAAAGATTCTTGTGTTCAAAACTGTTATCTGCTTGCAGTTACAAATCCTGCAGAGCTAGCAGCATTAAATGAGTCACTTCAAGATTTACTGAATGGAATTCAGGTACTTGTTACATTGGTTGTCATTGTGTAGTAGTTTTGATATTTCATTGGTTCTATTTATTGAACTCAATCTTCTTGCACTTATCTTTAGATCCTTGCATTAGTGATTTGTCTGTCAGGTTACTGACATGTAAACCAAGGGAACACTGTGGTCGGAAAGTATAATAGTAGTTTAAAGAATTAAGATTTAGTACGAGTAAGATATTGAGTGCTGACATTGGATATTATCTATAATGATCATCACAATAATCTACTCTTAGTCGCCGTAAGTCTCGGCTTCGTGTGCGTGGCTGAGGGCTATCTTTGAGGTGACAAGAACTGAAGAGTAGAGTAGTTACTACCCTGCCTAAGTCAGTGATTATCCTGCCTAGTTATTGTTTATTTTTACTTTCCACTCTGTGAAAGCCAATTATGACGTAATTTTCAACGATACAAGTTAGTTTCTTTCAAGAATCGATGGCAACTGAAAAATAGGATGCGCAAGCATCTTAGTATATAGTGTTCAATAATGGGTGATACAACAATCAGTCCGAGGAACTTGTCATCATCCTCTCTTCTATCTATTCTTGCTCGAATATTTATTTATTGTTTGCTTCCATTTTTTAGTTTTCATTTTTGACGTGTTCATTCAAAACTGTAAGTTGTTTTATTCCCTACAATATTTAGGAGGACTTCATTGCTGTCGTGGACTGGGCATACAGAATTGATCCTTTGCGCTGCATATCAATGCATGGCGTTACTGAACGCTATATTTCTTCCCAGAAGAATGATGCTGCGGGTTATGTCCGGATCTTGCTTGATGATTTAGAGTCAAGAATTTCAATAAACTTTGCCCGTGTAAGTTCATTAACATTGCAGCGCTGTAGTCAAAACTATGTATCTAAACTTAGACCTAGTGTACATTCGATGTATTCCACAGTTTGTTGAGGAAGCTTGTCACCAGATAGAACGATATGAAAAAAATGTCAGACAAATGGGTGTCTTGCAATATATTTCCAGGTAACATATCTTTTAGAGTTTCGATGCTTACATTTATTATTGGATTTTCCTCTTTTTAGACTCTTTTTGCAAATTTCAAATGTTAAATACTTAGTTTCTTTTTCTGTAGTTCAATGATACGGTGTGTGGCTAATTCGATTTGAACAGATTTGCTATTCTTGCAACTCGGATGGAGCAGTACATACAAGGGCAGTCAAGAGATTTGGTCGACCAAGCCTACACAAAGCTTGTAAGTTCTGATGAAGTGTATTTTTAATATGACCATCTCATTTGCTAAACATTGATGCAATCCGTTATGTCTCCTGGGAAAATATTTGACAGGTCAGCATGATGTTTGTTACTCTGGAAAAGATTGCGCAAACCGATCCAAAATACCAAGACATTTTCCTTTTGGAAAACTATGCTGCATTTCAGAATAGGTATGTAATTACAAACCTTCACCACTTCTTATTTGCATCAAGTTTTCAGCTGTATCTGCGATGTTAATCTGGGAGCTTTATGTGCAGTTTATATGACCTTGCTAATGTTGTGCCAACGTTAGCCAAGTTTTATCACCAAGCAAGTGAAGCCTATGAACAAGCTTGTCTAAGGCATATCAGCATGATCATTTACTATGTAAGTACTCAGTCGTCACCTAGCTGATTCTTATTTTGAAATCAACCAGTAGGCGGGCTAACAACAAAAATCAAGCCACTGGCTGTCCATGAAGAAGGTTTGTTTAAGATCATGCATTTCCTTAATGATGTTGCTGTCTGCAGCATTTTGAACGACTTTTCCAGTATGCTCGAAGAATTGAAGATATGCTGTTAACAATGCCACCTGAGGAGGTAACTGATTTCAGTTTTCCGTAAGCTTTAACCTGTTCTGTTATCTCTGCATCAAATTATATGCATGGACTAGGTTGGTATTAATCTATTATTCTACACTGCATACAGTATACGGCATTTGAGTACCATTGCTGGAATCCATTTCACTGGCGATGTCTCACTTTATTATTTCTTCTTCAGATCCCCTTCCAGATTGGTATGTCCAAACAAGACCTTCGAAAGGTGTTGAAGTCCAGCTTATCTGGGGTAAATAACCGATTTACTGTAAAAAAAAAAACTTATCCAGCACCCTCCAGGATTCACTAACATCTCTCTCCTGTTCAAATAGCTTGACAAGTCAGTGAGTGCTATGTATAGAAGATTGCAGAAGAACTTAACTAGTGAAGAACTTCTGCCTTCTCTGTGGGACAAATGCAAGGTATGCCACCGGTATATGACACATTAATCTCTTTAATTCTTCTCTCATCAACAACGCATTAAGGGATCATCCTTTTATGTTTTCTGAGTAACACACGTGCATTAACTCCGGCTCCCACATATGATGTTTTGACGTATTGGCAGAAAGAGTTTCTTGACAAGTACGACAGTTTTGTGCAACTGGTAGCCAAGGTTTACCCTCAAGAGAGCATTCAGCCGGTGGGTGAAATGAGAGATTTCCTTGCCTCTCTGTAGTGGAGGGGCAGCTTGATAATCGTCAGCTATGTGATTGGCACATTAAGGTTAGACTCCAGATTAAATTGTTGGATCCATTATTTTCTTAGCAGTGTATTTGGTATGTTTCCATCCTGGAACACCACACAGCTGCTGCCTATCAGGATCGACACAGGGCTGCTGCAGACGCATTTTGACATCAGATTTTGACGCTTCTCTGCATGTCTACAGCTCTAAGCCCCAAAATCTGCAGTAACTTTATGTCCACGAAGCCATTGATGCTATATTGAAATATATGAAATTTTTGATTCAATTTTTTTTTAAGATGCTCACTTTCGAAATTATATAATCATAGGAAGTAAGAGGATACTCTGACGGTTGAGAATTGAGAACAAAAAACACGTTTTCTTCTGTATATTTTCTATGCATATCTGATACTCATCATATAAATTTCTATCAGTACATCTGCAGAAAAGAAAAAAAATGATTGTGTTCATATACATCTAACTATTTATCAACTGAGGACTTGTTGATGGCATGTCTGCACGAGAGCTCGGAGAGAATGAATATACAGACAGGCAACCACACCAGCAAAACAAACGAGGTCTAAGCCGCTGACAACTGGTATATTCTTAAGCTTCTCCAAAACTACTACTTGAATTTGAGCCGAAGCAAGCAACTGATTGTGACTCTTCCTCAGTTAGCCAGAACTTACTCTGTAGCGAAATAACCAGAACAAGTTGGACCTCGGAAAATATAATGCTCCTTCTATGACATGTTTTCATCCGGCATACAATCTCATCCCGAATATGAGCATAGTAGTTGAAATCAGGAGCATGTCTGTAAGTAAAAGTTCATAAATTCAAGATATTCAGACTTCAGACCAAATCTTTCACACAAATGAAGAAAAAACTAGTGTCAGTCTGATAGAAATCTACAAATCACATTACCCACGGCCTCGATAAGGAGCTCGATGACGTGCCCTTGATCTGATCTATGCGCCATGTTATGGAAGTACTGCACATATAATCGAAGAATAGCAACGCATCCCTAAAATTCAAACCCAACAAGTGCAACAATCAAACTTATACTACTCATCATATTTCCAAACACCAGCCACCTCACACAACGTACCTCAAGAAAACACAAGACTGACCCAAGCAAGGATCCTCCAACAGTAAGCAAAGTGAAGAATCGGCAATCCACAAGTCCCTGCAAAACCCAGTCCGTGAAATCATCAAATCTCAACGTCCTTTCAAATATTATGTATATAGATTGGATCAGTTGTGAACACTTTTGAATTCTTGACCAATCATTTTGAATATTAAACCACCGCGTTTTGATTCAATGATTTTCTTATTTAACTTTACTTTTTATACTTTGTTTAATTATCTTTATTTAGTAACGTATATCCTCTCATAAATTTCTCCACCTAATTTGAAGAGAGATACAATTGATTGTCATATTTAATTGTGATATATTTGCTGAATAATTTTTGCACGGTCTCTTCATCCTAAAAATTCTCTCAACCACCTCACATCGTCTTCTTTTCCTCTCTGTGGGTCTCAGTCTCTTCTTTCAGCTCCACCGCTTCTTATTTTCTTCAACTCCACCATAGACTCGGCTTTCCATCCGAGTCAACGAGTCATATCTGGGCAGATCCATACACACAACAGTGTTACAACGCCTGAACTAGTTTAGATCCATGGCAGCCGCTCGCTTCCACCAGATCTGGGCACACAACCTCTTCATTGCTCATCCACGCCTCCAGATCCAGCCTCGATCTGTTAATTGCAGTCGTACTTTTCACAACATATATATTAATTGCTGCTTCACACTTTCAAGTATTTTAGTTGTTATGGTGTGGATGTGATGAAGAAATATGTGACTTTCAGTCACTGGAGATAGACATAGTGTTTGGCGAGGAGAAGTTTTGGCAGTGAACATGGCCTGCAATTTTTGTATACAGAGAACATGTGATTTCTGAGTTTTGACAGTGAACATGTGCCTGCAGTTTTTGTCTGCAGTGAATATTCATTTGTAGTTTTGTCTGCAGTGAACTTGTGCCTGCAGTGAACTTATGTTTGCAATTTTTATAAGCAGTGAACGTGCGACTTCTGATTTTGTACAATGAACATTTGTCCATAATTTTTGCCATAAACATGCGAAGAATGAACATTTTGTCAATCATTTTTCGAAAGTGAACACGTGTCTGCAGTTTTAACAGTGAATATTTGTCTGTAGTGTTTTACAGTGAACATGCAAAGGGTCATTAATTTATCTGCAGTCTTTTTCAAGTAAATATTTGCCTGAATTTTTTATAATGAATATTTGTTTACAGTTTTTAGCAGTAAATATGCGAAAGGTGAACATTTATTTGTAGTTTTTGATAGTGAATATTTGTTTGTAGGTTTTATCTGCAGTGAACTTGTGCCTACAATTTTTGTCTGCAATGAACTAGTGCCTTCAATTTGTGTATGTAGTGAACATGCGACTTCTGCTTTTTTACAGTGAACATATGTCTACAATTTTTTGGCAGCAAACATATATGCAATTTTGGCAGTTCACATTTGTTTGTAATTTTTGACAATAAACATGTATTTTTTGATAGTGAACAATGATAAAAAAATAATTTAGCATTGAACATGTAATATTTTTCTACAAATTTTTGATAGTGAATACGATTAATGATAAAACAAGAAAATACGAAATAAAAATAAGATCAAAACATTCAAAGGTCAATTTTACCCTGTATAGTAAGTTGCATCATTAATTAAAGCGAGTATTAGATAATTAATAAACATAATAAATAAACTTAAAAAAGAAATAACATGGTTGGTTCAGAATTGTACACAATTTGTTCACAATCTAAGTGTTCGCAACGGATCCGTCCCCATTATACTCTACTCTTCTACTAAAACAGAACAACATCACTAATTACCAGCAGGTCATATAACTCATCTATTATAAAATAATTTTGAGTAGAATATAGTTTATTAATTTTCTATAAATTTTAGAGTTAGAATATAATGATAAATAAATTAACATATATATCTTTACATCAAAATAAAAAAATAAAAAATAGTCTGTTTGGTGCAACGTCATATAAGTTAGCTGAGGGATTGAGCAAAAAATATAAGATTTTGCTACTTCTTATTTTGTTTTGAGGATTAAAAAGTTCTAGTGTTTTTCCGTATTAGATTTATATAGTCTATATTCATCAGTTGTGCTTATATATTAACCAGTTGACCTGCTATATTCATCAGATGATTTATGCTTCAATTCTTGCAGAAAATAATTACTAGCGAATATAGAAGCAGAACTGATGAATATTCACCAGTTGTACTTCTATATTCACCAATTGTATATATAAGCACAACTGACGAATATAGAAGAAGAACTGATGAATATGAAAGCAAAACTAATGAATATGGAAGCACAGCTGATGAATGCGGAAGCACAATTGATGAATATATAATCATAAATAATCTGATGAATATAGAAATAAAACTGATGAATATGGAAGTAAAACTGATGAAATAGTGATGAATATGGAATCATAAATAATGTGATGAATATAGAAACAAAACTAATGAATATGAAAGTAAAACTGATGAATATGAAAGCATAATTGATGAATATGGAACTATAAATAATCTGATGAATATCGAAGCTATGGAACCATCGTAAATAGGAGTAGGTGCTCTCGGAGGACGGAAGACTGATTGATTTTTATTATACTAATTTTAGGGGATAAAAATAAACGTATAGACACGTTTCTTTACTCAATCATATTAAAAACCCATACTCATTTACATGTAAATAAAAACCTGGAGAAGATTCACGCCTAGCTGACCCGCATTCCGAGGAGTTGCAACTCTCTAACTGGGCAGCTTCTTCTAGTGCCGCTGCCCCGAGACATAGACGAGAGAGTGTCGCGTAGCTCGTCCGAGGATGTGTTTTCTTTCCTTGTTGCAGGATACGAGGTTTCGACCATAAAGCCTCTCCTGACTCTTGCAGGCTGGTTGCGGGGTCTTCGGCCCTCAATGGCTCTATCAATAAAATTCTGTTTTTTTTTATACAAAAAATGCTGATGTATAACTCACCTAAGAACCGGCATTGACCTGCAACTCGACATGCGGCCCCGCAGAGCCCCCAGACCCATTGGAGCATTCGACTAATGAGCCGCGACACGTCGGGCAAGACGAGTGAGCCGCCAGCCACGTGTCGATGCACTTGACATGGAACCCATGGTTACATCTGGGCAGCACTCTCACTCTCTCGCCATCCACAAACTCACCTAGGCAAATCGGACACTCCGTGGCAGGGATGTTTACCTCCGAGGCCTTGTACACCGCCACCGGGATCTTCCGCAGGGCGCTCTTCTTCAGCCCCGCGGCCGAGAGTCTGGCAGCTGGCCCGCCCGCCGCGATCCTCCGGCTGTACCTCACCGCGCAGCGCAGTATCGAGTTGAGGCCTAGCGCGCATATCAACGCGCATAGTAAAGCCGCCAGGATGATGACCATGTTGGTGTCGAACTTGGCTTCGTTGGTGTAAGACGCGCCTGTCCTGCCGATGAGCCCTTCGTCTGCCGTCGTGTACGAGTTTGGACCCGCGTTCGACTGTAACCATCTCGACCTTACTCGAGCCGCCATTGTTCAGGTGGACTCTATACAGTAAACACCACAAACTCTCTCAACTGCTTCGAAATCCAATTGCTGGGATATCAGCAAGATTGAATTAAGAGGAGTGGTGGCGCCTGGTTTTAGGGTCGTTTCCAGATTTTGGCAGGATGCATCAAGAAACCTACAAATGCCAAATACGCAACAAATCGAATTAGGCCACGCAAGATTTTTCTGGTGAGTGTTGTTGTCGGGACAGATATGATGATACTTAGTAAATATACAAGTTGCGAATTACACGTTGAGATCTTTTCATCAAGCAATCTTGTCACTAATTTCGATTAAAGCCCGTTTTGATGCGTGCCAAAAGCATATAATTTGGTGTTAATGACAAGATACAGATTAGTATGGTTTAAGTAATTTGGTGTTAAGATTAGGGAGCTAGATACTTAGACATAATCATGATTTGCTGATGCTCCTCATTCCACTCTTAAAAAGTATTTATGCTAACTCAATCATTCAACGGCATCTGATACGACGTGTTCCCTGAAGGCTGCGCCTATCACATACTCCCTCACTCTTTTAATACATGTTGTTTAAGTTTAATTTGAGTAGAACTTAATACTAGCGGTTGAACAAATGTAATGAGTGGGTGGTTGATGTTTTTAAAAAAAATTCGTGCAAAAAGTAAAACTGATGATGAATGATTATTTTATTAATTATGATAAAAATGATTAATGTTTGACTTCGTAGTTGTTCATATTAAATACGCATTGAAAATTGTTAAGTGACAAGTAAAAGTGGACAAAAAAATTCGATTAAGTGACATGTAAAAAATGAAAGAGGGAGTATCCGTAAGTTCGTGAGCTTTACGTATTTATCTTTTGTCGAGTATCAACTAAAATGAAATGTCATATCGTGGATAGAAGTAGAAGTGTCAATGAATTTTACTCGGATTTATTCACTAAGATTCAGATGCATTTCGTTTGAATAAAAATGTCACGACCCAAAAAAAATGTGGGTCGCGATGGCGTTTGACTTGTCTCTTTTTGACCTTTAGTCAAACAAGCCTCAGCGAAGAAAATTCAAAGTCAAATAATTCAACACACAAACTAGTCAAATACATTAAAATTCCAAGCTGTTAATAACAACTCAAGATCTTGCCCAAGTACATCAGAGCGACAACTAAAGAGGGTAACAAAGATAAGAAAATTACATAACTACTGATTGGAAGGAGTTAACCGAAGACTGGATGGCACCGTACCGAAGAGCTCGCTCGTTGCTACCCAAACCCCGTTGCTATTGACCGACTACTGATCTGAAAAGAGAATTTTAATATTGGGGGTGAGTCAAAAGACTCACTCTATGAGTAAACAACTCGCTACGTATTTGGCGAGCCAAATGGGGGAAATTCTTTTTTTTTTATTTTATAGCATTGATTAATATTTTATTCGTCACGTGCGGCTCGCACACCGTTCGTACATTTATTTTGTACGTGGGGGTTTATTTATCATTCCGTTGACACATATATTTCTTTCATATCACATTAAATGGCATATATCATAAGCCCTTTTTGGCTAGGCCCTTTTTGGCCAAATGCAAACGTGAATGCGTGACAGACATGAACTGCGACGGAAGCCCTTTTTGGCTAGGCAGTCGTCACCGCCGATCCGGATCAATCATATAACAGAACGCGACATTATCGCGGAAACAGAACGTCGCAGACATGATGCAGTGTGTATGCATATGAATGAATGCTCAATACAACAAATTTCATTTTTTTACGTGGGTATATATATTATGTGTGTATTATACCCAGTATGCTTTATTAACAAATCACATATTTAATTTTGTACGAAAAGAAATACGTAGGAATTATTTACTCACCTCAAGCTAAACTTGATAACGTATCCTCAATTTATTTGACGACCAAACTCCAATTCCGGACCTCACACCAACACTGAAGCTCAGACTTGACTCAGCAGTGGGTATAAAATTCCAGATTTTGATCCCACTCAATTGACGGCAAGCGCGACACAAAACGGCAGTACGTTGGCAGGTTGTGCGAGGAAAAATTGAAGAAGGCAAGGGAGAGCTTCGGCTGGGTAAGTGCTTCCTCTTCCTCTCCTTTTTCCTCTTCTTCTTATATTTATATTCATAGTGCGCTCCTTGTTTTATTGCAAAATTTACGGGCGTCTGTTGGGTCTTTCGGCGGTGCATGATTAAAGGTGGTGGCCCACCTCTTTAATCATTCAATTATTACAAAAAAACTCAGATTCAGAGTTAATATTTCATATACATTCGTTTAGGTTTTCTTTTTTATTTTAAAAAAACAGGGACGAACCCCTGAAAATATTATTGATGGGAGCTAAAAAGCGTGGCTCGGAGCGGTAAAAAGGAACAGCTCATTTGGCTTAGATCAAAATACAAAGGAGAACCCAAACGGGACCTATAGGACCCTAAACACACCAAAGAAGGAAAGAACAATACCTAACCGAGACAAGACTCGCGCCACAGCCGATCGAGGCTCTGGCCAAGCCCCTCAAAAGGCCAGCCGGAATCAATCAGCGGCGACACCAAAACTATCTTCTTCTCCACCTCGGGTACCCCTTTGCATCCTCCCTGATGAGCTTCTTCGTCAATTCGTCACACTGGGCCTCTGGACAGTGCAGATTGAGACTATACTCTGCAGCTTTAGCCAGACTCACTGCCTTCATATTTCCTTCCTTCGGAATGAGAATCGGGAAGGTACCACTCAGATGCGATTTAATCTGTCTTGTTATATCATTCATTTAGACACATTACAAAAGAGAACTAAAATGAATTCATTATATATAAAAAAAACTCAATTAAATAGAATCTGATAAACCCAAATGCATATATGATCACTTCGACAAGCCTTAGATAGAAATAGTCATTTTCAATTGATGCAACGCAACGCGCCGATACCAAAACAATTTTGGATTGATACAGCGGTGCGCCGAAATGGACACGAGTTGAGTATGACTTGCTGCATCTGTGTTGATCACAAAAATTATACATGATCCACACAAGTTTGCGTGGCTGGGCGCTTTTATCCTCCTCACCTACTTCGCCCTCTCTTCATAAATTCATCCAATGGGATGCAAATTTTTTGTATATCGGGTTCGAATTCGACATGTGAAAGGATGTCAAACTCACTAAAATCATCATCAACAACAATTTACGTCTGTTACCTTTTTGATTTGGATAGACATGCTCACAGTGGCAACTTGAACGTTGATGATAACTTGAAGCCGATCAAGTTAATTAATGGTGAAATTAGAAGATGTCCTTTTTTATTACTAAAGTACTAGAATAATCAACAAAGTGCTCATTTAGTGTTTTTGGTGGTATCTGATGGTATAGTTGATTTCTCATTCAAAATCAATTGACAATGAGTGAGAGAGTTCAACTATACTAATATATAATAATTTGAGCTCAATGGGTAATGTGGGATATCATCCCCTTATATGCACCAATCAATACTCTTTGTGTGGACATAAGTAACACGTTAGATCGGTTTATTCAGAGGTGTGACTAAAACCCACTTTGATACCATATTAGTATAGTTGGTTCCACACTCAAGACCAATTGACTATGAGTGTGAGAGTCCAACTATACTTATATGTTATTATTTTGAGCTCAATGAGTGATGTGAGGTATCATCTCTTATATGCACCAACTAACAGTATCTTATTTACGTTTAGATATGCTGGAGGTGCTGGTTCGTAATGAATATGAGTGACACTATCAAAGTACGTGTAGATATCCTAAAAATATTCGTAAATTGACCCACAATAAATATGAACGTCAGTATGATGGTTACTATGATTTTTTTTTCTGTATAAACACATCAGCCCTGATGAAATTAGAATTGTCAAGAATGGTGTTAACAAGTTTTTGTTCATAACAAATTCAAACTGAAGGTAAACATTTTGGGCTCCGCGTCTTTACTCATGCACTCAGCAAATTGAGCTACACCCCTAAAAATGAAAGGAAAAAAAATGTCAAGAAAAAGTTTATAAAATTTTATTTCTGATTTAGGACAAATTGTGGAATGAGAAAACTAGAAAGAAATTTAGTTAAACTAAATAATATTTTTAAAAAAAAAATTCTACCTCAAAGCAACAATGAGAAAAAAAGATAAAAATTTACAAAGAAATCATTTTCCATTTTGTTTCCCTCAACGAAAAACAAAGCCTTATATTTCTTTTTTCATCTCATATTCGTGATTCATCGTATATGCCTCAATTTGGCGACACCACATCATTCAAATTGGGGTTAACCTGTCGGGCATGAGTAGCTCAAATTGCTGAGTGGATGAGTAAAGACGCGTAGCCCAAAATGTTTGAATTTATTATGAACAAAAACTTGTTAGCACCATTTTTGACACCCCTAATTTTATCAGGGCTGATGTGTTTATACAGAAAAAAAAAATCATAGTAATAATCATAGTGACGTTCATATTTATTGTCAGTCAATTCACGTGCATTTCCAGGGTTTGTAAACGTATTTTGATAGTGTCACTCATACTCATTACGAACCGCCTCACACGCACCTCTTGCCTATCTAAATGTAAATAAGATACAGTTGGTTGGTGCATAAAAGAGATGATATCTCACATCGCCTATTGAGCTGAAAATAATAACATATAAGTATAGTTGGTTATCAGAGCGGGTTTTAGCCACACTCCTAAATAAACCGGTCTAACGTGTTAGTTATGTCCACACAAAGAGTGTTTGTTGATGCATATAAGAGATGATATCTCACATCACCCATTGAGCTAAAATTATAACATATAAGTATAGTTGAATTCTACTACTCATTGTCAATTGATTTTGAATGTGAAACCAACTATACGATCAGATACCACATCACCAGGACTTGTTAATTTCCAATTAATAACATCATCAGTGCATTGCGGTACATATGCTCTGGTTCCGGGTCCCATACATTACACAGAATCTGATGTGTGTTTTGATTGTCTGCATAAACTGAAGCCTTCAATGATAACACACTGAGCTGAGCTATGGAGATCGGGGAAAGTGTAGGAATTACAGCATCTTCTTCGCTTTCTTCAACCACACTTTAAAGATGTCATCCGTGTACAGAACAAAGTGGATCTGCAAACAGGAGCTTAAGCTGGTTAATGAAATATTAACTAACAAGGAGTCTATAAAATGGGGAGAGAGGTTTGGTTTCAGGAAAGGTAGTTAAAGCATTCATGTCATAAGTGCTTGATTAGCTGAATATTTAGTTGGCCGGCCGTGGCGGATCTAAATATTTTAATTTGGGAAGCTTCGGAATTCCATTAAATGCAATCAGATGATAGAGATTTGGACAAAGTTAGATTGACTCTTGATTGAGTTGGTTATCGCATGTTAAATAGTTTCTATTTTTAATATATATTTTTATTTATTTTGATGTATTATGAACTTGATTTAGTTACACTGAGATGTTCTAGGTTGGATTTGAATTATAAAAATTAAGAATTAGATTCGATTTGGGGTACATATTTAAGTTTAGACTAAATTAAAAATTACATTTTTCATGTTTAAAATATGAATAAAATTATTTTAGGTGATGAATAGGTGAAAAGAAAGTGTGCATAATTATAAGAAAATGATGGTAACTTCTACAAACAAATTAAAAAATACTTCAAAGTTGAGAAATGTTTAGCCTGACAAAAGCTCATCTGTTTGAGTAATGTTATTAACGTAAGTTTATCTCTAAAAGTGTCAAAGGAGCTAACTGGCTGGTTAAATGAAATATAAAAAACATCATGAGCAATTGCACCATTCAAATACCTCTTTGAATTCTTTGGCAAACTCCTTCACAGTTGAAATGGATATTTTGGCAGCTTTGTCGTGAGGATACCTTTGGAAACATGAAGTGCAAACAAATGTTATCCAGATTGTTCCCAGTATAGAGCAAATTCCGAAACTTGGGGAATAAACACTAAGCATAAGTAAGGAAACAGAATAAATATGTTATGGTGGAAAGTGATTATCTATTCTTTCTTGAGCATTACACGCATAACTGATAATCAAATATCAATCATCTAGCATGGAAGGTAGCATACAGTCTACAGTAAGATAAGTTGCGCATAGTTCCGCTGACCTATATACTCCACAAGAGATGGCAGGGAAAGCAATATAGAGGATGCTGTTCTCCTTGGTGACCCGGAGACTGTTTCTGTTACCATATTTCACACAACAAGGTCATCATCACAAGACAGGCTTGAAGCAAACTCACAAGCAACAACAATGACATATGAATAGTCGATACTCTATACCTGTAAGCGCTTCGAAGTTCTTTTTCTAGGTTTGAAGATTTGCCGTATATTGGTCCCACGGTGTGAATTACATGAGATGCGGGCAAATTATAACCTCTACACAAAAATGACAGAACACGCCATTCACATAATTAAGTCAGCACTCCACAGAAATATATTATTGATCTATGCCAACAGAAGAGCATAATACACTGACTTCGTTATCCTGGCTTCACCAGTTGGGCAGCGAACACCACGCCTGACCTCTGGGACCTCGTAGCAAGCAGCTAGGAGCTCCGGTCCAGCGGCCATATGTATAGCTATTTGCAAAAGCAAAAAATATAATCAAACCGCAAATTATCTGTCACAATATTTTACAGCTACAACTGTACACAAGTTCAAACTTCGCAGCTTATTAAGAAACACCTCCATCGGCGCCGCGGCCACCAAGCATCCCATCATCTGCTGGATTAACCTGAAGAACAATTTGATGTTCGTGAAACGCGTTCGCAAAATGACAAGTTCAGAGGTAAATCAACACTAATTTTTCAAATTCAATTTTGTAATCCAATCCGTGAATCTTTCTGACAGTGACAAGTTCCCATCAGAATACGAAAGCTGTAAAACTGACAGAGAGAAACATACAATGGCGTCGGAAGAACCGTCAACAAACCACTGAGTGATATCCCCGAGCTGGATTTTGAGTTTGCAGGACGAAGACAGCGGGAACGTCACTAATCGCCCGCCTTCACTTTTGATACCCGCATTCCCGCAGCACCACATCTCGAAAATCTAATGGAGGATGGCAATGAAGGTGGTGGAGGTGTTGTTTTCTGCTGTTGTACTGGCAGGTGTTTGAACTTTCATCGGTCGATCATCGTGGAAATTTGCAGGTTTTTATCGCCTAGAAAATTCAAACAACTACGCGTCAACGTCAACGCCTTGCTAGCCGGCAATGATCATTTCGTGGTTGCCAAGTTAATTTACTTTCTTGAGTCCCTCAAGTAAACGATTGTTTTGTATTCACCGTTTCCCTTTTATTTCTTCGCATTTCATCCGAAATTGGGATGAATTAAATATATAAATTATTAATATCATGTTTTCTTTCTACATCCATTACTCAAAAGCTCAAAATAATACTCAAGAAAGTATCTTTAAAATGTTGCAGGTTACATGAGAAAAAGGCGCATCGAATTTTATCAAGTTATCGGTGCACTGATAAAAAATTGGAGATGAAGAAAACAAAGAGAACTAAAGTTTCACACTATTTCAGATTATATTTAATTATGGCTGAGTTACAAGACTGAGTAGCAGCCAAATACAAACTATTATCAACAATTTAAAACTTTACCAAACTATATACACACCCTGTAAGTTAGTTAAATTGACATCTGGACCATCTTAATAAAAAACGACTATTGATCATAGTCCTTCTCACAACACTTCCACAAGCTGGGTCACAACACCCCACACAAGCTAGACGTTGGAGGAAATTAGACACCACCAGTTTGAAGGTTAACAGACGACATAAATCCACGGGCAGAGCCGTCATGAAAATGTTGGTGGGTTCAACTGGTGTTGAAATGTATTGTGGAATAATGAGACGCGAAGCAACACGCTCACGGACAAAATTGCATGCTTGGTACGCTCCTACAAAACAAGATTGAGTGCATGATGAATAGCACAGTCTCATTGTCGCAATAAAATTGAATAGGAAGAGAAGGAGAAAACAACATGTCACAGAGAAGACGGATGAGCCATATGAGACCTCACGACAGCACTAAGTCATGGCCCGGTATTCAAATTCCGTCGAAAACAGTCTGTTGCTTTTTGATCTTTTAAGACACTAAAGAAAGATCCTAAAAGAATCGGATAGCATATACGAAATGGCGAGCGATTGGACAGGCAATAAGCCTACAAGTTGCGATCTGAGGAGATGGAAAATAAATAACTATTAGGCCGGAGCGGTCTGTAGATAATGCAAGACTTAGTGGGCAGTCTTAAGACGATTCTAGGTATGTGCATTTATAAACTAGCTGAAAACGTGCACTAGATATATCAATAAGCTCAGAATCTAAAATCAAGGGTTCTTTAGAAAGAGTCAGCTGGTGTTTGGTATCCACAGAGCTTACAACCAGAAAAGCTAGTCTCTTTAAGGATGTCAGTAACATATTTTCTTTGGTTGAGAAAGATACATGAAGAAGAGCAAGCTAGCTCAATCCTAAGAAAATATTTCGTGTGTCCAAGATCCTTGATCTTAAACTGTGAATTAAGAAAGGCTTTGATCTCTATGATGAGTACGAAAGAAGTTTCAGTGAGCAGCACATCATTGGCATAAATGAGAAGCAAAATAAATGCCCATCGGGGCGAATAATGAACAAAGAAGAGTCATTTTGGCTATCCACAAATCCAAACTCCAATAAACCCGAGCAAAACTTAGCAAACCAATATCGGGAGGCTTGTCTCAAGCCATAAAGACTCTTAATAATTTGCAGACTTTTTGTCTTTCTTTTTAGCTTTATCATAAAAATCGGGAGGGAGTTTCATTTCTATTTTTTTATCAAGAAAGTCATGTAAGAAGGCATAGTTAACGACGAGCTGAAACAAGTTTCGCATATCCCCTTCACCTTGATAGTTGTGCTCTAATTTTCTATAAGACAGTTTAAGCGCATCTTCTGTGTATCAAAACGCAAATATGATACCACCCAGAACTCATAACCTGAAATTATTAGACAACATCCAAAATCATTTGACCAAAACCTTCTTGTCACCGAAATCTTTCTTGCTTATCAAGTTCGTCAAGAAGATGGTCTGACAAGCAAAGCCTTGAACTTAACATCACAATGAAACTCAATTGATATCAGGGGCGGATCCAGAAAAAATATTGAGAGAGTCAAATATAAAATAATTATATAGAATGAGTATATTAGTTGTATTTTTTAATTTTAGGGGGGTCATTTTGCATTTTAAAAAGGTTATTCTAACCATTTTTGAACTTCATAACCTAAAATAACATAAAAATATAGATGGAAATATTTTTTTGAACGGGGTCATCTGACCCCACTCAACAATACATGCATCCGCCACTGATTGATATACTAGTAAATCATTTGCAACTTTAAGACATTGGGTTTTCTCGGTGTCATGTTTTTTATGCAGCTAGAATAAGTATTAAGTGAGACCATGTTTTACATACATAAGATAC
>NQLW01000039.1:1212801-1239328 GCA_002312845.1 Kalanchoe fedtschenkoi | reverse complement strand
CTCAAGAAAGTAAATTAACTTAGCAACCACGAAATGATCATTGCCGGCTGTCAAGGCGTTGACGTTGAATTGTAGTGGTTTGAATTTTCTAGGCGATAAAAACCTGCAAATTTCCACGATGATCGATCGATGAACGATCAATCACTTGCCAGTACAACAGCAGAAAACAACACCTCCACCACCTTCATTGCCATCCTCCATTAGATTTTCGAGATGTGGTGCTGCGGGAATGCGGGTATCAAAAGTGAAGGAGGGTGACTAGTGACGTTCCCGCTGTCTTCGTCCTGCAAACTCAAAATCCAGCTCGGGGATATCACTCAGTGGTTTGTTGACGGTTCTTCCGACGCCATTGTATGTTTCTCTCTCTGTCAGTTTTACAGCTTTCGTATTCTGATTGGAACTTGTCACTGTCAGAAAGATTCACGGATTGGATTACAAAATTGAATGTGAAAAATTAGTGTTGATTTACCCCTGAACGTCTCATTTTGCGAATGCGTTTCACGAACATCAAATTGCTCTTCAGGTTAATCCAGCAAATGATATGATGCTTGGTGGCGGCGGCGCAGATGGAGGTGTTATTAATAAGCCGTGAAGTTTGAATTTATGTACAGTTGTAGCTGTAAAATATTGTGACAGATAATTTGCGGTTTGATTTTATTTTTTGCTTTTGCAAATAGCTATACATATGGCCGCTGGACCGGAGCTCCTAGCTGCTTGCTACGAGGTCCCAGAGGTCAGGCGTGGTGTTCGCTGCCCAACTGGTGAAGCCAGGATAACGAAGTCAGTGTGTTATGCTCTTCTGCTCGCATAGATCAATAATATATTTCTGTGGAGTGCTGACTTATGTGAATGGCGTGTTCTGTCATTTTTGTGTAGAGGTTATAATTTGCCCGCATCTCATGTAATTCACACCGTGGGACCAATATACGGCAAATCTTCAAACCCAGAAAAAGAACTTCGAAGCGCTTACAGGTATTGAGTATCGACTATTCAGATGTCATTGTTGTTGCTTGTGAGTTTGCTTCAAGCCTGTCTTGTGATGATGACCTTGTTGTGTGAAATATGGTAACAGAAACAGTCTCCGGGTCGCCAAGGAGAACAGCATCCTCTATATTGCTTTCCCTGCCATCTCTTGTGGAGTATATAGGTCAGCGGAACTAGGCGCAACTTATCTTTAGTGTAGACTGTATGCTACTACAATCCCTGCCATCTCTTCTGTTTCCTTACTTATGCTTAGTGTTCATTCCCCAAGTTTCCGAATTTGCTCTGAACAGTCTGGATAACATTTGTTTGCACTTCATGTTTCCAAAGGTATCCTCACGACAAAGCTGCCATAGTATCCATTTCAACTGTCAAGGAGTTTGCCAAATAATTCAAAGAGGTATTTGAATGATGCAATTGCATAATTCAAAGGGGATCGATAGTGGTTCCCCACTTCCCCCTTGGTGGCCAGGGGCCGCACACCCCCTCCACTAGTAATAATCCATTAATTCTACATTTACACGAAATTTTAAAAATGTAAATTTAATTCTTACCTATTAAATTCGGTCAACCACTAGCATTAAATATTAATTTAATATACTCAGTTTAACTTTAAACGACATGTATATAAGGACGGATTTAGTATACTGGAACAGAATGTCTCGACATATAAGAACTGGCCTGCAGTGGCAGATTCATTAAGGAAGACATGGGACACTCGCTCCCCCAGATCTAACATAAAATACTTTTATTCATATTAAAAACATGAAAAATGTAATTTTTATATTTTAAATTTAGTCTAAATTTTAATTTGTATCCCAAATTCAATCCAATTTTAAATTTTTTTAATTTAAATCCAACCCAAAACAGCTCAATATAGTCAAATCAAGTCCATAATACATCAATATAAATAAAAAAAAATATTAAAAACAGATGTGGTACCCAACTCAATCAAGAG
This sequence comes from Kalanchoe fedtschenkoi, assembly GCA_002312845.1. NCBI lineage: Eukaryota > Viridiplantae > Streptophyta > Magnoliopsida > Saxifragales > Crassulaceae > Kalanchoe > Kalanchoe fedtschenkoi. The sequence continues at coordinate 1,237,389 of NQLW01000039.1, read as the reverse complement.
TCAACCTAACTTAATCTAAATCTCTATCATTTGTTAGGCCGAAAGTCCGAAGCTCCAAAATTAAAATTTGTGAAATCGCCACAGCCAACCAATTATTCAGCTAGTCAAGCACTTATGACATGAATGCTTTAACTACGTTTCCTGAAACCAAACCTTCCTTTTAATATTTCATTAACCAGCTTAAGCTCTTGTTTGCAGATTCACTTTGTTCTGTACACGGAAGACATCTTTAAAGAGTGGTTGAAGAAAGCAAAGAAGATGTTGTAATTCCTACACTTTCCCCGATCTCCATAGCTCAGCTCAGTGTGCTATCATTGAAGGCTTCAGTTTGTGCAGACAATCAAAACACATGTCAGATTCTGTGTAATGTATGGGACCCGGAACCAGAGCCTATGTACCGCAATGCACTGATGATGTTATTAATTGGATTCAGTGTGCGTTTTGTGTAGCAGGAGTATGGTATTAACAGGTCCAATTATATTAATTATATGAATAATTAATATTCATATTTCAACACGGGTGCTAAAATACAGGTCTGCGTTATATATATATATTTTCTTAGCGGTGGTCTGAGGCCGCACACGTAGGACCTTGGATTGTTAAACAACACTCAATACCACTTGAACAACACATTGTTGGTTTCTGCGTTTTATATCAGTGTTACTTTCAGCAAGTAAGCCAGGTAAGTAAGTATATGTGATATTTTTTTTTTGGGGTAAAATTACGTAACTCTGTGATGGTTGTTAATTGAATATGTTAAACATTTAGATTTGGTAGATGTTTCAAATAGAAAGTGTAAACAAAAATTGACAAAATGATGAATTAAATTAAATTGAACATAAAGATTTGATGATTTTATTTGGAATGTTAGTAATTCGATTGCGTTTTCAATTTTTAAAAACCGATAGCTAATAGAACTAATGTCTTTTTATTTTCATTTTATATAATAAGTTTCCTATTTCATAAATAAAATAATAAAATCATGAAAAAATTAAATCAAACCGATTTGAATCACATGGTTTGATTTTCCAAATTAATGATTTGATTTGTTTTAAAATTTTCAAAATGGTTAGAAACGATTCAGATCAAACTTTTATTTAAAACTAAAACGAATCATTACACCTCTAGATTCAAGTCATAAATGTTGTCTTCACTTGAAATTGAACCCTTAATTTAAAGGAAATATCATATAATTGAAGGATCAAGTTAAACATAATTTTGCTACTTTTTTTTGTTTTTTTGGGTATTTTAGATTTTTAGTGTTTTAGGATCTAATATAATAACATTATAGTGTCTGTCGTGCTCCCGGTCAGTTTGATTCGGTTTGAAATCGATCAGTTCGGTTTCAAATTTTTGGTTATAATTTCAAATTTTAAAAAATCGGTGACTAATAATTTGGTTTGATTTTTAATTTTTTTTGAACCGAACCGATCCAAATTGGTCGGTTCGACGGATACTCTCGGTCACGTGCCCGTCACGTGACCCATCTCTCCTGCCCACACCCACCACACCTCCAACTACCCCCACCTCTAACCACACTCACTCCAACCGCCCTCTTCATCCAACCGTCGCTATCCCTTTCACACTGTCGAGTCGACGGGTACGTATACTTGTGTTAGAGATAAAGTTTTAGAATCTACAAATTTTCAGGATCATATGATTTTAGAGGTTTTTAGAGTTTCCGAACGATTGGACTTTGTAGTTTTCGTGTTTTACGGTTTGAGATTTAGTCTATTAGCCATTTATGATTTTAATGTATTTAAGATTATGTCTTTAGCATCCTACAAACTTAAAAAAATCAAATATATTGTTTTATTAGATCTCTTTCTTAACTTATATAAACAGTCATTTTTATATCTGTTCACTACTAAATACAAAATTATATCGAGAGTATACCTAAAACTTATGTTAGATAGTGTAATTTTAAAATACTTTATTATATTAATATCATACTCATAGTTTCATAATTATTACTACAATTTAAGTTCACATAATTTAAAAATATATAAAAAAAATTCACATGTTTAAACAAATAAGGCTGCAAAAATTTCGCAGCAAGCGTGTGGGGTCCCATCCTCAATTGGTACGTATCTCTTCAGTTCTTCAACCTCGCCGGAGTCTCTCTCTCCCTCCAACTGCGCGATCCGACGAAGCTCCGTCCTCCCCTCTCCGCTCCACACACTCAGATCTATTCGGAGTGATTAATCGGTGATCAGATCCGACGGTTCATCTGGTTTGTCGTCGTGCTGGCGGGGACAATGGGCGAGACCGAGAGGTTTCAGCTGGGGACCGTCGGGGCGCTGTCTCTTTCCGTCGTCTCCTCTGTCTCCATCGTCATTTGCAACAAGGCGCTCATCAGCACTCTCGGCTTTCATTTCGGTACGCGGCTACCTTTTCTGTATTCTCTTCAATTTTCCGCGTTGTAGATCCCTGTGCAATGTTGGAGACGGTTCAGAGTCAGTCTCTCTAGCAGGTCTGTGATTCAGAATTCGGATATGAGGCTCATTAGTTTATTGCTGAATTAGATTATGAAAGATTGAATCGCTGATCTCTTGGAATGAAGTGATTCTAGCTCAAACACATGGCCTCAAACACTCTGAATCACTTTACCTTTGAATATTTGTTATCCCTAGGTACACTTGGTTACATAAGCTCTGGCGGATACGGCTAGTTTTAGCGCCCATAGAGGTAGATCAAATATTACACTTTCCTTAGTGGCATTGTAGCGAACTTCAAATATGAGGAAGCAAGGGATGACAGATGGTGGATTGCATATAATACTTTAAGAATTGAGCTCTTGCATGATTCCATGTCGTCCGGTGTTTCATCTGCATTTAACGTTCAAACTGATAGCGCCTCCTTAGATCCGAGTTTTGTCGCATTTCATAGGCACTGCGTAGACGCATTCCAAATTATCTTCTTTTTTTTGTAGATTTTTTATTTTGGTGTCTAGTAATGTATGACTGGCTGCATTAACTGTTCTTGATGATTACACGGTAGTTACATTTGTGCAGGATTACCAGATACTATGGCATGATATGCTTGTCCCAAGTCCAAGTCACGTCTGACTGATATGACTATGTACATGATTTTGTAGCTTGATTTACTCATATGGGCTGCACATAAAGTCACAATTCACGATTAGTTTATTAAAACATTGATGGAGGTGTCATGTTATTCGTCTTTGTGTTTGTGCAGCTACAACTTTGACTAGCTGGCATCTCCTAGTCACCTTCTGCTCACTTCATGTAGCTTTACAAATGAAATTCTTTGAGCATAAACCTTTTGAACCAAAGGCTGTTATGGGGTTTGGGATTCTTAACGGGATATCCATTGGACTCCTGAATCTAAGTTTGGGTTTCAATTCTGTTGGATTCTATCAGGTAGCATCACTCATCTGAATTATGTCATCTTTTCGGTCTCATCTTACATACTGTCTCATGTGGAACATTATATAGTGTAATTAACATCTTATTTGTGCAAGAGTTTGTAATTGTTACTGCGCTTGCATCTTATGTACCGACTCATCTGGAACACAATCTAGTGCAATAAGCATTTTCTCTTGTGCAAGATTTTGTAATCTTTTTCCAGTCTTATCTTATGCACTGTCTCATCTGGAACACAATCTTGTATAATTAGCATTTTTCTTATGCAAGAGTTTTTAATCATTTATCTATGTTAATCAGATGACAAAGCTAGCTATTATCCCCTTCACTGTGATTCTGGAGACTATTTTCTTTTGGAAGAAGTTCAGGTTTGTGTGGACTTTTAATCAAAATATGACACTAATTAAGCTTGTATTCATGTGGAACAACACCAAATATGCTGCCTTATCCCTTCCGGCATCTCTCAATCATGCATTGCATCTCTCAATATCAGCTTATTGCTCCGTTTCAGATCAGCACTTATACAATCACTTGAATTTTATAGTGAACCTATGCTCCATAGGTATTGCTCCCTTTTATTTAAAATGTAATATTGCTAATGAATTTCAGCTCTTGTAATTTTTTCAGTAGAAGCATCCAGCTTTCACTTGGCATCCTTCTCATCGGTGTTGGAATTGCAACAGTTACTGATCTGCAGCTCAACGCTTTGGGATCTGTGTTATCTCTCCTTGCAGTTATCACAACATGCATTGCTCAAATTGTATCCTTGAAGATTTTAGAGTAAATCAACTTATGCTGCTGACAATAAATTTGTTTTATACTTACCACCTGTTTTTGTTATCATTTAGATGTCTCCAATCATGATGGTATGATTTTATTTCTGTATCGTCTCTTCGTTAAACAGAATGTGGTGGACTTGAAGTTGTTTAAACAATGTAAACAAATTCTAGGAATCATGTTGCAAAATTGTTAGTGTGGTTTTTAGTGATTCTGAATAGTTGCAAGACTTGACTAGATCCTTCCAGATGACAAATACCATCCAGAAAAAATTCAAGGTCTCTTCAACTCAACTTCTGTATCAGTCTTGTCCTTATCAAGCAACGACATTGCTTATTACGGGTCCATTTTTGGATAAGTTTTTGACTGGTCACAATGTCTTTGCATTCAACTATACACAGCAAGTGCTGGTAAGAACTCAGTTTTTTTTCCAGAACAGATTGAATTTATGGCTTTCTTGCTAAATATGTCGAATTTCTGGATTTCTTGCTAAATATGTTTTTTTCTTGCAGGCTTTCATCATACTCTCATGCTTAATCTCTGTATCAGTCAATTTTAGTACATTTCTGGTGATTGGGAAAACTTCTCCAGTTACGTATCAAGTTCTTGGACATTTGAAAACCTGCTTAGTGCTGACATTTGGCTACGTTTTGCTTCATGATCCCTTCAACTGGAGGAACATATTGGGAATTTTTGTAGCACTGATAGGGATGATTCTGTATTCCTACTATTGCACCTTTGAAAGCCAGCAAAAAACTGCTGAGCCATCAATACAATCGGCCCAGGTAATACTAATTAATTTGACTTTGTACTATATCATTTGTCTTTCCTTTTCCGAGCCACTTAATTGAATAATTTTTTCATATGTATTTGACTTTGTCACTCTAGGTAAATGAAGAATCAGCACCTTTGATACATTTGGAAAACGGTAGTGGGTTATTAGGTGATGCTGCTGTATCAAAGGCCCCAATTTGGAATAACAAAGATTTGCATGCGTGAAAGCATTGTTAGTGTATCTTTATGCACCGCAACAATGGAAGGAAGTCTGATGGGTACTTTTTAGATGGCTTTTTCCTCCATCAGCCATCAAAGCAGAGCTATTTGAAACAGAATTCATCATAAGATCAGAGTAACCTTTGTAAGTCTTGGATTCCATTCCTTTTGTTGATAACTGATTGTAGCATTACATTGTTATGTGCCGTCAGCATAAGGGCTTGAAGTTTGACTATTTAAATGAAGAATGAAAATATAGGTGTTTTTGTTCAAGTGCTGATTGATTATGTTTATTTATCTATTTGTTAATTGCTTTTTTGAGCTGTTCAGAAACTTCTGTTTAAATTCAAGTTTACCTATTCATCTTCTTGTTCATTTTATTTTCGTGGTTTTCTTATTTGCAAATTTTTGGTTAGCTGAAGGGATTGAGTTTTCATGCGCTTGTTATTCCAACCAGCTTTACTTGGTTGTGGGCCACACATTGATAGATGAAAAATTGTACGTGATATTTTCGCAGCATATGGATGTATTAATCCACAAATTGATAGATGAAAAATTGCAGTGAATTTTTTGTTAGCATTTGGTTGGATTCAGTTAGTCAACTTCTTCTGTTTGTATCAGCACTAGGAAAGGCTGATTATTCATAGAGGAGTTACGTGATCTGAGTTTTCTCTTAATGAGATCTTACCGAATATTGACCATCCGGAGTATGATTTGTTATCTTACTTAGATTCGATGTTGCTGTTTACTTGAAGCACTCTCATTCAGTTCAATGTGGAAAACAACTTTTGTGTAGTCCTCTGCTCTGTCTGAACTTCTAATGCTTCAACTGGAAGAATTAAGGTAAAGCTCCGGTGGTGCATCTGATGGTCGATAGTGTTCCTAACAATGTCTACATTCAAAGACAATTGGATTGAATTTCACAATCAGTAACAAAATTGCCCTTGCCAATATCAGTAGAGGATTCCAAGTCTCAATGATCCAACGAAGACATGGAATCCTCTACTGATCTTCCACTAACTTTAGTGAGTTCTTAAGCTGCATTGAGCTAAGATTCTGTTCCACAGTTATCTAGACACTTAAAAAATTACAAATAATACGCGCATGCATATAGAGAAAAGAAAATATCGTATGATCTAAACCATTACACAATCTATTTGGCTAAAAATAGCTAATTTATTTATTTTATTACATTTCTTTAGAATATTGGCATTTCATTCCAAAAAATAAAAAGCGCAAAAAACTGTGCAAGTCCAATGCTCTCAACAAACAAGGTAAAGTGGAACAATATGTTCCACCAAAAACTTCCTAAAAGAGTTAAGTAATCAGCTAACTATAATGCTTTGTAAGCATGCGCCGCTATACAATGGGAGATTGGGAGGGACCTGCAAGCACTCTATTTACTAAGTCAGTAATCTTATAAAATGAGTGTCCCCTACTTTTGACCGTTAAACTGCTAAAATTTTTTTTTAGAATTTTTTAGACAGGCGGCAGTCAATAAAGGTGATCTTTGGATTAAACATCATTTTTGTGAAGCATACACGCAAGATCAACTACTAATCCTAATCTAGCGGGTCTATATTTTGTATTAAGCATGTTAATACATCCTAATCGTGAAATAGTCTTATGCTTAGGTTCAAACAATTTATTCCAACATAGATGTGCCAGAGGGAAATTTGATAATGAACTTCATCATACAAAGCTAAATCGGTGGTCGAAGTGGTACAAGGCTCACCTTATGGCCTCCAAATCCAATCTGATTTAATATAAGAAAGCATACTTGGACATTTTTGGGACACTGAGCAGTTTTTTTTGTGATCCAAGAGATATGATGCTGTATACTATGCATGTTCATCAAGTCTTACTCTTTAATAAAGAATTGGTGTATCAAGTTTGTTTTATTCCTAACCCATCTTTTTAAATACAGTTTGCCTAAGCCATGAGTGAATTCCTAGACTTTTCAGTTTGAGCACAGGAATTATCTACAATTAGTAGGGCTGTTCATAGTTCGGTTCAAATCAAAACTAAATCAAACTGATTCAATTCGGTTTAAAAATGTTCGGTTTTCATGATTGATAATTTGGTTTTAAAACCGAACCAAAATATTAAAATTGTTACGGTTCGGATATCGGTTTTGATAATAAAATATTAAACCGAACTGAAAACCGAATTATTAAAATAATGATAAAAATTAATATGGATTTATCTATTATTTTATGCTACTTAATTTATATATGAATGCCAACATTGGTTATTACACTATTTAATAAATAATTGTATAACAAACAATAAAAATATTTACTTTATATATTTTTTTATAAATTTATTACGAATTGAATCATTATTAGGTAAGACTTTTATTTTAAAAAAATTACTTTAATCAGTTTTTCAATTTTTGACCGAACCGAACCAAAAAAACGATTCGGTCTGAAATCAAACCGCTAAAAATCGGTTCGCTATTTTGTTTTAAAATTAGAAAACCAAATAAATTCAATTTGGTTCGGTTTTGATGTCGTCTTCTCCGCCCCTAAGAATCCGAGATGTGGAAGATAGAAATTTCACCATAGACCCCTTATCACTCTGTCAAAATCCTAATTACATTGTTTTTCCATTTTTTTCATTCCAAACTAACAAGAGAAAATAAAATTTATTCCATTAATATTTCATTTTTGTTCTTGTTTTTCGCCTCAAATTTTCATTAAACGAAACAGACCCTAAATGACACAATGACAACTCATGTATGCGCACAAGCCAAGTATAAGTCAATTTATGCCACAAAAAATTGAACTTGACATGCAAATGAAGTAAATAAGAGTGGTGGCTGTCTCAGCAGGAATGCAGCAGTTAGTGAAAGTACTATTCTTAAAGGCGTCTGTCTAGCTATCTAGATGGTCAATTCTAAGGCAGACAATTGATTTTTAACCAAGTGCTCCAAATCTAAAGTACTCAATCTTAACAAATAACAATAGTTTAATTCAGCCCCCCAGGACTAGTCGAGTTGGAGTGGGTGTCTGACACTGAGGCTCTCAAATTAAGAGGTCTCAAAAATTCAAAACTGGGCACTCATTTTTGCTCGATCCTGTAGTACTCGGGGCCCGTTAGGGGAGGCGGTGGGGTCCTCCCGGAGTTTCGTCCAGTCCTAAAGGGGTACGGTTCTCCGATTTTCAAAAAAGAAACAATAGTTTAATTCACTGTCCGCAAATATGTCTTCTAATGCTCTGACTCTGTATGACATCTATCGAATTTGATTAGTAAAAAGGAATACAGTGCTCATGTATGTACTAGCATGTGCTTGAACTCTGAAACTTGTAAACAAGGCTACAAGATTTCATGCATGAGCAATGAAGCTATATTATTTAGTCTACTAAACCATAAATTTTATGTTTGGTGTACAAAACAATGTACATATTAAAAAAATAAAATAAAATTTAGCATATACACCTCAAAATATAATCGTGTATATAATTATGTATTTGAACTCAAAATATATTATAACATCTCAAAATGGAATTTGTTTGAACAAGGTGGTTGGGTGGAGATAAAACCTTCTGCGTCATCAATGGCGAGATCAGTAAAGTGAGATTGACAGGTTTCTGCTCTTGATACACAAATTTGTCTTCACCCCATGACCTTCAACATCGACAAACATGGAATTATGAAGAGATACTCCTGATCACAATGCTGCATCCGCTCCGCTAGTTTGAAGTTCCACAAAATGAAACAAGAGATTCCCTACATTCCACGAACAACGTGCTCTCAAAAATATCACTGGGTATAGGCAATAATCTCTGAACATTTGATGAATCATATCGGCAAAAGAATAGTCCATCTCTGTGATCCAAACCCTATATGACTAATCCTCTAACACTTTTGCTGGTACCCAACAAGTCAACGTATTCCGGATTAGAAATAGGCCTTGTGGTTGATATTTTAGTATGTGATCCTGTAATGCCGTATTCGAGCATGATCCACGTGTCTAGGTAGACGGTCTTTATATTATTTTGATAGTACAGCAGAAGACAAAGAAACTTTTCATCAAATTTAGGAAGGCATGTCATAGGGCGAAACATGTCTTAAGAAAGCGGGAATCTCAAGCCACCCAACCTCCTCTTAAGAAATTAACAAAACGACACCATTTTTCAATTAGAGCACATACTCTCGATGTACCCATAAATGATTGGACATCTCCGTAATTCGCTGGAATAATGAAACTCCAGAGTTGTGATAAAGTCTTTGCAGTCTCTCTGGCCTCTACACATTTCATCAAGAGCTTAAAAATCATACGGCTTCAATAGCAAAACTCATCTTCACGCCTTTCTTCGATCCGCTAAATAGTTGCTTAACTCAATATTTGTCACACAGTTTTTTTAGTCCTAACTATATTTCCATCTGATAAAAAAATTAGTCCAAATTTCAAACTTCTCCATCATTTTGAGTCAAATAATAAAGAAGTTAAAATCTTTTAAAACGATGTCACTTCATGCGGAGTTATGCATTTAATTAATTTAGTTTGTTTTATGATCTACAGTAATTGCTAATTCATATTAGCCTATGAAGTTTAAAAAATGTTTTGGAATGTAAAACTAGTTAATAATACAAGTAACAAAAACTTTTTTTTACTTCATCTTTTAAAATTTTGACAAATATTAGACTGAGTATTATTATAAATAAATTCTATATAACCATTTATAATATTTTATTGAAATAGTTTTGTAACATTAAAAAAAAATATATATATCTGCAAACAATTTGTATAAAAGTCGGATACCTACGTGTGAAAGTTACTTAGATTCCGTATAAGAGTAAATTACTATTTTAGTAGTGTTGAAAAATATATAGAAAGATTATATGTTGAATTTTATAACGGTTCTTATTGGATTGTAAATTTAGATTCGTAAATCATGATTCAACAATCTAATATAAATTGCCTCTTCTACACATTATTAGGCGATGTGAAATTTTTTTCCAAATGATACAGTATATAGTCATGCCAATTAAAAAATTACTAACATTACTATATAGTTGTACAATTCGAAAGATTATCGTAATTTTTGTAATAAATAACTCTCGTGGAGCATCTAAGCATTGTTCTAGGAGATGATGCTTTAGCAGCAAATTTTGTTATGTTGGATCAACGTACTTCTTTGTTATGATATAGGCTGTGACTTGTTAGTTAATATAACTCTGAGGGTCTAAAAAATGAAAGTCTTAGATGGTGGATGACAATTGTAAATTAATTGGTTGTTGCTAAACAAACTATGGTTGTTATTGAATTGGAAGAGGGAAATCAGAATTGGGGTTTTATTTTGCTTCTTCTCCAATCTGCGATATCTTTCCGAACGAGTCGCCGATGACCTGGCGGTCGATCACGTGCGTTCTCCACATTCTCCAGAGTAATTTGGAGTGTTCCACCACCATTACTAATACTAAAGTCACAATTTGTTGGATCTCAAATCACAATTTTATTAATGCTTGGGACATTCATACACATCATTCCGTGTTCCGTTCATTACTCATATAAACGGCTACTTTGAATAATTAATTTCTTTTTAATGATGCTTGCGTTGCATATTGTCACCCAAATGTTTCAATGATCAGGTCCATACTCGAATGGACATAGTTGCTGTAGGAAGATATCACTTAATCTTACTGGTTTCACTTTAGAGACAGAGTATTTCTACCATTGGAAATCAGCTCGCTCTAGCAATAAAGAGTTGTGTGTTGCAATTTTTTAAAATAAAATTATCCGTTTGAAACTGATGTTTTCTTTTCAAATGGAATAGATTTGAAATTAAAATGAATGGTAGGATAGAAAAGATATAAAAATATGGAAAGAGGGTACATGTGAGTGTTTGTAATTTGTATATCCTCAAGCCTCAAACACTAGATGGCATACATGTGAAAAATACAAAAGATCTACTCAAATAACCTAATTAGGCTGAATCAAATCTAGTCTAAGAAAAGTGCAAGAGGAGCCTCAAAGAAAGAGCCCAATAGAAGAGAAAATAAGAGAGGGATATGGATTTTTTTAGAACTCTATGGAGACTCTAACTAAAGAAATACGCTAAGAATATATCAAGAGAATTGTTGAGTTATAATTATGATGTTGGATGGAATTCATCTCAACAATTCATTTTCTTATTGAAGTAGTATAAATAAATACTCCATGTATGTTCATTTATAATCCATTCAATAAATAAAAGTGAGTTATAGGGAAGGAATCTATTGTGAATACTTAAGTTTTGACCAAATTGTTGATGACACTAAACCTATCCTTTTATTTCTTTTGTTAAAGTTTATTTTGTATACTTCATTAATTATCTGCGACTCGCTTTAATTACTATAAAGGGTAAAAATTAATCTTTGAGTATTTAGATTTTATTTTATTTCATATTTTTAGTTAAATAAATTGTTTTGATCAAATTTTCTACATAAAAAAACTGTAATTTTTTTCCAATCATTATTCAATAGGGCTCAATACAACAAAATGTTTGTATATCCTCAAGCCTCAAACTCCAGTTGATGTGACAAATGATCATTTATGTGCGGGCTATCGGACTATCATTTTGTACCAAAAAGGAAAGTCATTGTGTGGAAATCATGTTGTACCAAAACGAAAAATCAGAGATGTATACACATTTGGAGAAGTCTCATTACAAAAGAAAATTGTCATTCATTGTAAAAAATTCTTTCTTTTTGTGAAAAAATAAAAGATTTGAAGCAGCGATTGAGTAGTATGTTTATCCGATCAGCAAACTTCACTCTAGATAATAAGGAAGACTTTACCAATTTAATATTTGACTCTCTACCATACTCTACTCTAAACTTAACTAATCTACACTTTCTTACAAGTGTTCTCACTATCATGTGTATTTTTGTCTGCGACTGTTGTAAAAACTCGAATGCACTTTGAAGATTTTACTCTTTTGTGCTCATAATATGTTGAAATAACCTTTCTTCAGTTTCCAATATGGTGTCGTACACTTGATAATGTCCATTGTTAACTAGACGTTTATTGGCCATCGGAAAACGCAACTACTCTTGCACGATAGAGAAAATTAGGAATGATGAGATAAATTTGATTGTAGGGTGTTTTAGCGAAGCAAGAAGTTAAAGAAATTTTACAATAATTCACTTCGCCGATTTCTGGAGCTGGTGATTAAATTATGAGAGAGAGAGCGCGTGCATAACGGGGTAAATGAAATTCACAAAAGTTTCACTTAGGTTGTGTTTGGTTTAGCGAAAACTTAGTGAAAAGGAGAATTTAGAGGAAAAGAAGAAGAAAAAATTATGGAAAAATGAGAAGTAAAGTCTATAGGAAAATTAAATGAAAAATGTTGAGAAAATTTTAAAACATTATTTATTTTTTTAAAAAAATTTCTTTCATATTTTCTATCTAATTTTTCTACAAACTTTCTTCTCATTTTCCATCAAATTTTTCTTTCCACCAAATGTTCACTAACCAAACACAACCTTAGTACTCCCGCCTAATATATACTCCCCAAAAGTTTTCACAATTACAAACAAAAAACTCATAACCCAATCTCCATGCTAGAAATTAGTAAATCCATTTATTACAATTTTTTTTTTGTATAACAAGCTAAATAATAATGTTCTGGATCAATAAGCCCATCAATTTTGTTCGTTTAATTTGTGATAATTCAATTTTTATATGGGATAATTATGTCATTTTAACCTAAGTATGATTTGTTTAAGTCATGGTTTCATATTTTTCACTTCGCTGTGTTTTGTTAGAGAAAAATATGAGGGAGGATAAAATTAGATTAAAAAAATTAAAATAATTCTATGTTATGATTTACAAAAATTTAGGGGTAAAGAAATTACATGAAAAATTAAGATAAAAATTAATTTAATTTAATTATATTTTATAAATTTTTCTATAATTTTTCATCTCTAATCAAATAAAATAATGAATTGATTTCTAGAAAAGTCTTTCATTTTCTTTTCTTTCCTCGTTTTACCTTACCAAAAATAAGATATGCATTGTAATGTGCTACATTCTTCATGAAAGATTTTCTCTCAATATAGAAATACTGATTGATTATGCTCTATTTATAACATATAAGGTCATGAATGTGGCTGAAGAAACTAAAAAGCATACACTATCTGCCACCTCATCTGATGCCACCAGAATGGTCTCATAAAGGCAAAGTTGAAAAAAAAACCCTCTTACATATAGTATCAAAATATGAATTCGGTTGATGTTGAATGTCCATTGATATTAGATTCAGAAAGAACGAAGGGAGTTGATAAGGGACGTGCTGGCCATGGCCGGACATTACACAATCTTAGAATGTGTTGAAAATAAGAAAGACAGTCAATCCTGTAACCTCTGTTTTATTCGGGATGCTAAAAACTGATGCTATTGTGGCTGTTAAAAAATAAATGGTGAAACAGAAATGCATTCAAAAAACTGTGAGGCTTGTTGTGACAAATGGATCATGATAATTTGTTGTCAAGTAATTCCAATCTTATCAAATCTAATATAATAAAATTAAGAAAAGAAAGTTTAAACTAAACAATCAAAGATGATTCAACTAATATCTTCATTAATAAGATCATGTGACAACCAATAAAATGTTAACAATTAACAATAAAATATTGATAATTGAATTATAAAACTATGTAGTTAAAGTACTATAGTAAGGTGATTTTGTTGTTCCCAATAAAGGGTATAGAGGTTCAAATCCAATAAAGTAATCTTTTTGAAAATTTAATTTTTTTTCTAGTTTTTGTGGTTTTTGAATTTTTTTTAGAAAAAGGTAAACAAATCTAATCCATCGTAAGTTTTATAATAACAAATCATACATGATCACCAACATTTTCAGCTCAGTCGGAATGATTGGTTGCCCATTCAAAATTTCCAACATTCACCAACAATTCAAGAGAGAGTTGAAGTCATGTAATAGATCTGAGTAGGTTCTCTCTCGTAGATTGCTAAAGATGTCGATAGATGCATCTTCCAGAAGGCTTGTGACAATCTCGTGCATGCCTAGACTATTAACATAAAGTCTCTCTAGTCAAATTCATCAAACATTCAAGTTATCCCTCATATACATTGCATATGTCTAACCTGACCTTGAAAGCTCCCTGGATCCATTCAGATGACGAGCCCAGACCACGCCTTAACCAATATCCCCATTGAATTCTCCTTTGATCCGGATTTTGGCGATGACAAGGAAATGGAGAGACTTGCAAGAATCCAAGTTGAGATACGCTTTCTAGGGCCATTGATCGACTGAGAGAGAGCGTAAATGAAACTCAAAAGACACAAAATTTCGTTGTTATTAAAACCAAACCGAACCAGCTGATTCAACCGGTCAAAATGTGAACCGGTGTCTGATCTGGTCCGATTTTGTTTATATTGCCGCTCTGTATAGTAAACTGGTTTCAATCAGAATGAACCGATCAAAACCAACTAAACCGGTGTGAACCTTCCGATTTAGAAAAACAGATTTAATATATAAACTATCCTAATTTACAAACTTATCATAAATGATCTAATAAACACATATTAATTCAAAAATATTAATACAAGGGATCAATCCCTCGCCCCAAGTGTTACTGACTGCAAGTTTACTACTAGGCCGTGTTAATATTGATAATATATCATGCTGTCACTTGCATTAATATCAAAATAAATGAGTAATCAGACCGACAAATGAATCGGCCCAAATCGTCGGTTCAATTGATGAATCGGACACTTATCTCAGATTCATCCTCAGAGATATCATAATTGAAAGTCATAATGCACATGATGCTTAAGAAGATAGAATTGTGACAGTGTAGCAATATGAGATATGCATGTCAATTAAAGACATTACCTGACACTTGTCATTCATGACAAGAACCAACATGTGAAAAATGAAGAGTTGATGGTTATGAGAGGATCTGCCTAGATCAGCCGCGAGGCGACACACTATCCAACACATACCATCTAAAACTTCAGAATCACCCAAACATTAGTTATGCCAGTAACAACTACTTGCGGCCGTTGAGGTCTAGACAGTGCACCTCAATACCAGGCATGAGTTGCAGATAGTAAGAGTCCCAGTTTGTGACTTGACTAGCTCAAGGAGTACATCAAAGAACATAATAAAAAGCTCGACTTGTCGATTGCGAACATTGAACAGTATCTTACAGACTTGGTCACGGACGTGAATGAGATCAAGGCAATGACATTGACTTCCATCACAGACAGAGAAGAAACCACCCCACCTCCAATGTCGGTGCAGTAATTCTGAGGTGTGGAAAATAAATTCCGAAAGTTGAAGGATCAAGAAATGATGAATCTGTCATTTTCAGACAAAGGCCGAGCGCAATTTAACTATATGTATCTGTAAACCACATGTATAAAAAGTCAGATACCTACGCGTGAGCGTTTCTTTGTTGCTTCCGTATAAGTTTAACCAAAGCATTACATGAGTTACTTAAAATGAATCGTTAAAATTTATAAAATAAGATATTATGAACATATGAGGATGAGATCATCAAAAAATTTCAATCAATATTTTAGTAGTGTTGAAAGAAATGAAGAAAGATTATATACTGAATATTGGAGCGGCTCATATTGGATGACTGAAAAATTTATACTTGTAAATCATGATTCAATAATTCTGTATAACTTGTCTCTTCTTCACATTACTAATTGATGTGGGACATTTTTCTAAGTGACTATAATCAACATTATATAGTCACGCGGATTAAAAAATTACTAGCATTGCTATATAGTTGTACAATTTGAATGAATATTGTAGTTTTTGTAATAAAAAAAAATCTTGTAGAGCATCTTACCACTTTTCTAGGAGATGATGCTTTAGCAGCAAATTTGGTTTCGTTGCATCTTCGTATGTCCAGAATAATTTGCTTTCTTCACCATTACTAATACGAAGGTCTTGTTTTGTTGCACTTACTGGACTCTATTAAGAGGTGGTTTCTTATTATATTAAGCATTCAGTGAACTGAGTACTTGTTCTTTTCTCTTAACGATTGTTTGCAAAATCTGAATGATTTGTTACCAATTTTATATCTGAATCATACAGAGGATATATCTATACGATTATTATAATTATCTTTTTATTTTTTTCATATCTTTCTGGAATCAACTCTGTCCGGATTGTACTCCAATCAAAATCACATCAATACCGACCGCATCTAGTTTCTTCAATCAAAATATCACACACTTCATAAATAAATAATATTTGTATAACATGATTATAGATTTTATTTTTATTTTTATGTTTTAAAATTATAATTTAATTTTATATTAATAAATCATTATATATTAAGATACTTACAAAAATAAGTCAAATGAAAATAAATCATTTAACAATAAGATGTGGTTTGATCAGTGGTCTGACAATTCAGATTCTCATATAGCATTCAGTATTTAACTCTTAATTTTACAGAACGACACCTAAAGCCGCTTCATTTTCTCCAAGAAAGGTTTATGAAACAAATAGGTGAGCAAATTTGGCATAATGTTGGTAGTGTTAGGTTGAATATGACTTGCAGTTCTTTAAGATTTATATGGAAGCTGATCTTAAACTACTTGTGCTGTCTGAGGGTAAATCAAATATCTTTCCAGCTGTGCGTCCTCCTTCAAGAATCAGTTCATACAACAATATGAACGCTGAAAATCTGCAGCGTTGGCGATGCTTCCTTGCTACACTGAGATCACTGAGCGTTGGCGGTCTGGTCTCTCTTTTGAACCAACGCCCTTTTTTGCTATGTAATAGGCATAAGCACACAAATCTATCTCAATACTGGTGCAAGTTCTTGCCTTTGATTTTCATTTTTTTGTTCTTTCTGAAAAGCAATTTCTGAGGCCAAAATAAGATTGTTACCAGCATCCAAACTAGATACTATGAATAATGGCAAAAAACTAATCGTCTGTTCTTTTCTGGCATTCGCTAGGTAGGCTGATCAGAGCTTAGGGAGCCAAGAACTCAGCAGGTTAGTCCCCGCCCAGCAGCGTTTTTCTAATTGTACGACTTTATCCATCTCTATGGCTATGCCATTGTACCCAGATGGCTTACATTGGGTCGCCTTATATTGTCGATGCTTACTTGGTTGAGTATTAAGATGCATCTGTAAGAAACTCTGACAAAACTACTGATAATATCAAATGTTAACTAGAGAACCTGACCACATAAAACACCACCAAGTTTTTACACAAATCCAAAACAATAACAAATGGCAGGGAGAGAATATTCTGATCACACTTGGTCAAATTAGGGATCAAGAGGAAATAAAGAAGAGGAAACTCATAATGGAAAGAAAATGAAAGGCATCTAAAGAGGCGCGAATCATGGTAGTCGCTCTTGTGTTCGCTGATCACCACGCCAAGCCCAAATAATATCTCGCAGAGCTGGCCTTATGTCCTCTTCCAACAACTTATTGAACTCTAACGTATCACCGCCATACTTCTTCAGTTCAACCAAGTGGAAAACTGATGTAAACTCAAATATCTCTGCATGGATAGATAAAGGCTCATTTCTGTAATCCTCAGGTCTTTCCAGTCTCAGCAAACCCCCATCCTTCTTTGTGATTTTCAGCTGCAATTGCTTTGCAACATCCTCGAGTTTAGATATGATCGTAGAGGCAGGCTGCATTGATGTGAACTGTACTTCGTCCTTTATAATGTTACTATTGTCAGAGAACAATCCTGACAAGTCGAATCCTGGTGAGAGAGAGATGATATCAAAGGCATTTAAGTGGTTGAGTTTGGACTTGTCAAGCTTCGCCCAAGTGCACTGATCACCAGCTCCACTAGCTTTACATATGTCATCAGCAGTGACTGGAGCCGATTCTAGTGGTTCAGCCATAGCCTTCAAGGGCTCGGTGTCAAGCCCTTTTCGGAACCAAGGATTGTCCATAATGGCTGAAACAGATACCCTGGTTTTTGGATTTGGGTCAAGCATCTTAGATAATAACCTCCGTGCTTCTGGAGAGATCCAATTAGGGCAATTGTAATCTCCTTTGGAAATCCGTCTATACATCTCCATCAGATTTGTGTCATGAAAAGGTAAATAGCCAGCTAGAAGAACAAAACAAGATCACACCACAAGACCAAATGTCGGATTTAGCTCCATCATAGCCTCTTCGGCATATAATTTCAGGTGCAACATAGGCAGGAGTCCCACATGTGGTGTGGAGTAAGCCATCCGGTCGCTTGGACTCTGAAAGGGCACTCAAACCAAAATCAGAAATCTTCAGAACACTATTTTCATCAAGAAGCAAGTTCTCCGGTTTCAGGTCCCGGTGGTAAACACCCCTTCTGTGGCAGAAGTCAATAGCATTTATCAACTGCTGGAAGTATTTTCTTGCATGTTGCTCCTTCAGTCTTCCTTTAGAAACTTTGTTGAATAACTCGCCACCTTTGGCATACTCCATTATGTAGTAGATCTTAGTTTTGCTAGCCATGACCTCGTAGAGCTGCAACACATTCGGATGTTTCACCAGCTTCATGACAGATATTTCTCGCTTTGTCTGTTCAATAAGTCCCACTTTAAGGACCTTCTCCTTGTCTATAACCTTAACTGCAACACTTTCACCAGTCTTAACATCCCTCGCATAGTACACCTTGGCAAAGCTACCTTGACCAAGCAACCTTCCAAACTCATACCGCTGCATCAGCACTTTCCCCTTCTTTTCCATATTAAATCAACACAGATATATACCTATTATAAAAAAAAAAACCTCCTGCTATTATTTCTGAAGCAATCTTTGGGCAGGAGTCTTCACAAACAAATCCCTCTAACCATCTTCATCCAGCCCGTGCTTGGCTCGACCGGTAACAGCTTCATTTATCCCAGCAGCGGGGTCAAACGTATGGCCTACTCCGAAACCAGCATCAATGACTGAGAAATGCAGCTGCCCAGATTCAACCACAGCTTCAAAGTCAGTGCTGACTGAATGGTCCACGGAAAAGCACATCTTTCTGCATCCCCCTGCTGCCTGTCCCTTCAGAATGAAAATCTTCAATGCAATAAACAGGCAAAAAAGAAATAAAGAAAAGGTCAGATTTGAGCTCAATCGTTATCAGCTGATGCATGCAAAAAATAACATACAAAGTGGGTGCGCCCACAAAAATTAGTCACTCCATTTTAAGCGAAATGAAGCACAAATTCACTAATAATCTCTTTCTTCTCCTTCAGATCTCATTCAACCAACCAAACCAGAAACGCAATGACAATTAAGCTTCTCAAAAAAATTAGAAAATAAAAAATCACCAAACTCCTCCGAAATAGATCCAAAAAATCACACAACATTTACCTGAAAATCAAAGTATGAAAAGAAATTTAAAATCTAATAAACATGAAATTATTCCCATCCCCTAAGAGCAAAGAAGAACGCCACTGAAAATTCAAATTTTCTGGTAATCCAAACACTTACAAAATCCTCCTTCAACTGAAAAGCTACCTGCAATTCCTCCACAAATCCGAACAATTCAGAACCGTTGAGCAAATAAACACACGAAGGCGAAACAACTAATAATTGAAATAAAGAAATTGACAACGAAAATACACAACGCTTACGGACAAATTCAAACTTCTGGAAAATGGAGGCGAATCGTTGAGTAACAATCGGATCGATACGAGCTAAGTTTAGAAGCGATGATGGAGACGGCGACAGAGACAAACGGTTCGGTGGTTAACTGAAAATTACAGCGAAGCGGCTTCAATCGGCGAGAACTGAAAGAATCTCGACTTTTTCTAAACCCTTTTATAATTAATTAGTTAGATTAATGCATGAGATTTCTGTAAAAGTAATTTAATTAGTCAGTGACGTAATTACCCTTTGTTTCGGGATGAACGAGCGGGATTTGCTAAAACAATCGGGATTAATTTATAAGGAGATTTTGTAGTTTGGGTACGTGTCGTGAGTTGATTGGGTGGAGGATTATTAATGCTAATGTGTGATTAGTGTTTGTAAATAGCGTTTGAGGTTGAAAAACGGCCCACATGAACTAATGGTGGTATGTTGCGAGTACTAATGATATTTTAGCGTGCAAGTACAGATTCATCGAGGCAAAACTGACATGCGAAACAAAGACTTCGACGTGTGTCTTTGGGGCAATACTAAGAGTTTGTTATTATCACGTTAAAAAGTTAAGAATAGTAATTTGTCGCGAAAAGTAAAATATTAATTTCAACCAATGATAAATCGTGCACGTGTCAATTTAATTTTTCAAAGCCACACGTGCAAAATTCTTGGTATCCACCGCCACGGGTGGATAGTCCACCATTTCTCCAAAGACTTCATGGATTGTTGGCTCGCGTTTTTTCTTTTCTTTAAGGTTGTGTTCGGTTTAAAGAAAATTTGGTGGAAAATAAGAATAAAAATTTGTGAAAAAATGAGAATAGAAATTTGTGAGAAAATTAGATATAAAATATGAATAAAAATGTGAATAAAATAAAGAATGTTTTAGTATTTTTCTACCACCTTTAACCAAACAAGGGAAAATATAATGAATTTCATGGAGAGTTTATTTTCCTCCAAATTTTCTTTTCCGCCAAATTTTTCTGAAACCAAATACATTCTTGTGTTTGGTTCGGAGGAAATATATCTAAAAGAAAATTTTGAAAGAAAGTAAAATTTATAATGATTTTTATTTTATTTTTGTTTAGTTTCGATGGAAAAATTGAACTAAAGTTTCAAAAAGTCTATTTTAACGTTCCTTCTAACTTTTTATATAATTTTTTTTCTCAAAATGTTTTCTTAAAATAAATTAAAAAATTTCCTAACTTTCTTTCATATTTTTCATAAAACAAACCTAGTCTAACAAAAAACATAAGGGAAGTTTGAAACTATTCTTGTTTTCTCGGGTTGTCTGAACTACGGAAATGATCAAAATGAAAACTAAAATTGTATTACTTGTCATATATGATTAATTGGAATGATTAATTAAATAAATTAATCTTATTGATTTTATTGAAAATTAGAGTTGATGGAATTTAAAATATATATAATTTCATTTATATAAATTTAATTGTAATTTGATAACAAAATAACATAATTCAAAACACACATCTCATCTCATGTTAATATTGGTTTAGAGTGGAACGGTAAATTTAGTTTGTAAAACAAGTACAAATCTTATGTCGCAGCGTTTTCTCTGAAATAATTTTCAATATTTTTGTTTTGAATAATGAAAATGTATTGACAGGTTGGTGAGAATTTGTGGTGTTTGGATCATTGTTCTAAAAGGCGGCCGCCTAGCCGCCTAGGCGGCCGCCTAATCTCTGGGCGGTTCAAAAACGTCCCGCCTAGCCGCCTAGCGCCTAATTATTTTATATATTTTATTTTTAAAATTAAATTAAATTTTATAGGTATAATTTTATAATTAATTATTAAATATATTATTAATATATATAACTCCGCCTAATCATCCGATTAATCCTTCCGTCTAATCCCCGCCTAGCTGATTAGTCCCTAGGCCCCAAGCCAACCGCCTAGGGCCGCCTAGCGCCTTTTAGAACACTGGTTTGGATACGCGGAGGGGTCAAGGACAAGTGGCGGAGGCAGGAAGATGACACTGTAAAGTGTAAAGGTGAAGAAGAAGAGCATGCATGATAATTGATGGCGACGTGAGAGTGAGATGCGCGTGTTGGACTTTAGTGGGTGAGGCTTGATGTGGATGTAATTGTGGGACGTGTGTAAACCTTTCACACTTTTTATTTATAATGTTTTCGATTTGTGAAAATGGAGAAAAGAAAAGTGTTTGCCAATTATTTTTAAGAAGAAATGTGGGAGGAGTAGGAGGGATATGGAGGGTGAATGAATGAATATATTCTCTTTTTCATTCGATTTGGGTGGAGGAAAGTGAGGGATTCTCACACGAAATTATCTCTGTACCTTTTTATCATTTATATTTTTTATTTTCATTTTATATGTAAGATTATTTAGTAATTTTGTTATTTTTTTACTCTTATTCTTCCAAATCTCTTCGAAACTCAGAAACACCTAGTTTTTTCCACTCTCAACTCCTTAATTTTTTTCTTCCAAAATCTCCCTTTTTTTATTCCATCAAACTCAGAAACAAAGCCTAAGTGTGTGAGAGTCAAGCAGGTTGCTTAAGACAGTGTTCCTGAGTTTGGAGAGAAATGAGAGGGAAGGACAGGAAAGGAAAAAAGATGAAAGGGAAGGAAAAGGAAAAAATGGATGTTCCCGCTACAAAAAGAATTTGGAGGGATAAGAGAAAAAAATAAAAATTGACAAAAATATCCTTGAACCCTTCCTTCCCTTCCCTAAATGAGGGGTAAAATCATAATTTTATTTTATTATTTCCCGATCCCTTTCCTTCCCCTTCAAACCCCAAATCGGAAGGAAAGGAAAATAGGGTTCAAATCCCTCATTCGTCCCCCAAATCCCTCCTCCATTAAACTCGGGAACACCCCTTTTTGTTTCCTATCCTTCCCTCTCCTTTCTTCCCCAGTCTAAAATCAATTCAGGAACAAAGCATAAGATTTTGAAATTTCAAAGTGGTGATCTGCTTTTACAGCTGAGAATCACGAGGATCTATATTTAGGATACGGTATTTTTTTTTATATGTATATATATGTAGATTTGTTTTTTTACAAGCTATAATTTCTTCAAATTTTTTTACTTTTAATCTACCTGCCATATATTTACATTTTTATTTTATCATAATTCACCAAAATTGCAGTTTCTGAAATTATTTTTCTGATTAAAAACTGCTATTGGAATTCGGGAAACTCAGTTTTTAGGAAGCTGAGGATAGAAAATGTGGTTTTAGTAGAGTATAATAAAAATAAAAATATAAAGTAGGGTATATTTGAAATAACACATTGGAAGAAGTGTAGTCTATAAACAAAACAAATATGGATCGAGCTAAAAGAATACGAGCTTTTCATCAGTTCGGTTCTGTTCAAAACTGAAACGAATTAAATATAATTGTATATTTCGGGTTCGCACTTTCAAAATAAAAAAATCAAACTGATTTACAGCATTTTGGTTCTCGACTAAATCAATTTATTTGGGTTTGGTACAAAATCGAAAATAATTAACACACTTTTTTCTCCATATAACTCTCACTTCATAACAATATAAACTCATAATAAATCTATAAGAATTAGAAAATGTAAATATTTTCATAATTTGTAATACAATTATTTTATGGAATAGTGTAATAACAAATTTTGATCTTCAGATATCAATTAAGTAATAGAAAAGAAAAATTAAATATTTATTATTTTTTTATTATTTTAATAATTCAGTTTTCAATTTGATCGGATCATAAATTAGTTAAAACTGATAACCCAAATGTAATAATTTTGATATTTTGATCTGTTTGACACCTGAGCCATTAACCATTACAATTAAATTTATTTTAAACCGAATTGAATTGATTTGGTTCGATTTTCAATTTGGACCAAACTATGAACAATTATACAAAATATTATATTTGAGTGTTGATCTTTCATTTCAAAAGTCACCGAGTTAAACATTGCTAATTGGATGTGTTTTTCTCGCACCTGCTTGAGAATTTTAATAATATTGTTATTTCTCTTTCACGGAGCTCGAACTCTTCACTCGTTAAATTTTTTTATGTTTAGTTTTTTCTCTTTCTAGTGAAAACTTCATCGGCTATTATGTGTTGTGTTCTACAATATGTATGTTAGGGCATCCTCATCCCATAAATTTGAAAAGTAAATTTGTATTACGTCACAAGATATTTATTTTATGTCATCTCATAAATTTTCTTTTCATATACATTTTATCCACATTAAATAAACCATCATAGAATAACTATAATTAATATTTTAATATTAAATTACAAGCATAATACGGTGATTTTAACTTTGAATCGTAGTATAAAGTTCGGTCCAATCAATTTAAAAAAAAATCTTAAAAGTAAATACGACACATGTTCTGAAAACGTCATGTAAGATATTCATCAAGAAGATAGACGACACACTAAAATGTCGTTTAAAATCCATACTTTATACGACGATTTAGAGTTCAAAACGTGGTCTATCTTCCATATAGCACATCATTTGCGTGATTTATCATGTTAGAGAAAAATAAACTACCATCCACATTACAATTTATGCCAAATAAAATTTGGCATCTGTTATATAAACCTTATTCGTAAAGGCCAGTTAAAGATGTCTTCTTGTGTTCTACAGTCAACACCGCCAGTATATATGAGTTTTTATTTTTTTTCTTTCTTGTGTGGAAGCTGTGTATTTATCTGTACTCATCACTACTGGCGATTTACTGTCAGTACTTATAAAGTAAAAAAAATAAAAAATCTAAAGGTTTTAAATTATGACCTCTTATTCAATTGCGTACCGAACTACCATCGTTACTAAATAAAGGGCAAATTGTTTAGGTTTTTTAACACCGTTAGTGCGAATAAACTTTGTGAACAAATTCCTAACTG
>NQLW01000039.1:1200077-1211181 GCA_002312845.1 Kalanchoe fedtschenkoi | reverse complement strand
TAAAAATATAAAAAAATATAGTCCGAAAAGTGTTCACTATTCATATTCCTCAAAAATCTGTAAATCAGACAAAGAATCTAGACAAAAAAAATCCGGTAAATTAAATACAAAACGAAATCTCAAAATGGCAAGTAAATCTGTTTCATAATAAATAAAAAACAAATCTCATATAATTAATACAGAATACTAAATGAACTCAAAAAAGGAAACCATATAATTAATACATTGTT
Organism: Kalanchoe fedtschenkoi; assembly: GCA_002312845.1. Taxonomy (NCBI): domain Eukaryota; kingdom Viridiplantae; phylum Streptophyta; class Magnoliopsida; order Saxifragales; family Crassulaceae; genus Kalanchoe; species Kalanchoe fedtschenkoi. The sequence continues at coordinate 1,210,951 of NQLW01000039.1, read as the reverse complement.
GTTTCATGTAAATAATGATTGGTCCACGTTTGTCCACAACTGTTCTCAATTTAAGGAGGTTCTCAACTGATCCACCCTATATATATATATATATATATATATATATATATATATATATATATATATATATATAGGAAGGATCCGTTGAGAACCTCCTTACGTTGAGAACCGTTGTGGACAATTCTATGGGATGAGGATCCCGCCAGTATATATGAGTTTTTATTTTTTTTTCTTTCTTGTGTGGAAGCTGTGTATTTATCTGTACTCATCACTACTGGCGATTTACTGTCAGTACTTATAAAGTAAAAAAAATAAAAAAATCTAAAGGTTTTAAACTATGACCTCTTATTCAATTGCGGACCGAACTATTACTAAATAAGGGGCAAATTGTTTAGGTTTTTTAACACCGTTAGTGCGAATAAACTTTGTGAACAAATTCCTAACTGCATTAAAAAAATATAAATTATGGACTCCAAATAAACACTCCCACCTTCTCCATCTTCCCTTTCCCAGCAGCGCCCCTCGCGTCCTGCCTCCGTGAGCTCCACCGTCGCGTCCTGTCTCCGTGAATAGAGACGTCGTCGTCGTGTCGGGCCATCACCTTTCCCTCCTACCTCCGCGAGCTGCTCTTTTTATAGCTTGAAGTTTTAACACTTTTAAACAACAAGTAAAAGACATGATACTATCTGAATGATATTGGCATCCCACATAAAAAGTGAAGAAAGAGCATCCAATAAGTATTATTATTCTAAAACAAATCACTGCCCATCAATGTCAGTACAAGATGAAGAACAGACCCACCTTTGACGTTGTAGTCTTTGATAGTTTTATCATCTCCGAGCTACTTCTCGGCATAAATGAGTCTTTATTGAAGCAGCATAATCCCTTCCTTCTCCATTCTCCTCATCTCTTTCCTTTATCTTTGATCATGGTCCCTTCCTTGAGCTCCAAAACCAAGTGTAAAGTTGACTCCATGAGAATGTTATAATCAACAAGAGTTTGACCATCTTCCTATTGTTTACTAGGGATAAGTTAGGTTGTTTTCTTCTCAAATTTATTTTCTAATATTCTTCTCTGACAGCAGCGAGGCTAAGAATTTTCCAATCCACCGTTGATGAGACGTTGTTGTTTGAGGTGCTAAGATGGAAAGTTGAAATTTCAGGCGTAGAAAAGGGAAAGGTGAGCGATGAAGTAGAGACTCTTAGAAAGTAATGTTTGAATATTGAGGTTGAGCTGTTGAGATCAGCACACGAGACGGTTGTGGTTAAACACCACAAAGAGCAGATAAGTAGCATCGTGCAGCTGCATAGTACTGCTGAACTTATGGAGCAGGTGAAGTCGGAATCCAGTCCTTGCCCACGATTACTTTCATCCTTCAAATCATTTGTTTCGAGGGCCATCGTATAGCACAATCCCATTCTTCAAACAACTTTGTTGAATTGTCTTGAAGTTGTACATTGTAATTCTGGAAGTAGCACATTTGTTGGGGGCATCACATCAATGGTTGAATCGACAACAATCCACTACAGTAATCCATAGTTATAAGTTGATTTGGAAGTTGAACTTTCAGCGGTGAAATCGTAAAGAGCGGAGCTGGAGGCGAGCTTAATGGCAAAAGAGACCCCATCACCAAGGAGAACATGGCGCTGAACTCGAAAATGGGGACTGCTTCTTTTGGTCAGAAAGAGTTTCAGTTGGAGAAGGAGGTGAAGGAATTAACGGAAGCGGTCGCAGATCTCAAGACTAATTTGATGGACAAGTAAATCAAATTCCGAACACTCTTGAGGAGAACGAAATGCTGAAGCTCGAGTTTCAGTAGGCGATATTGATGCGCTACTGCTAGAGAAAGAGTATATTTTTGTGGATCCGCAGATTATGTCTTGTATTTGTTTAATGCAGTTAGAAATCTGTTAGCAGAATTTATTCTCACTAACGGTGTCAAAAAAAAATAAATGGTTTGTCTGGTAACGATGATAGTTCAAACTACAATTGAGTAAGAGACCGTAATTCAGAACTCTTTTAAGTTTTTTCTCATAAAAAAAATGGTCGTCGTTTAAACTTTTTTTTTTTGGAGGGCATCAGTGATCAGTTTTGAACATTTTATTCAGTTTGTATATGGTCCCAGCTCTGGCGCTTAACTCTGTTGTGTTCGATCAAAGCTGCCCGTTTACGTGAGTTATTATTTTTTTCTTCCTAGATGAAAAATTGAATGTTTTTGGTATTTGATATCACCCGGGTGTGTCAAGACTATTGTAGTGATGCATATATTATTTAGTTGTAAATTAGAGACCTTCAGGACATCTAAAAGATAGGGTTTTTTTTTTTTGCGATGGCCAGGACTGCAATTCAGGACTCTGAAGTTGTTAGCCAACACCCAAGACCACTAGCCAACACCTTATTGGTAAAAAGATAGGTTTAAATACCAAAGTTAAACAGTTTAAAAGGCACGTCACATTGCAATATGAGCACAAGACAAAGGACTCGCCATAATGCAGCAGCTCCTTGTGTGTCTGAGAAGCCAAATTAGGGGCCTTCAAAATTCTCCCACAAGCAGTGGCCATAAGGCTCCATCCCCACCTCTACATTCTCTGTAACAGCCATTTCTAACAAAATAAAGTTATCAATATTACATACCCAGTGAGTTAACTCGTAAAGATCCTATAACTGAAACAAGGCGCCCAGCTGAACTACTTTCTAAACCAGAGAGGTCAGCACTGAAACTGTGAATGGTTCATCTGGCGCTTCTTCAATTTAATAATACCCCATACAAGGAACACGCCTAGTTTTCCTGACTATCTTAGTTGGTCAGTGGTCCACTAGGAGCCTGATCACTCCTCTGCTCAATTAGCCTTTTCCTGGAAATCGCCTAGTTTTCTTTTCTTTTCTTTTTCACATGATCATCATAGTGGCTCACTATCTCAATCTAATGTATAATGCAACTCCAAAAAAGTACATAAAAAGGACTTCCTTCTGCAGCAACAAACTTATTTCATCATCTTCTTAATCTGAATACACAAAAGCTTGGAACAATGAACAAGATTCCCTCAAGCTCAGGGAATCAGGAGAACAAAAGGATACCGGAAACAGATAAATCCTAACATTACTGTACACTAGCCAAGATGACTTGCCTTTCAAAAGATGGTTATGGCACATACATGACTCTGAAATCCCATCATGTTTTCAGCCAAAATGATAATCCAAACAGCGGAAAACTCTGAACCATTGTTCTGTCTCAAGGGCTGGAGCCCAACAGGTTGAAGATCTTGTCATATCGCGATTTCAGAGTGGAAGGTAAGTTGACTATCAGCCTTGCGAGAAAATGAGAGGTCATTTTTGTGGAAGAGAACATAGTAAAGCACCGGATGAGTCATGAGTTGGTGCGGTAAGTTCCCCTGATATCTGAGTATGAATCTATACGTAAATGGGAGTCTGAGTCCAAATCTTCATAGTTGACAAACTGAAATATCAGGATAGCAAACCGCCTTAGAGTAGCCGAATGAATAGACGAATAAAATGACAACATGGAGCCAAAGAACGATCAGTTCTATTGTTTAATATTGGCAAACCTGATCAAACTTTCCCACCACAGCTGAATCTGCTTCATCATCGACCTGCAAAAGATCATGTATTATTGCTCTTAAACTTGCTACCCGATGCCTGTGAAGCTGTCGATTTGAACTCATATCAATGAATTTCACTAATACATTGAAACGCGCTTCCAGGACTTCTCAAGTAGCAAAAATGGAGTAAGAGGCAGAATTTTGGCATTAAGATTTAGAATTCATAAATTCTAGCAAACGTAACGGTCTGAAGATAAATTGTAAATACGCTATGATGCAACTTGTTCCGAAACAGCATATAAGAGTCGACAGTTGGTAAGCAGTTAATGATATACTAACCAATAATAATAATACACACATTCTACCTCACCTGATATTTTTGATTAATTGCCTGAATCTCCGCAATCCATTTGTCCAAGTAAGCATAGTTGACTCGCTTGGCTTCAACCTCATAACAGTCCCTTTCCTACGTGTAGATCCATAAGCAAACTACTTAACACCACAAACACATGCCCGTGAATAAAAAACTTCATTGGATGACAATATCGTAGTACCTGCATAGACATGATCTTCCATATGTCAAACCCTTTTCTATCAACCACAATCGGATCCTCATCCGGAAGACTCTTCCTCCATTTTTCCCTGAATCGTCAGACAACGGCAAGAACTCAAACATCATTCAAGCTAACAACAGCTGGTTTTAGCTACACATTATTCTAACAAAAGGTTTAATCAAACACTTGGAAGTTGGCATACAAATCTCTACTCAACCTAAAACCCCATCTCCTGATGATATCAATGTCACACAGCAACCAGAAGTAAAGATGGGATTTTGACTGAATAAACATACATGAAAATGCAAAATGCTGCTCTGGGCTGGTCCTCAACTCGGAGACTAGTGACAAATGGCCTCTCGCATTTACCCAGAAACCTCTTCACGTCCCTATTCACTCCACATCCACACTCATGCATGTCCTCCAGCACAATCGGCACCGAAACCCCACAATCAGAGCTGAAACAAACAACAAGAATCACATTCATTGCTTACTACCAAGAAAAACTCTCGAAATCATCCAGTCAAAAGTGCATCCGTGCGTGCAGTATTCACTGTAAAATTGATGAGGTAATGCATGTGATAGATAGAAAAGTAGTCACCATTTGAGGAAGGCGCTCCCGTCAGGAGCGCGAGGGATTGCGCGGACTCTCCTCCGCCGATTCGCCATGCTTGAAGTGAAGGGGGTTAGCAAACGCTTCAACCTTCTTCCTCTCTTTGTAGAGAGAGATTATAATTATATCCAGGGGTCATGGGATATAGAACCACACCTTATATATAAGTTAAATAAGAAATAGAACAAAATAACATTGTTTTTTTTTTTAAGAAAAATGTTATGATGTTTATAATATAATTTTATATAGAACCACACCTTATATATAAGTTAAATAAGGAATAAAACAAAATAACATTGTTTTTTTTTAAAAAAAATGTTATGATGTTTATAATATAGTTTTAAATATAAAAAAATTAAAAAATCTAAACTATAAATCTTAAAATCTAAAAATTCTAAATTTTAAGGGTATGAAACCCCTAAAAAATCATAAACCCACAAAACCTTAAAATTTGAAAATTCTAAAACTCTAAAACCTTATAATCCTAATATTCTAGCATGTTAGAACCCTAAAATCTCTAAAACAAAAAAAAACTAATAAAATTATGTAATTTGACCCGATCCCTTACCTAAAGATATAAAATGTTATCTCATATTTCATTTTCTCTTATATTTAAATCTAATTAATGGAAAATTACACAGAATAAAATAATACGTATATTAAAAGTGGAATCACCAATCACTCTCCACTTGATATTCTACTTTATGCTACAATTATTATACTTGTGTGCATACATTGTCCTTTTACGTGAAATATCACTTTTTCAAAAAATAAAGCTAAAAATGGTGTAGATAAAAGAGATAGCATGTATAGTGGTGTTTTAAAAAGTGTACTTTTTATTTTTAATATCCATCAACAACTTAACATCTCCATAACTGATTTTTTAAATAAATATTTTTTTAGTTTTAAATAAAAACAACAGCTGCTTTGCATAAATACCATTTTATATTTGATGGCTCTAAATTAACTTTGATACAAGGGATTAGAATCTTTATAGAAAACAATCGTGTACATATTAATGATAAGTGGTTATGTGACATTTTGATTATTCAAGTAAAGTGTTGAAAAGTTAAAAAATTTCAAACTAAATCATGTTGATTTTTTCAAGGGGATTCTGTATATTTGCATTAATTTAATAATTTATTTAATCTGATTCTAATTGAACTTAAAGTGGATGTGGCTTTGGGCGGTAAAAAGTGAAAAAACACCCGGTTAAATAATAGAAAAGAAGGTCGTCCTCGTCCCTGCAAATATTATTGGCGCTTTTGATCACACAAGGAAACTTTTAAGTCTCTGTTTGCTTTACGGCATCTCCAACGAAGGTTTATGAAAAAGATTTATGTCAAATGATGAATCTTACCTGACATAAATTTTTAAAATGGAAGATGGTTTATCATCTTCTGACATGATACCGTTTCATCTGCATAGAGCACTCCATGAAACATATCTGACGTTTTTAACCTGAAAACGCCGTCTAATGCGTAGACTTCATACGGTGAAATCACGTTAAAAACGTCGTATATGTAATTGCTGAATACTTTTTACGGTGTTTTAAAATTATAAACGCCGTATATGTATTTAAGATTTTTAAATGAATTGGGCTGGACTTATACAGTGTTTTCAGATTATAAACGCCGTATATATTTAGATTTAAATATTTAATATATTATTATTTTTATTTAATGAAAAATTATTAATAATGTTTTTATTTTTCTTCTCTAAATAAAATAATTAAATTAATAAAAATAAATAATAATAACATAAAAAATATTTACCATATTACTTAGTAGTTAGTTTAATATCAAAAAATATAAAAAAAATATGACACGTGAGTCCATGTGCAGAGTTGTATGGAAGGTTTATTCAATGTGGGTGAGAGGTTTATAAAAATAAGGATGTGGTATGACATAAATCCTCCGTGACATGACACAATCTACTTTTGAGATTTATTCAATGTGGATGCCTGGAAAACAAGTTAATCGAACATGAAAATTTGAGTTTTTTTGACTATGAGTGAAAATTATAAGGAAAATATAAAAAAAATTGTAACTGAATCAAACTTTCGTTCAAATTTACTTCTAATATTTTATTCTCATTCTTTAAAAAACAAATACTATGAATAATGTAAGATAAGGTTGTTGACATTTTGTATGTATAAAACTCAAATAGAAGATTTTAACTATTACGGCTTTTTAAACTAATACCACTATATGAATTAGCTCCGTGTTAAAACTGAATTGTTTTATAATCAAATTAAATGATATAATTTATTCGCATAGATAAAATGATTTCTTTTCATTCTCAACAAATCTTAATTTTAAAGAAATTAATAAAATCACTTTTATATAGTGAATTAAATACAACTATTTTAAAATGGAATCCTAAATAAGTGCATAAATATTTTTTGCACCCTTTTCAACAATAATTCAACTAGTTCCAACGGTAAGTAGGAAAACAGTAATAGTTCAAGATCCTTTTAATATTTTTTATAAAAAATAAAAAAGGGTATACAGTTCACACTAATATGTATTAGTGCTAAATTAGATCTTATATTTTTAGGACGAAACTTTTTATTTTTAAGCGACGAAAAAGATAACATTATCTACTACTTTATACGGTCAATATAACACACTCAATTTTGTGCATAAAATCCCCTGGAAAGATAATATTTGACTGAGCACCTGCAGTCTTGGATGGCTCATCTCACCAACTAAATTATTCTACAAAATGTCATCACATGATTCATCACATCTTTGATTGAAAATTATTCTGAAAGTTGTATTCAGTACGAATAGATATCAAAACTTATACATAATTAAGTATCTTCTTTATAATTCACATCAGTTGGGAAAAGACACTTACATCTTCGTATAATTTGGTTTTTAAATTATACAAAAAATGGAGAAAATAAGAAACCACGTACGCCCACCACAACCAATCAAAACGTAGGTCTAAGTCTAACCCGTTTTGTACTTTAGTCATCAAAAGAAGAGTAACATGAAGCAAGGAAAGTGTCGGTTAAAAGAAGAGAGAGAAGTAGGGTAGCTTTTTCCAAAGAGTTGCACCTCTAGAGTGCCGATAGAGGGAGGATTTATGCATCACTCCTCTTGCGCTGGTGCACCTTTGATGTACATGACGACCCGTAAGGCTGCATCCATATGATTCTCTGTGGGACATTCCACGAATTAACTCAGAACATGGATTGCATAGGTTAAGTTTGGTCTTGTAATTGTTAAGTAAATGAGCATTCTCACTAGTCTCTCATAGTATGCTTTATCTTCAAGAAGAGAAGCATTGCATGTACCTAATTTTTTTTAACATCAAGAGTGGTGCACAACCGCTTCACAATCCTTTTCCTCCTACTATTTTCACCAGTTCAGACTCTATAGAACTGTGGCACAACAGACTAGGCCATCCACCCACTGCCAAGCTATCATCCACATTAAAAGATGTGTTTCCTTCTTTTGTTAAGTAGACTTCTATATGTCATGCACGGTGTGTCCCATGGCTAGACGAATAAGGTTGCCTTTCTAAAAAAGCTCTATTAAATTGGCATCTACATTTGATTTGCTAGACATGGATGTATGAGACCCTTACGCAGTTGAAAGCACCACAAGTGTTATATATTTTCTAACCATAGTTCACGATTTCTCAAGAATGACTTGGACATATTTGATGAAGGAAATAGATGTTCCAAAGTTAGTCAAATACTTCTTCCTCATGGTGAACACTCAATTTGAGAAGAAAGTGAAGTGTATAAGGACAGATAATGACAGAGAGTTTGTGAACACGTTAATGAAAGAATTTCTCAAGAGTCAAGGATGTGTCCATCAAAATGGACATGTACTTACACTCTAGAGTAAAATGGAGTCGTTGTGCACCGCTGTTGATTTATCAGAGTTGAATCACATGGCGTGTGCACTAGCTTGTCATGTGTGCACCAGAGAGAATGCATCAGCTTGTCTTATGTGCACCAGAGAGATTTCAAGAGCTTTTTAATATATGGAAAGTAACTGATAATAGCTGTAAAAACACATTATTATGCATCATTATAGCATAGCATTAGTAATAGTATACTCCCTCTGTCCTCTTTTACATGTCACTTAATCGAATTTTTTTGTCCACTTTTACTTGTCACTTACCAATTTTCAATGCGTATTTAATATCAACAACTACCTTAAAATGTAAAACATTAATCACTTCATTATCATAATCAATAAAGAATACATTCCTCACCAATAATCATCTACCAATTTTACTTTTTGCACGAACTTTTTCAAAAAATTGTTAACCACCTACCTATTAAATTTGTTCAACCGCTAGCATTAACTTCACCTTAATCTACTCAAATTAACCGTAAACGACATGTATTAGAGGACGGAGGGAGTAACATAGTATTTAGTGTCAGTTGTTAACTTGCTTACAGACAACAAGTTGAATATTGTGCTCATTCAAAACTCGTGGACATATGAGCTTGGTAGTGGCATGACTACTGTCTGGTATGATCACTTGATAAGGTCTCGCTAAAGCAGTGACGTCTTTACCTAATCTCCTCAAACTGGTGCATGTAGGAAGCTGGACATGCCCAACTTGTGTATGTCATCTGCTCTTTAGAAGTTACAAACATAGGACTAATGAATTTGTTTTTGATATGATTTCCAATAAAATGGTAATCCAACTCGATATGTTTAGTCCTTTCATAAAAGACCGGATTGTGAGCAATGTGGATGGCGGCCTTGTTATCGCAGCTCAACCTTATTGAAAATTGAACCTTGATCCCCATGTCTTGTAAATGACAAGATGTCCAAACTAATTCACAACATGTGTTAGTCATTGACCTATACTCACTTTCCGTTGAAGGCCTTCATATAATAGATTGTTTCTTACCTTTCAAGTTATGAGGTTGTTCTCGAAAAGTACACAAAATCATGTTATTGACTTTCTTGCGGCTGGACAAGCTGCCTAATCGACATCACAATATGCTTGCAATGTTATTTCAGAATAACTTTAGAAGAATAATTCTTGCGCTGGTGCACCTTTGATGTACATGACGACCCGTAAGGCTGCATCCATATGATTCTCTGTGGGACATTCCACGAATTAACTCGGAACATGGATTGCATAGGTTAAGTTTGGTCTTGTAATTGTTAAGTAAATGAGCATTCTCACTAGTCTCTCATATTATGCTTTATCTTCAAGAAGAGAAGCATTACATGTACCTAATTTTTTTTAACATCAAGAGTGGTGCACAACCGCTTCACAATCCTTTTCCTCCTACTATTTTCACCAGTTCAGACTCTATAGAATTGTGGCACAACAGACTAGGCCATCCACCCACTGCCAAGCTATCATCCACATTAAAAGATGTGTTTCCTTCTTTTGTTAAGTAGACTTCTATATGTCATGCACGGTGTGTCCCATGGCTAGACGAATAAGGTTACCTTTCTAAAAAAGCTCTATTAAATTGGCATCTACATTTAATTTGCTAGACATGGATGTATGAGACCCTTACGCAGTTAAAAGCACACAAGTGTTATATATTTTCTAACCATAGTTCACGATTTCTCAAGAATGACTTGGACATATTTGATGAAGGAAATAGATGTTTCAAAGTTAGTCAAATACTTCTTCCTCATGGTGAACACTCAATTTGAGAAGAAAGTGAAGTGTATAAGGACAGATAATGACAGAGAGTTTGTGAACACGTTAATGAAAGAATTTCTCAAGAGTCAAGGATGTGTCCATCAATGGACATGTACTTACACTCTAGAGGAAAATGGAGTCGTTGTGCACCTCTGTTGATTTATTAGAGTTGAATCACATGGTGTGTGCACTAGCTTGTCATGTGTGCACCAGAGAGAATGCATCAGCTTGTCTTATGTGCACCAGAGAGATTTCAAGAGCTTTTTAATATATGGAAAGTAACTGATAATAGCTGTAAAAACACATTATTATGCATCATTATAGCATAGGATTAGTAATAGTATAACATAGTATTTAGTGTCAGTTGTTAACTTGCTTACAGACAACAAGTTGAATATTGTGTTCATTCAAAACTCATGGACATATGAGCTTGGTAGTGGCATGACTACTGTCTGGTATGATCACTTGATAAGGTCTCGCTAAAGCAGTGACGTCTTTACCTAA
>NQLW01000039.1:1126736-1189241 GCA_002312845.1 Kalanchoe fedtschenkoi | reverse complement strand
AGCAGGCTCTTTACTTGCCCACCCTTAGGCATCGCCCTTCTGAATTTCATGTTTATTCTCCTCTTCGGATGTCTCGTTGCAGATCCCTTCTGAAAATTATGAGTTCAGAACATGAAAATAGAAGAGGTACGCAGGTTGAGACTCTCTGGTGATTGATTCTTAACGTGGAAAACTAATGTTGATGAAAATGTGGAACCTGATGCAGCTCACCTCAGCAGACTCTGCTGATGCTGGATGCTCTTCGATGTTTTTGGTTTCTAAAACTTGTTTGGGACTGTCGATATGACCTGCAGTGGTATTTTTGTCATCTGGGTGCACTGAAAATGTGAGTTGGATGACCATTTTATGATACAAATCTCAAAGTAGCTCAGGAGCGGCAGTTGAACCTGAGAGGCCTGACAAGTGAAAGGAACTTACTTGCATGATCGTCTTCTTCAGCGTCATGAGGTATTGATTCGACGCAATAGAATCTGAAGCTAGGTGATCCGGGACTAATGCATCTACCCTCATCTTCATCATTTTCTCCCAACTCGTACAAATCCCCTCCACTGTTTTCCTGCTCCGTTTCCTCCGACATTTCTGTTTTCTCCTGACCTTCTTCGCTATTGTCTGCATTTTTCTTTGGACATTCCACACTTGTTTCGGCTTCCTCTTCCTCCTCCTCCTCCTCCTCCACCACCGGCACAATCTTGGCCGCTCCATGCTCAATGCTGCCCTCAGAAGGCATGCTTTTTCTTCCCAGCGAGTCGTTGTTGGTGCTCACTTTATCACAATCTTCACCGGCAAGCAACTCCTTCTTGGATAGCGTGGAGTCCTTCAGATGGCCGCGACGCCTTTTAATGTCATCAATGCGGCGTTTTATGATGGGGCGGACCCTGGCCTGAATATCAGCATTCTCAGCGGCCAACGTCGAGCTTCCGCACCCCATTTCAATCAAATCACGGAGGAGAAGTGGAAGAATAACAATGTGAACATGTAGAAGCAGAGGGAGGAGAGAAAGGAAATGGGTTTCTGAAATGCAGCTTCAGCTTTGTACCCAACAGGCAGCTAACCATCAAAACTCCAATGAAGGGGTCAGAATGATTTTAGGAATCCGCCAGACAGATTTCAATGTTCTTCCAGATTCATTGTTTTACCCGAAAGTGTATCTAAATTTGACATATGCTCCAGTTGTATATCTGTCCGGACGGTTTCGAAACGCATCTCATAATTCCAGTTGGATTCTTATTGTGAGTGCTAAAGATAGAACCATACATAACAAATCCCCAATTCAAGAACGAACTTTTCTAACTCTAAGATGAGGAAAAATAGAAAGGAGAACCAAATGAATCTATGATTTCATGGTTTTCTACTGTTTCTGATTAAGCTGAGTATTTCTCAGTAACGCTACTCGAACTAGAGGAAGACGATGAGGGTGTCGTCTTTCCTCCATTATCAAGCTTCAGGAACTTAAACCCATCAGCGGAGTCGAAGTCCCTCGTCCTCTTGTTTCGAGTAACTGATTTGCAGCTTCTGGGTTTTTTGTTCTTCTGAAAAATGTGACAGATGGTCCATCCTTCCTTCATCATCAAGAAACTCTGGCGGCTGTTTCCTGCCTGAGATTTGCAGCGCGCGGAAGAGCAAGTGAAGAGGAGGTGGTACTCATGCATGATCCAGTCAGATCGAGTAGACTCCCATGAGCTTTTTCCTCTGCAGAATACAGATGTCTTTCGCAGCCCAATGATCCGGTCATCAACTGTTGACGAGGAAATGATTAGCCTGTCTTCACCGGTGGATTTCCAGTAACCGTTACGTGCAGCTCTGCAGTTTGATCTGCTCACATTCATGTTCTTGTGGCAGAAGAAGTACTTATCTTGCTCCGACTCCCCTGCAAACCAAGACAGCTTAGGGGAACTCACAAGTGTTGAGGTGTGGAAAACTGGATTTGAGCATGTTGAGTGGGCATACTAACCTGGCAGCTCCCATGGATGATAGCGGCAGAGATTGATCTCAGGGATGACAGAAGCCGGCAGAGGCAAGCCAAACACCTTACACTTCAAGTACTGAAACACAATCTCTTCATCTGTAGGCTCAAACCGGAACCCGGGAGGCAGCTTGCAAACTCCATCTCTAACAAAGTTGAGCTGCTTCTCCTTCTCCATCACCCTCATTGCAACGTTGTAGACCTAAAACCAAAAGACAATCATCTTTTTATACTAAAAGAGTGGTACATAATTGAAGTGACATTTGCTAGGGAGTTTGAGAGTTTGTGGAGATGGGAGTATGTGACAAGGAGTTTCTCACAAGGAAAGCATATTCCTTACCAAAATGTTTGATGACTTTATCGGGGAAAGAAGATTGAGTAGAATTTGAAGTTTTGAAAGAGCAAAAGTCAGCGAACCCACCTCATAGAATCAATCATCATACTTTAGGACATATGTTTATTCTAAGAGCATTTGCCTTTGGATGTTTGTTTATGGATTTCGTCTACATTGAGCATGTGCTAGTTCAAAGCTCGCTTTTTCGCTATCATTTGTTTGGCAACAGTGTAGAAATTGATCAGAATGCGCATAATAACCAAGGGAAGTGTTGAATCAATCACTGACCCAACATTGTTTAGCAACAGTGTGAATGTTGATGGCCGAGTAGTCTAAGGCACCGTGGCCATTGTTTACCTTTTTGAGGTGTGAGCATGTGGGTTGTGAGTCTTTGATGCACCAATGTGACTCAAAAGCAAAGGGAGAAAAGGAGAAAAAAGGGAAGTAGGCAAAGGAGCCGCACGCACCTACTAACACAAGAAAAGTTGAGCCGAGTGATTGAGTAAAACTGAAGGCACATTTGAAGTCATGTCAAAGGTGGATTATTTGTTGGAATACAAGGTGGACTAAATCTGGGGAGTGAAAATTATATGCTTTTGATGGCATTTTTTGGCTCACAAAAGTATAATCTTTCGTATTTGTCAAAGAAAGTTAAAGTGGTGTTTGGCGTAGTGAAGAGGAAGAAGCATCATGGGCTGGCTTTATTTTGTTCCATTTAACTCGGTATTACCATAAAAACTTATGCTTCATGTCATTGCCAGTTAGCGACACAGCTATGCAACTAGGGTTTTCAAATCACTGAAGAATGTGCTTCGAACTCTGAGGGAAATACTCAAGCTATCAGAATGTTCATGATCCATGGCATTGCCGCCGCTGGTACCTGTGACCATGTGTGTCATAGCCTTATCACATATATGCATAACGCGGCATTTGTAATAAAAGAATTGGTTGAAAGATAAGTCGTGATCTCAATTAGACAGGTTCAAGCATATATGAAGCTTTTACGTTCTTATAAAAAAAGTTTCTATACTTTTATAAATAAAGACATAAATTTCAATGCTCCTCCTCAAGATGAGTAAAAGATATCTATTAAGCCAATCTCGTCACACAATATCTAGACAAATCAAATGAACTGATGCCCTTAGTGAGACAGTCTACTACTTGCTCTCCAATAGTGACATGACTTAGCTCCAATAGCCAACTATTTAATTAGCTTCTCCTTGGTGATCTCCACATGCTAGGTTCTATCATGTTGTGCAGGGTTGTTCGCAATGCTAATTATTGCATATTTGTTTTCGCCCCACAACTTCATTTAAGCCCCTTGGTCCATCTTAAACTCCACCAACAATGTCTTCATCTATAACATCTCTGCAACTCCTAAAGTCATGACCAAGTACTCATCTTTTGCAGTCGATCTAGCTACTTCGGGTTGCTTCTTACTCTTTCAGGAGACTAAGTTGTCTTCTACAAATATACAATATCCCGATAGAGACCTCCTGTCATCGCACAACTTGCCCAATCAAAAAATCACAATACTCCTCACTGTTCAAATGATCATTTCTCTTGAAATTCAACCCCTTTCCTGGTGCACTCCTCCAGTATTTAGTACTGATAAGGGAATAATTTATCTTATTTTAAGTACTTATACTTAGTATATTTGAGTCGTTTCTAAGTGATTATGGGTAATTTATAGTTGATATTGTCTCTTCTAGGTTAAATATGAAGAATACCGGATTCGGAAGAGGAAAAAGATGAAAACAGTACAAACTGGGTTAAAATCAGACAAAAAGTCAAGTTCAGGGGTTAAATTATCAAAAGAAGAAGTTCAGGAGCAAATATGTAAATATCCAGAACAATAACTCGACCCAGATCAAATTGTCTTTTCAAGAACTCGACACAGATCGTGTTTCATGTCGGCGCGCGACCCAAAACTCGACCCAGGCCAGGTCGAGTTTACGTGTGGTGAGCCCAGAAAAGACAGTTTTTAATTCTCTTAGAAACCCTTTTGGTGATAGGATTCCTACCCAAGACAGTCTAAGGTGACATATCATCTATAAATAGAAGTCCAGAGTTCATTCTTCTCATCTTTGCACGCACAGGAGCCTGGGGATTCTGCCGTTCAGAGTTGAAGCACCACGAGACTAAGCTTTCTTCTACCCTCCTAGTTTTACTTTCATTATTTCTGTGATTGTATTACTATGATGCTTAGTGAGTAGTCTCCCTATTCTAGGATCCTACGGATCCTAAGTTGTTATAAACTCGGATTCATGTTATTTATTTAAAAATATTTTCATCTATAATTGTTCGTGCTCTTTGAATATACTACGTATGACTGGTGTAGGATTTATTGACGAATTTATCTTGCATCCATTATTCTAGAGACGCCTAGAAACATGTTTGATGTTGAGTGGTGTGAGGAAGATTATTTTATACGAAGAGCCCTTTATATTTTCTTGTAAACCACCTCTCTCAAATGAAACACAACTCTTTCTAAGCCAAATCATCCCTTCTTAGACACTTTCCCATACAATTTACCTAATCATCCCTCGGCTTTCTCTCAACTCTCAATCCAACTCACTCTCACTCAAACACTCTCTCATTCAACCCTCTCTCGCTTCTATGTCAACCATCCCTCAACTCACATTCTCCCTCAACTCACCTTATCTCTTAACCCTCTCTAAATATATATATCATCCATCAAACAACAACACATTCCCTCTCTAATCTACTTTAAACACTCTTTATTGCTAAATTTCCAACAAGGTGATCAATGAATCGAAAATCATACATCCAAAAAATATAAGTCACTTAAGAGGTATGACAAAAGTTTGGTTGTCTCAAATCTCCATATATTTGCTCATGTCTCTAATCTTTGTTGCATGACAAGAGCTATGCTCAAAGTTCCTTTGAGTTTCATATTATTTGATTTAAAAAATAAAGTTAGCAAGCTTCTCATTCAGTTAATAATTTTTGTTACATTAGTATTGTGATTTAAAATTATTTATACATTTTTTATTTGTATGATAATAGGATTTTATTTGAGTGTATATAGACAGATATAGATTTAATCAACTACATTTTAGAGCTATTGGATATTATTTCGACATGAATAGTATTTTGAGTTAATATTATAGTTAAAATAGATATAAGCAAAAGCGCTGTCTACAGTTTGTCTTCAGACGACATTTGAAACTTTTAACTTTATAGGACACTTTCTAAGCAATGTCTTGTAACAAAAAATGAGCCACAACGTAATGAAACTAAATAACAGGCATGCATTGTAATCATTTAATTAATATTATGAGTGAAATAACAATATAGGTAATTTGTTATCAAATTAATATTGTAGGGTAATGAATTTCAACATAGATATAGAATCTAATTATTATTATAGGCAAATCATTTATACGTTTTTATTTATGATAATAAATAAATTTAGAGATATAATAAAGCATTTCTAGTTAAAAGATTGGTTTCCTTATTTATCACTATTATTATATTTAATTAATTAACTAGTACGATAATAGAACAGATTGTTTAATCAAAACATTAATTAATAAGAGGCGTGCAATTTTATTATTATCCGGTATTCTGGCCCGCCAGTAAAATCTATTTTTTTAGTTTTAAATAAACAAGTTGTGTATAATTGATCGAATGGAATACAATATGATTGTGTTAATGTTGTATTAATGTCTTACCGCTGTTAAATGTACGTTACTCCCCATTACCCGAAATTGGTTACCAAACTTCTCATTATTTATAGTTGGTCAAAGAATATACTAACTCACCTCTCGTGGTCAAATTTTTTATCCCCACAAAAATTTGAAAATGAAATTTTGAAGGATCTTATTTATCTCAAAAATTCGTTCATTTATTTTCTACCAAATCTCAGAATCAACAACAATTGAGTGAAGTCCTCTGAATCCTCCCTCTGTTTTTAAAATACAAGTCGGTATTAGCCCGTTAAAAGCCACCTCCAGGACAAAGAGACAAAACTTTCCTTATTAATTTTTGTTCCATGTTAATCTAATACAAAAAAAAAGTTCCTACACTCCATGTAGCGATCACTTACCTCTTCTCGGATCTGGTGCTGTACTGCAATTTGCTGTACAGCTCAAAACAACATCGTTTTTGTTTGTTTGTTAACTACTCAACTCAAAACGATATCGTTTTGGCGTATAATTTTAATTGAATAGTCAACAAACAAACAAAATCATATCATTTTGAACCACACAGCAAATTACAGCGAAGCACAGGATCCGATTTCCCCCTTCTCATTTCTTTCTCATACATTTTTGTTTTACATGGGAAAAGAACCTAGGAATAAATGGCATTCAGAGTCAATAGGGTACTGAGATGGATATAAAGAAATAAAAAATGTTGCCTATGCTATGGTTTAATTTCACTTTGGAAAAAAGAAGTTTGACAGGAGGGCTTGCTTCATTTCATTAAGACAAGCGCACATAATCCTACATCCGAGCAGAGGATCCTGATCAAAATTTAGTCAAGAACATAAATTCTAGAAGCAATGTCTTGGACGAGCCAATCAAAGCCTTCTAGCAGTCCTTCCCCGGTGTAGGCACTGCAGCCGATGATTTTCCAGTGTCGTGTCTTATCCATAGCGTCCAAGTTCAGTACCTGGTGAAATGTAATAGTGGTCAGTTTAGGCATTCAGAAACAATAAGCTTCTGATTAATACAAAAACACACAACAGGGTATTTAAACAAGGCGAAAAAGGCAACCGTTCCATGCCCAGAAAATTTACAAGGTAGAGAATCTGCTTATCGGAAAATACTTTGTTGACACCAAATCATGAAGCTGAGCATTTGCGAGGACCCAGTTAATCCAAATGTTAAAAACACACAGTGTAACAAGTCAATAATACAAAAGGCGAAACAAGGGAAATGTTCCCGAACTAGACAGTCATTTGTATAAAGCAGTTGTTACTTGTATGGACAGCTGTAAGTGTAACCCTCGTAGGCTTATTGAAGACATGTGATTTGACCATTTATCATAACAACAAACAAGGGTAAAAGAGTTCAGCATCCTTATAGTACAAAACAAGCATCGTTGTTGGATAAATGAAAGGGTGATTTACACAGTTGAATAAACTTTGGGATAGGGATGAGGGGTAGCGTCACTTGAGAGGGGTTATAGCTCTCGAGTTCGAATCCCCAAAGGGAAAAGTACGGAACCACTATTGATCCCTTTTTAAAAAAGAAAAAATAAAAAAATTAAACTTTGGGATATTTTATACACATTTTAAAATGATCATTCATAAGAAATGTAAAGTTCCAGATTTAAATCACAAGATTGCTGCATATAGGCTATTACAAGCACAAGAGACTACCAATGAAAACTCCCAACTAATCATTTAAACATTTTTCAGATGTCGGTTTCAAATGCAAATAAACTTCACAACAGAAAAATAGTCTCTGGATATAAAAAGATCCATTAGCAAAAAGAGAGATGACTGAGAATTAATTACACCTGACGAGATAAAATTCTATATCTAAATAACCTGGACCACAGAACGTCAGTGTCACCTTTTCTATTTCAGATGGGGTAAGGGCACCTTGTATGTCTTGCTTATTCGCGAATATTAGCAGAGACGCCCCTGACAGCCTCTACAATCAGAATCAAAATAAAGCAAAAAATCAGCTCAACCAAATACTCGATGTCAAAAAGTAGGAGCATTCCGCAGAGCACAGCTTTAGTACATACCTCTTCTTTCAAGAGATTATCCAATTCCATTTTGCAGTCATCCAACCGTCTAAGATCAGAGCTGTCAACTACCCATATCAAGCCATCAGTCTGCTCAAAATAATTCCTCCAGTATGATCTTATAGTCCTTTGTCCACCAACATCCCAGATATTAAGAGTATACCTACACATACATGCCACGTTGCGTTCCCACTTAGTTATGAGGGTGTGTTCATATTTGAAAATTATCATAATTCATAATTCAAATTCAGTTCAGCCCATTTTCAATACACTGGATCGATCAGATTTTCCACAACCAATACCAAAACACTCAGTGAAACAACAAACTGAAACCCAATATGCCAATCACCACAAGAAGCCGAATTTCAACGGACACATAAAGGCCAGAAAATGAAGAGGAGTCAAGTGACTTTTACTTGTCATAAACAATGGTTTTGATATTGAATCCGAGAGTGGGGCTGATGACGCTGGTGTCTTCACCATTGATTTTCAAAACAATTGTGGTCTTTCCTGAATTATCCAGACCCCTGCACAGCACGCTCTCCGCTAAATAAACTACAGGCATTGAGAGGATGAAGATAGGGGTAGGAGTGAGGGGTGGTACTTACACCATGAGAATGCGCATCTCCTTCTCCTTGCGTTTGATCTTTCGAATGATGCTGAGGAGACCCATCACAGCTTCTGATTATGAGCAGTGTTGCTGATGCTGGGTCAATGCGCAGGCTTCACAAGTTGACAGCTGTGCAAATAGAAAGGTAAAAAAATCAAACCAAGGCAGTTTTAAGTGGTGCTCATAATTAGGCTGCCTAATTCCCAGTTTGGGTTATGCAACCTTAAAGATCATTTTTTTCTGATTGCTTTTCTGATGCCACGTAATGGCACTGCGGCGAATTGTGAACTGATAATCTTAAAATAAATTCTTATGCACCAACCACATCCCTATTTCTCATTGTTTTCTAACACAAAAGCAAATTTATTTTTCACATTTTTGAACTATCATTACAAATCACGAATTGCAACAAGATAAAAAAGCAACTTGATGAACCAATTTTTAGCCAATGCAACTTCAAAGCATAAATGTTAAAACCAACAACTTCAAATAGAAAGGTAAAAAAATCAAACCAAGGCAGTTTTAAGTGGTGCTCATAATTAGGCTGCCTAATTCCCAGTTTGGGTTATGCAACCTTAAAGATCATTTTTTTCTGATTGCTTTTCTGATGCCACGTAATGGCACTGCGGCGAATTGTGAACTGACAATCTTGAAATAAATTCTTATGCACCAACCACATCCCTATTTCTCATTGTTTTCTAACACAAAAGCAAATTTATTTTTCACATTTTTGAACTATCATTACAAATCACGAATTGCAACAAGATAAAAAAGCAACTTGATGAACCAATTTTTTGCCAATGTATCATCAAAGCATAAATGTTAAAACCAACAACTTCAAATTCCAGTGGCAGAAGCTCAATTACCAAACTGCAATCCAGACTCTCTGGAAAAAAAAAAGGCACTGATAATAAAAGAAAATCTAGAAATTTACAAATCAATCTTCACATTAGACGAAATGCAGACATAGTAGCAGTAACTCACTCAATCACCAAGCTGCAATCCAGACTCACTGAAAAAAAGCTCACTGATAAGTCAAACCATTAGAGCAATTTTTACAAGTTGGACCAAATTCTAAATCACATGTACATTTCTGGTGTAGTCATCTCATACATAAGCAGAAATGCAATTTCTATCTTCAACTCAGCAGCACTCCCAATTTTTTTTTTAAAAAAAAAACAAAGCAGCACTCCTCAATCCCGGAAAGGAGCTTCAAAATTATCCAAACCCCACATATGTACAGTGCAGCAATGGTCAGCACAGACCTGATTCCACAACTCCACCACAAACACATCACCAGATCAAACCTAATTAACCTCACAGCCCAAACCCCAGACAACCCCAACCATCAAATTGGCAACAGAAAATAAAATGGAAAACCACAATAAGAGAAAAAGGACCAAATTCACTTAGGCTTTGTTTGGTTTAGGGAAAATTTGAGGGGAAGGAAAATTTGAGAGAAAATGATATGGAATCCCTTATTTGGTTTAAAAAAAATTGAAGATGGAAAACTAAATGGAAAGTTAGATGAAAAATTTGAAAGAAAATTTATTTAATTTAAAGAATGTTTTAATACTTTCTATAGAATTTTTCACTCCAAACCAAACAAGGAGAAAATAAAATAGATTTTAAGAGGAATTCATTTTTCCTCATATTTTTCTTTCCCTCTAACTTTCCTCAAACCAAACACAGCCTTTGTATTCTGATCAGCTCCTCCTGATGCTCCCCAGACACATCCCTCTCCATCTTCACGACCCCAAAACTCACAATACCTCCAAACTCACCAACTCTGCAAGACGCCAGAAACGGAGATTTCAAACCCGAACCCCCCTCCAAATAAAAAAGACGACACGAATCCGACGATGGAGTACACAAAGGCGGCCCCTTTAACAAATTTGACTTCATCCACGTATAATTAAATCCTCTAGTGGGTCCTCAGACATCACAAATCTCACTCAAAGCATTCTCACCCACTTCCAAAAATAAAAAATAAAAAATTGATAACAATTAAGCAGTCTGAATTTGAGTCCGGGATCTTACACTTCTAGCAGGCAGACTGGTTGTTGTCAGCTGGAGCTAAGAATCGGCTGTGCTTGCGGCATGGGGAGTCTGTGACGGAGGGAATGTCGTCTTCGTCGTCTCCGTCGGTCGTGGTTGGATTGATTGCTGGGGTCAATTTGAATATTGGAGAAAGTAATGAAGAGTGATTATTTGAATTAATGATTAAATTAATTGTATTTTAATTTAAAGGGGTTTCAACGGAAAGGATTAAGTTAAATGAAATTATTATTTAATTTGGATTGGATGCAGAGAACAAGCTTGCGTTACAACGACTGCCATCCACGCGTTCTGGATTGGAGAGTCGTGACGAGGTTTCGAATTATGAATTTGACATTTTAGCCTATCTGTTGCATAATCTCAATTATTATTATTATTATTATCATCTAATTGATATTATATATGAACTCACATCTATTTTTAATAGGAAAACCGAAAATGTAAGAAATGACGTTTTGAGTTATCATCATAAACTTAATTAATGTTCACATTATTATAATTTTAATTGTATAAGTTTGATTAATTGTATCCAAATGTAAATTTGTAGCTTTTTTTTAATCGAGAAATTAAAGGTGCTTGTATTTAATTTAGGAAGTAATAGACAGGCAGGAATAGTTCCTTGCTTTCCAAATGGTGGCAGTGTGTGACACTAACGAATTCACTTCAACTATTATTATAGGTGAATATTACTGCGATATTTATTAGGTGCGCAAAATGGCATCTATGAAGTTCCGTCTAATCCATCACCGTAGTAAGTTCAAGATTTAAAATAATGTTTATAATCAATACTTTAAACGGTGCTTCATATTCAAAAGTGTCATCTAATATAAGCATTTTAAACGCTGCTTCAAGCTGAAAGACATCATCCAAAGTAAACACTTTAGACGACACATATCAAGCTCAAAAGCGTACTCTAATGTAAGTACTTTAGAAGACGCTTTTGATCTTGCAACGCCATCTATCAATTTTTACAATTAAAAAAATAAAATTTATTTGGTGTTTAGATGGCACTTTGCACTGCGGTCGTGAGCGTCGATCCATGAGTGAGGAAGCGAGGAGGAAGAAATTGGAGAGATCCATGAGCGTCTGTCTAATCTCATTGTATTCTGGAGAGATCCATGAGCCGCATCACGACGGTGATGCAAGGATGTGTCAGCAGGGTCGTGAGCATGCTGATGAGCAGAGATGAGGAAGCTGAGCTGATACTGAGGTTGGACAGGGGAATGCCGACTCCGGCCTGCTCGAGGATTTGTGCCGTGTTGTAGAAGACGTCGTTGATACCGACAAATTGCAGAGACAGGCGATGAATATTCAACAGTTGTTTTGGTAGTTGATGAATATCCCAGCTGTCATATTCATAGTTGATTTGTGCATCTATATTCATTAGTTGACATGTTATATTCATCAGATGATTTGTGCTTCTATATTTACAGAAAACAAGTGATAAAACGAGAAAAAAGACTCTGTATTTCATCAAAATCAATACGACGTCGCAAACAAAAGCACCTACTCTCGAAGCACCCAAGAGTGATTGATGTACACCATCAATAGAATATGTTACGTGTCGCATTGAAAAGTCAAAGTCACACATAACAAACATTCATTGGTTCTAAATTTTTTTTACTTTTCAACGTGTCACGTGGCTGGTCAAATTGTCACGTGACAGCTCCTAAGGATTGGTTCATAGTACACGTGATGTACCATGTCCACCCAAAAATGACTCGGATAACTAACTTGATTGCATACCCGCATACAAAATCATTATAACCGAAAGAGAAATTGAACCAAATGGATAACATTTGATGGTTCTAAAAACACGGCTAGGTAAATAATTAGGTTAGGCCGACCCTAGTGAAAATTTTTAGCCTAGTAAAAACACAATGAATTTTCAATCCTTTAGCCCAACTCAATATAATATAAAACGTAAAAAGTAAAAAATCTTGGAGCACGTTGGCACTTGGCACTTGTACAACTTTGCTGATTTTTTCTTTCATATTTGTGGATGAAGCTCGTCACCAACAACGCTCATCGCTCACCTCCACCTCTAATGAACGTCAACTGCAATCTACAAACACAAATCGCTGCAATGCGATCCGCAGTTGAATCTGAAGCAGCTGCAGAGTTTCCATCGCCAAAAACCAGTGATGTGTGTGACGGTGGTGGTGAAGGAGCTGTCGATGATGGCACTTGAGCTATCGGGAGGGAGGATGGTGGTGGAGTTGGTGGTAGCGTCGAATATGTTAAAAAATATGAGATTAATAAGTTGTTGAAAAAAACCGAAATGTTGGGTCTCAAGTTTGAATCCCGGTTACGTCAATTTATCATCACCTGTGAAATAAGAGAAGGACATAGCAGTCTGGCCTGTGCAGAAACCCTCTTCGAAATTTCAAGTTGTTCCATTTGCTGAAGCTTACCCGAAAGTATATTAAGCTAACACTATTATAGTTTACGCTTATAATGGCGCTTGCATACAACGACGCTTTAACTTCAGACACGTTTATCAGTGTTAGGCACTCTCTAAAGTTAAGAAAAACAATACTATGTCTTTTCCATACACTTAATACGGTACTTATAGGTACCAAGCGCCGTAGAAAGTTTACCTTAACTTTAGACGACGATTATATTGAATAAACGCCGTTAAATATTGCATATAAGATAGTCTAAGCATCGTTTGTTAAGGTAGACCTAAGACAACACTTGAAAGCCAAAAGCGTCGTCTTATGTTTCATCATTTAATGGCATTTATTAAATATGAGCTCTGTCTTAATTCTTTAGGACATACGACAACGCTTTTAATTAGGTCATAAGCGTCTTGTTTAATCACAACTATATATGGCGCTTGTTTCCTTGAAACGTCGTTTAACACTACTAAAATATATGATTCTTGGTTAAAAATAATTTAACCGTTAAGGTAATCGGTAAAATATTGATTGGTTAATTTATCGATTCGCTTACCAATTATTATAAAAAAATTGAGGGTTTGACCGTATAAGCTAACCTATCAATTAACCTACACGGGAAGCCTTTTTGGCTAAGGTGCCAGCTAATGTATAGGCTAAAGACTAACTAAGACGGGCTAAGTTAGGGGTTAAGTTAGAGATTAAGTTAGAAGCTAAGTTAGAGGCTAAGTTTTATCGGTGGACTCCCAAGTAATTGGTTATCGGCAATTTATGTAAGTTTGGTAGTGTAAAATGCACTACTTTAGACGGCGCTTATGACTTATAAGCGCCTTCTAAAGTATATAATTCTTGAAGGCGTTTTTTT
This sequence comes from Kalanchoe fedtschenkoi, assembly GCA_002312845.1. Classification (NCBI taxonomy): domain Eukaryota; kingdom Viridiplantae; phylum Streptophyta; class Magnoliopsida; order Saxifragales; family Crassulaceae; genus Kalanchoe; species Kalanchoe fedtschenkoi. The sequence continues at coordinate 1,175,288 of NQLW01000039.1, read as the reverse complement.
ATTTATTAGTGTCGTCTAAAGTCATTTGACTTATGAGCACCTTCTAAGGTAGTATACTTTATAAGGCGTTTTTGACTTATAAACACCTTATAGAATCAAATGACTTTAAATGACGTTTATGACCTACAAGCGTATTTTAAATTATACCACTTTAGAATGCATTTTTGGTTTATAAGTGTCATCTAAAGTCATTTGACTGGATAAATGTCGACTTTATTCCTTCACCACTATAAGTGTCGAGCCGGCCTTCACGACGGCTTATTTTCTCCCTCCTCGTTTGACCTGCTTCCCGACTCACTGTCTTCTTGTACACATCCCGACTCTTGTTGTTAACCTACTCCTCTCATTTTTTTAACCTTCACCGGACACAATAGATTTGATTAAGACATTTAATCAATCTGAGTGTCAGATCAGGAAAAATTGGTACTAAGCAATCAATAGCAATATACTTATAAGGTTTTTATAACTTATTATGAGGCACAAAATTTGGCTTTTGTTGGTAGGGGGAAACGTAATCGGAAAAAATATTTAAAAAAAACATGTTACTCTATACAAAGTTATTTTTCAAATTTTAAAAAATTACATTATAAGACGCTTGAAGTTAAAAAGTGTCGTCTAATGTAACAATTTTAGACGTCGCTTCAAAGTAAAAAATGCAATCATTTCTCTGAGATAATAGACGACACTTGGTATGAAAAAACGTCATCGTTTCTCTATACAAGTAGATGGCGCTTCTTATTTGAAGCGTCGTCTAAAGTTGATACATTAGACAGCGCTTTTGATAATAAAGCGTCGTCTAAGGTGTAACCTTAAGACGGTACTTTCTATTATAATAAATGTCTTCTTAAAATTTTTTAGGACGGCGTTTAGTACTCAAAGACTTATTATGCCAGTGGATTAAACGGCGCTTCATGAACACCGCCTTATGCACTAAATAAACATCGTAGTACTGTGGTAATACTCATAAAATATTCATATGTAGCAGTGTAAAGATGGCAATGTAGAGAAGGAAGAAGGAAGCTGTTGGTGTTACTGGGCTAGGCTATGGAAGAAGAGATAAGAAGAACTTTACATGATCAAGAATCTCAAACAAAGAAGCCTTGATGTGAAATATATTAGATAATTAATCATCTAGAACAAATGTCTAATATTTCACCATAGTTTGGCACTTACCCTTGTTGAGCATACCCAGCTGGAAAAGTGGCTCCTACAAGAGCTGTATTCTGTTAATCAGTCAACCAAGATTACTAACTAATCACATTGTTAATGCAAGAACCGATCAACAAAACCATATCTGGGAGATTTAACGTTCTTCGGTCAACACTGCTTTTGATTTGGTATTCGCGTAGCCGGTTGCGTTAGATCATTACATGTTACAAATTGTTGCAAGTAATTGTGGACTGAAAGCCGCTTCAGTTAGACTTAGACTTTGTATATATATCACTGTCAGATATACTTGTCAAAGTTACTACTCCATTATTGGCTTTGTATATATCCATTTTGTGGACTAAACATGCACCGACGGCGAAGCTGATGGTCTCTAGGTTCTTTCTTAGCCTAATTTCGGCGACTTCGGGACAGTTACATTGTCACTATCACTGGGTCTGCGTATTCCACCACACATGGTCAATTCAACTATTGAAATAGTTATGGAGTTGCATTGGAAAGCATATTATGAGCATCTCTCTTTTTTCACTACAATACATCGACAGCCATTGTGTAAGTGTTTGATCAAATTACGTATGCTAGTTGCTAGGTATATGTCGGTGAAGACGTATGAGCTTAATATTTTACAAAATTTGGATAACAATATTAGAATCTGATATGTATTTATTTTTTAATATGTTACAATAATATTATAAAAATTTAAAAGAGTTCGGAAAAGAATATTTTTATGGGATCACAAAAACAAACGCGTAAAGTATCCACAATATAGTCCGAAAAATTTATTTTCAGACTTATTTCAGAAGTAGGCGCCGGCCTTAAAAACCCCTAAAAAACGGGGAAGCTATAGTGGAATTTTTGGATCGTCTGTGGATCTAATGTTTCACAACATTTTCGTATCATTTGTGGATATGATCATTCCATAAAAAATGTATCGGACTACTGTCGGACCGTTTTGAGATTAATCCGAAATTAGTGATGATAAAATTATTATCCAAAAAATTAATCCAAAAATATTTCAAAACTAAAAGTTCAAAATTATCCGATATATATCCGAAATAAATCTAATCCAAAACCATTCGAAATAAATCCAAAACAATATAACTAAATTCTGAAAAAAATTCGAAAACAAATCCGAAAACAAATATAATTAATTTTGAATTAATTTGGAAAACAAATCCGAAAAAATTAATTTAGTCCTAAAAATATTCAAAATGAAACTGAAAATATATTATTAAATTATAAAAGTATTTTGAAAACAAATCTGAAAATAAAAATTAGTTTTAAATATAACACAAAATAAATTGATTTAGTCCGAAAACAATTCGAAATGAAACCGAAAAGATATTATTAATTCCAAAAATATTTCGAAAACAAATCTGAAAATATAAGTTAATTTTAAATGTAAAAAAAAAAAACTTCAACATAATCCAAAAACAGTGAGACAAGAATCTGAAAAATATTTGATGAGAATCTAAAATAGCTCTGAAATTGTCCCTCAAACAGACACCCGCACTCACTCTTCTAATGATCCGAAAATATATACCGACAATGGTTGGAAATATGTCCGGAAATGATCCGTTTCAGTGGAGTTAGGGTTTTTTTTAACATTATATCTAGTACAAATCCCCTCACCATCCGATTTAAGTCCTAAATAAATTTTCGGACCATGCACTTCCGAAAATCTTACTCCACAAAACATTTACATTTTGGTAGTCGGACTGTCACCTACATATATCCAATAATAGAACTTTCAATCTTACTCTATTTCTGACTCAAAATACTACAAGTTGAAAAATGGTATGAATAAATATAACATGACACATAAAAACAGAAATAAATTGATTCTGGCTTTTATATCGTCATCGCTGTAGAGAGATGCTTCTATAGCATTGAACATGTTAGAAGAAATAAAATAATTTAACAATAAACATTAAATAATCGCCTGCTTACTTGATCAATACTACCTTATGATTTTATATTCTTTGTCTTCCAACGTTTGATTTTTCGGATCTTAATTGTTTCAAATTGTTCTTTTCTTTTCCATTGATAGATTAACAATCTCTTCATCCACCATATAGTTATTTTTGTGTAATCCTGAACAAGCACGGGGTATTTCCATTATTAAAACCGTCAATTTGATGCATTAATATTCACCTCACTAGTAAAATTTAATATTAAATTATTTTAATTATTAATAACTTTAGTTACATCATGTTCTTAAAAATACAAAAAGTGCGTTTTACACTTATTGAAAATTGATTTTTTAGATTTAGTCTTGAATAGTAACTAAAATAGTGTGCCAAATAATAATAAATCATATTGTTTTAAGAATATATATTTTAATAGTAGACATATAAAGAAGTGGATAAGGAGGATATGCCTCAAAAGTTTATAATTAAATTACACAAACAATATGGTATTTAATTATCAGTGCAGTTATTATATAATAGATCTTAACTAAAGTTCATATTAATCTTATTTCTTGAATTATAAAATTCACCCACAGCAAAAAAATAGTACTCACGTTATAACATATATATCATTTACAAGGGAAAGAGGACAATTTCATTTAACATATATATTTTTCTTTCAAATGTTTTCTTTTCTAATCTCTCGAACAAAGCCTATACTTTTTATTATATACTATACTCTACAGTACATCTTGCATGCCGAGATGAAACTCGATATTACAGCTAGATGAGCTGGATATATAGATTTTACTTTTCGTGGTCTGTGATATAACAATTTTTTCATGATATTTTTAATAAAGATTTAGTCAACAATAAACGCAATATGAAAATTGTAATATAATACTTGTTGAACAAGGGACCTGAACTTCAAAGTTGAAACACTCTGCCCTAAACCTATATATAATTTTCGATAATCTCACGCTATGTTGAAAATAACGAAAAAAACAAAGAAAACGAGTAATTAATAAGAAGCAGGTTCGCATGCGAGTCGGTGATTTTTTTTAGTAGTAAATTAGTGATTCGTCTCGTCTTACAGGACTTCATCAAAATGCAGTGGTTTTTAAGAAAAATGGTGTAGGTTTATTCAACGCTGAATTGCACCACTTGTTTTTTTTTTTTTGGCCAAGTGCAGGGCTTCTTAAACAGCCTCCCCCAAGAAAATCATATCATCAAATTAGTGCCATAAACTTGAAAGCAACAAATATAACCTAAATATATTCACTAATCGAAGATGCTCATTTGTTTCACACATACACACGGTTTCAAATTGAACAGTGCTTCGACCGAAACCATTATAAATAGCGACTTCTGTTTCTCTTCACAAACCACCATCGAGAGACGCTAATTATCTGCTCTTTTTCTGTCTATCTGAGCTTGCTCAACTGCTTCTTCCTGGCTACCAAAATGGGCTGTTTGAAACTGACAGTGTGCCTCTTTTTGTTCACTGTTGGGACGACTGTCTCTGCCCAGTTAACGGCTAACTTTTACGCCACATCTTGTCCGAAAGCTCTTTCAACTATCAAAACGGCTGTTAACTCAGCCGTTAGCAGTGAACGCCGCATGGGTGCTTCCCTGCTCCGTCTTCATTTCCACGACTGTTTTGTCAATGTACGTAATTCCGACCCTTTCTTTCCCCCCTTGTCATGTCATTATTATGTATGATATAATGCTGAGCCAAAATATGAACTGGAACCAAACCATGTCTGGTCTGGCTACTTAACAATATAAGCGGGTCAAACTAGTTTACTTTATTCAATTACTTTATTTGCATAGAAATGGAGTGAGAGAGTTGGTGAGGTTGATCTCTCAGTGACCACGATAGATACCTAATGAAGACTAATGGGTCATTATTCTGTGTGCATGGCTTCCAGGGATGTGATGGCTCAATCTTGCTGGATGACAACTCAACTACAGGCTTCGTGGGAGAGAAGACGGCCGGTCCTAACGCAAACTCGGCCAGAGGGTTTGAGGTAATAGACAACATCAAGTCTAAGGTCGAGGCCTTGTGCCCCAAAGTTGTTTCTTGCGCAGACATATTGGCAGTGGCGGCTCGCGACAGCGTTCTTGCTGTAAGATTATTTTCAATTAATAATATGAATCCTTTATCTAATAATTTGGTTGCAAGGCGATTATATATAATCATTTTATGGTGCAGTTGGGTGGAGCAAGCTGGACGGTGGGATTGGGAAGAAGAGATTCAACAACTGCAAGTTTGAGCACCGCAAACAGTGATCTGCCTGGCCCAACCAGTAGCCTCAGCTCTCTCATCTCTTCCTTCTCCAACAAGGGCTTCTCAGCTAAAGAAATGGTGGCCCTATCAGGTTTATATACTTTCTTTTAAAAATAACATGTGATTACTCAAAGCAGTGTTTCTCTTAGCGCCAAACCAAACTTCAGACATGAGACGCCCACATCTTAGAAATGTGACGGAAAATAATATATTAGAGAGAGAGATGATTAATGCATGTTATCTGACTCAGTGTATACCTCGAACGCAGGATCTCACACGATTGGGCAAGCGAGGTGCACAACGTTCAGAACTCGTCTGTATAATGACAACAACATTAATGCAACGTTTGCCACCTCACTGAAGTCTAGCTGTCCTAGCTCTGGCAGCGATAACAATCTCTCCCCGCTCGATCTCCAGACTCCAAACAAGTTCGATAACTTGTATTTTAAAAACTTGCTGATCAATAAGGGACTTCTGCACTCGGATCAGGAGCTGTTCAATGGTGGATCCACCGATGCCCAAGTTAAGACCTACAGCTCAAACCCAAATGCCTTTTCTAATGATTTCTCTAATGCTATGGTGAAGATGAGCAACCTAAGCCCACTAACCGGATCTCAGGGAGAGATCAGGGCCAATTGCCGGATGAAAAACTGATAAACATTATTATTGGTTACGACTCTTTCAAGGAGTGTTGCTTGCTCATTGTGTTTGTCACTGTAAGCTTGGTGTGTTGCCTACCAATGGAATGACATTGGCGTTGAAGGATTAATAAAATTAAGAAGGTTCATTGATATCAAAATGTTAAGTCAATGTTGTTTTTGATAGAGGAATATGGCTTCACATAAAAGTCACTTGTTTAATCATTAACCAATCACTGATGGAGACTACTGTCTCGGAGTATTCAAGATGGGTGCTTATCTTCTTTAATTCACCTCTTTTATTTGTCGCTTTTCTTTTAAAAATTGAAATTTGATATGTCATTTTATACGTGAAATTTTATGATAAACAGTATGATGATGGATCTCAATTTGTTCGTATTGAATTCTACTTCGATAATATATTTTTATTATAATTTTATAATATCTATATTTTAAATTATTTACCTTCAAAAATTAATGCACGGTATTTTAAACGAACATGTAAAAGAGGACAAATGAAGCAATTTTTTATTCAATTCTCATAAATCAAGAACTCAAAAATTGAGTCACACTTGTACCTGAATCTTAAAATAGTATACGCATTTGCACTTGATAATACATTGCAGATAAAAAGGATCCCCTCTTATATAAAGATATATGGAAGTATATGTTTAATGTTCTTTTGAGTAGAAACAAGTGTGATGGAGTACTTAGTGCACATTGTGGATTGAGTTATTTGAATCGATCCACTTAGGATGAAGGCTAGAAGGCCAAGTTACAAGTTTGGATTCGATAAATGTGATAATATAGTATACTTCCTTATGCGTCAAATGTCGGGGAAAAACCAACTTGGACAATAAGTTAAAAATTTGTGTGGATTTGAGAAAGACTTTGCAAAAGGTACATATTTATATCTTGTTTTGGGTGAAGAAAGTGATCTTGAGATTTGTATAAATATGAACAAAATAGGAATTTCAGATAATCTGCTTGCTTTTTGTGTTAGTGAACAAATATACTAGTTTCCTTTTACGAGTTATCAAGATACTATTGAAACTCACGTGAGTGTGAACAACAATGTTTTCTTGTCTATGGTATATGTAAAGAGACATACTTTCCTTTTTGCAGTTGACAAAAAATACTTATCTTTTTATGACGGGTAAGTAGATAAAATCTTCTTTTGCGTGGGTGAAAAGAAATACTTTCACCTTGTATGTGTAAAAGAGATTCAAATCTTTACAGTTGTGAACAAAGCATTATTGACATTTTTGTGAGTATGTTTAACAAGTGTACTTGAGAAAATTTGTTTTTGCTAGTATCAATTATTTGTTGTGAGAAGATGGATTTGCAACGATTTAGATCAATGGAGCATGATTGGGTGACTCTTAAAAAATATAACTGAGACTTTGAGAATCAATAATTTGCGGCGGTCTCGGTGGAGCACCAAGGGGTTACTCTTCAAATTAATGTAATCGAGACTTTGAGCAACCAAATCAAAGAATTAGTGGTAAATTTGATGGAGCGCCAAGGGGTGACTCCCGATCATAGAGCTATCCCAGTGGGTGCAGCTCGAGAGCTATGAAAATCACAAAGTGGTCTTAAGCAACTCTATGGTTGTTGGCCACAAGGAGAATCCAAAGATGGAATTGATAACATGTGATATCCTTGTGTGGAGAAGTGATTTTATGAAATAATTTGGAGGATAACTTCAAAGAGACATTGAGTACCTTGTGTACCATATGATCAAATTGTTATACTATTAATGGAATGAAACGAGAATATTGCGGGAGTCGCTATGCCACTATGGGAAGAGTCCCTCGAGATGTGTATGCGAATTATATATGAAACATGAGAGAACCATGTGGGTTCAACGAGATATTTTTCCTTGTTGCGAATAAAAATGGACATCATATTGAAATATTTTAGCAGAGGCCAACAAAATTTGTGTCGATGTGCACAAAACAAGCCTAAGAGCTTTTAAGTCCTCGAGGACTTTGGGTGGTTGGAATTAAAAAATGGTGGAATCCCTCGGATTGAGACTTTAGATGAGTCATGAAAGGAGCAGATACTCCATGTATAATATTCGAATCTAATGGTTGGTTAATGAGGGTATAGATCCTCATTTTGAATTCATCGGTGAAATTATGGACAAACCTTGAGTTCAAATTTGAATCCAGACTTTGAATGTTGGGTTTCGGTGTATACATGTTTAATGTGATTGTGAGATTGAATGGGAGAGGGTGGTGTTTCAGCCACCTCGGGGTAAGTGATCGAATGCGAACTCTAAGGGAGCTCAACTCATGTGAGACTTGAGGATGGGTCTTCGAGATTCTAACGAGCTTCAAAAGTCTCCATAAGGTGTCAATCTTATGGAAATCGTTCAACTAGGGCGTAATCCCGACATGCGCAACGAGTTGCCAGTCGAGGCAAGGTAGACGACGATTCCTTAACTCCTTAAATATTGAGCATAAAGGACCATAGGAATTCTTGGATCAGAATGGATTTCCCTTAATGTGATATGAAAATCGGAAGAGAACTTGGGGAGAGACTATATATGCTAGCTGAAGAGACTAGGCGAAATCTCGAGATGGATCTTATGGATCATTAGAATCCGAACTGATTAAGCTATTTGCGTTCATAGAGATCCTCTCACGAGTCATTTGATGATGCATGGTTAAAGATAATCTCATATCTCCCTCAAGACACGGGTAAGTAAAGAGACCACAAGTATTGAGAAAGTAACCCCGATCCGTGAAGATCTAGGCGCCGCATGGTCTTAAATTTCCCATAGTGCTTAATATGAATCACTACGCTAGAATAGTGATACCTAGCATACTCTTAGATTCATTTTCCAGCCCTATATTTTGTCACAAAGATACTCAACCAAACTTGTTATTGTGACACAATCAAACTTCAACTTTCCAAAAACAGATTGATCAAATATGAAGAACTTCCACATTGAAACTCACTCCTGGCTCTAGAAGAATCACACTGCTGGCTCTAGAAGTGAATTATTTGAGATCAGTTGAACTCTGTGTCCAATAGCCTCAAATGTGAGTTTTATATGCATCAATTGTTATTGTTCAATTAGGTATCATATACCAATAGCTCCAATTTCTACCTGTCTCATCCCATCCTCATCTATTTGCATAAAAAGCCTAATCATTCCTCGACAGATTCTGAGCGGCCAAGTAATTCAATCCCCAAAATCTGCTAACATCCCAAAAGTGAGTGAACTGAGTTAACATGATTTCATTCGGATTTGAGGGAAGTCAGCAGAGATATAGTTTCGTTAAAAACGCCAAACATTTCAGACATGCAAAAGAAATGTAGTTACCTATTGGGTATAGTTCTCACCATTTACCTAGCAAGTCCATATTTTCCTGCATATCCCACTCAACTTCAGCTCTTCATTAAAGTTACAAATGAAACAAGTGACGACCTGCTTTGACATTTACGTGAACCTACAACATATTCAACCTCTCTCGTGCAGCAGCGGAAAAATCTCCTGTTTCACAGCTTTTACATATGGCAAACAAAATCTCAGCGCAGCCTCAAGGTGAGAAAGTGGCGAGCCCTTGACAGATCTACAAGTGCAAAAAGGCACCTATGATTTTTACCAGCTCAGAAATAAAATTTACACAATATCTGCACAGGCCGCATACTGATTTCTTTCTTTAGAGTTCATCAAATCAGTTCTGTTAAAATCATACTGTAGGTTCAAAAAAACTGAATCCAGCAATTGCATAGTCTCGCTGAGAAATGAAAAGGAAGATTTTGATATGGCATTGGCCATCCCTCATGACTTTCAAGAAGTTTCTTAGGGAAGCACAAATGTGGAAAAAGGCTCCATGAAAGAAATTCACGCCTGATGGTATAAATGAATCAATAGACATCAGTTTTGCTAATCAGCACAAATCAGAAATCAGCAAAATTGACAATGTCTACATCCTCTACCACCTCCATCTACTTGCTGAAGCCCTAATTGTACCTCAATATCCGGCAGCAAATCATCTGATTCCCAAAGCCTGCACACAAGTAGCTCCCCACTTCATCATCACCCACCTATGGAATATCTCCAGGAAGCTCCCAGTTATCCTCAGTCTCATCATACCCATCATTTTTCTTGGTCTTCTTCCCCTCCTCTCCCACAACTCCATTCAGCTTCCTCGGCGGCGGAGGCCGTCTGATCACCACCACCCCACCCAACAACAACACCAAGACAAGACTAATTAATCCCTTCAACCACTTCAACTTGAATCAAACTCCAGATTTCTCAAATTAATTTTAAAAAAAAATTAAGGGGTAAAAATCAAACCTTTTGCGATTTCGTTTCGCGGCGTCGCGCTTCTTCCGCTTCTTCTTCTCCTGGCTGTTCTCGAAGAACCGCCTCCGCTTCGATTCCTGTATGATCCCCGCTCTCAGCACCTCGCGCCTGAACCGGTTCACCAGACGCTCCTCCGGCTCGGTCTCCGACACGATCACCTGCACATTATACGTCGATCTGCACACGACTTGGCTGGTCAGCGACAGCTTCGAGAAGCTGGAAGACAGCGACGGCGCCCCAGTTGACGGACGGCGGGGCTGCGGGAAGAAAGATGCAGGTTTCGGGAGAGGGGGCGGAGGGAAGAAGGATGAGATGAAGAAGTCGCTGATGAGCGGCGGCGAAGGTGTCGAAGACGCCATCGCTGTCGGGACGAGGAGGCGGCAGAGCAGCGACATGAGATTGTGACGCCACCAAATATGTTTAATTGTTTTAAGGCCCTTTAAGTTTGTTCCCAGTTTGGGCAGAGAAAAAAATGTATTTATATGTTACTGTCTCTATCTTTTTTACATGTCACTTAAATAATTTTTTTATTCACTTCTACTTATCACTTAATAATTTTCAATGCGTATTTAATATCAACAACTACCTTAAAACATCAAACATTAATCTATTCTTTATCATAATCAATGAAAAATCCATTCCTCGCCAGTAATAATCTACCAATTTTTCTTTTTGCAAGAAATTTATTACAAAAATATTAAATACCTATTTATTAAATTTGTTCAACCGCTAGCATTAACTTCACCTAAATCTACTTAAATTAATCTTAAACGACATGTAAAAGAGGACGGAGGGAGTAAATGTTATCAAGTATAAGATTGATGTAGAAGCATAAGAATAAAAAATAGAAAATTTATTTACCTAATTCTATATATAAAAAATAGAATGAAAGAATATAAAAAATATAAATATCATTTTTGTATTGAATCCCTCCATTTTGTTTCAATTCCACTCATATCAGATGAAAAGAAAGATAATGATTTCTCATTCCAAACCCTCCAAATCAATCAACACCCTCTTTAAAAGAAAACTCTTCCAAGAAAAATCAGGAAGAGTATTCGCTCTTTATTTCCTTCAATTTTCTCTCCAAATATTTCATTAGGAAACACTACCTTAAATTATGTCTCATTCAAGTCTGAAGGTTTATAGGGATGTTTTATGTCAAAATATAAAGCTTATATGACAAATTAGTATTGATATAAGAGATGATTTAATTTTTTTCACCAATCTCACTTTTGATATTTTTATATCAATAATATTCTGCTTTTTGATTTATTTTTAATAATATTTTATTTTTTTATTTTCGCTAGTAACACAAATTGATTGGAATAGAAAATTCTTTGGTACGAATCCCAAACTATACATATTACATTGCTCGGTCATATTCACACGTGTAGTGACAATTCACTCGTACTAAGCCCATATTTGTCAGTAATCTATTTGGGACTAGTAGTGGATTTGTCTGTTAACTCATTGGACTTCTCTAGATTGATCGCATGTCCTCCTGCTCTTCTCATTTGTACTACCAGGTACCAGCACTACAGCCACGCCCCCCGCCACTTTACCCCCCGCACTAAAGCCTCTGCGTTACAAAGTCCTCAAACTTTTCCTATTCACAGTCAATTTTCACCTACTCATACACTTCAAATTACTCAATTTCAGAACTAATTCATAAGCGCTATCTTAAGACATACTTTTTAATGGAGCAGATGACAAACAAGCGTCATCTAATGTGAGTACAAACACAACATTTTTCCATCAATAAGCGTCAAGATTTAAGCAAGATGTCTTTGTTTCAGAGATGCCACTTTAGACGATAATTGTTAAAAATAAGCATTGTTTAAAGTACAATTGTTGTCTAATGTAAACACCGTTAAATGTAATTTTTGTAATTGTGAGTATGGAATACATGCTTACACTATAAAGAATAGATAATTGAACATAAAAGATTTAATTAAACCAAATTGAACCACCACGAAGGTATGACTTACATGAAACGAGCCTCGTATAAGTGAGCTCAGGTCACTACTTGTATCCTCGTAAGATAAGACGGTATAAGCTAACTTTAGCTTGCACAAGTAGTACAACCTCCTCGAAAAATAGGTATTGACGTAGGGGTATTTTCATACTTACTGTAGAAACGTGAGAGCTTAGATCCATATGTCAAACAAGATTTATAACTTGTTGGTAAGACATGTCTGAGTAGCTTAGGGCTTATTTGAGAACTACATTGTTGGGTTAATCTCAGACCCAATAACAGGGGCATAATACTTTGAAGTCCATGATCGGAGGACACTGAAAAATAATTAGGTTTTGGTGCCTGTCGCCCAACACTACACTAAATAAAAGGATATTAGAAACACCTGATGAAAACAAAGACAGCTTACGTTATTCTGTCCAACAAAACTAAGAAAACTTAATCTCGACCTTAAGAGGTGCAGTAGCGATCAGATAGTCGTCTCCTTCAAAAATCCTTCATTAGGAAGCCTACATCCACACCATCTACTGCATCTCAAGAAACAAAACATGAGATGTCTGCTTCATTCTCAAATACCAGTCAGTTTCGTTTCCGCAATAAAAATAAGTGTTGATGTTGTTAGGCTAAGTTAACAATATATGGTGTGTTCCTAAATTTGACGATTAGTGAATACTAGCATTTGGTACCAATAGTCTGTTTAGCCTGAACATGAACCGTAAGATGATCTGTTAGAGTTGTTAGTTTTCAGATCTAGATTTGTTTCATGTTTCGTTTCAATCAGATATGGATATGTTGTATGTTTAATTGAAATCAAATCGGTCTTCTTTTTTTTTGTTCAGATCCAAATTTGTTTAGCCTAATCTTATGTTTTGTTAAATTCTAGCACTTGTTGGTTATAGGCCAACAGATGGTAACATAAAATTAAAACCCTAAAATTTAAAACGGGCATGATGTTGTTCTTAAATTTTCTATAGTAGTAGTTTGTTGCATTTTAATTTTTATTTTATTAAGAAACTATATGCATAATGTTTACTACTAAATTTTTTTGCAAAATTATGTTTACTGTAAAAAATCTGTTTTGTACTAAGTACACTATACTCGATCGAGCAGAATTCCTTTCTAAATTCTATGCGACCGATTAAAATAGGTTTATGTTGTCCAGAAATCTGTGAGTCACGCACGGCCTGAATAAGATTTTACTCGATCGAGTAAGAATATTTGACCGAGTAGAATTCCTTTATGAATTCTACTTGACCAAGTAAATTAAAGATGTGAGACTCATAACTTTCATTGACTATCACGTGGTCCGAGTAACATTTTACTCGACCGCGTACGCAGCCTGTACTAACCTGAGTATGGGAAAAAATAGTTTTTAATGTTAATAATCTCTTATTAAAACGAAACCAACTAGATGTTTTGATTAGTGATTCAACTTTTGATGTTGGAATTTATGTAATTAATTTTAATAATGCATGATTATTGTCTTATGAGCGTTGATTATAATCATGTAGTGTTATTATTAATTTCGCCAGTTAATTTAGAGTTCTTTTTCAATTCTGTCAACCGGTGAATTGGACTATAACTATCATTAGCATATAGTTAATCACCAACATAGAATTAATTTCATGATTGGAATTATTTTTTCCTTGTATTTACTAATGATTTTTCTTTTATAATTAATTAAGTTCTTCATGCTTCAAACATTGCTAGCCACATTGTTGGCGTTGATCAGCTTGACGACACTAACTTTCCTACTTGGAACAAAAGAATTAAGAAGGTAATGAGTGTTCTTGACTTAAATCATGTCTTACGTGAGGCTGTCCCCACTCATCCTAATGTTACTGAGGAGAATTATGTTGAGAAGAAGGCTATCTATGATGTCAATTCTGAAAAGTGGGAGCGGTCTAACCACTTATGTCCTATGGTGATGAAAACTACCATAAGTGATGCCATCAGGGGAGCAATTCCCAACTTAGAGAACATCATGGACTATCTTACTAAAGTTGAGAAACAATTTAAATGTTCCTCAAAAGTTTATGTCGGCACCCTCATGATAAAAATATTGAACACTATTCAATCGTAGTCAATAATTTTTGCTATGTAGGGAACACCCAGAAGTGAATTATTAAGTGATATAGGTCGTTATTGAAATTGCATGATTTGAATAATTAGTATGCGCTTGAATCGCATGATCAATTTTGAATGCAACATAAGAAAAATAAATTTTACGATACTTATCACTCTGCTCGATTCTACCCATATGCCATCATTGTCCTTTTTCTTTAGTAGTTAGCAATCTCATAAATTCGTGTAGAATATATTAAATAGATATTAACTGAGATATTAGAGCTTATCAAGTTTTTTGCTTCTCTCTTGGTTTGACTCGATAGTTATCAATTTTATTTAAGTGTAACCGAATCCTTAAACATTAATTGACATATATATTGAGAGAGGATCAAAATTATGTTTATCATAAACCTTCTCCATTTTATTAATCCATCCCTACAAAATGTTATTCCATTGGTAGGCACACGCCAAGCACACAATGACAAACACAAAGTACAAGCAACAATCTCTTGGACGAGTAATCAATAATAATGTTTATCAGTTTGTCACGCGGCAATTGACCCTGATCTCTCCCTGAGATCCAGTTAGGGGGCTTAGGTTGCTCATCTTCACCATAGCATTGGAGAAATCAGTGGAAAAGGCATTTGGGTCTGAGCTATAGGTCTTAACCTGGTCATCAGTCGATCCGCCGTTGAACAGCTCCTGATCCGAGTGCAGAAGTCCCTTATTGATCAGCAAGTTTTGAAAGTACAAGTTGTCGAACTTGTTTGGGGTCTGGAGGTCGAGCGGGGAGAGACTGTCATCGCTGCCAGAGCTAGGACAGCTAGACTTCAGAGAGGTGGCAAACGATGCATTGATGTTGTTGTCATTATACAGACGAGTTCTGAACGTTGTGCACCTCGCTTGCCCAATCGTGTGAGATCCTGCGTTCAAGGTATACACTGGTTCAGATTACATGGTAGCAGGTAGACTGCAAGCTTCTCTCCATGGTTGCATAATATATTTTTCGGTCACATTTCTAAAACTGTTTTGAGTGTAATCACATGTTTTTTTTAAAGAAAGAATATAGACCTGATAGGGCCACCATTTCTTTAGCTGAGAAGCCCTTGTTGGAGAAGGAAGAGATGAGAGAGCTGAGGCTACTGGTTGGGGCAGGCAGATCACTGTTTGCGGTGCTCAAACTTGCAGTTGTTGAATCTCTTCTTCCCAATCCCACCGTCCATCCTGCTCCACCCAACTGCACCACAAAATGATTATATATAATCGTCTTGCAACCAAATTATTAGATAAAGGATTCATATTATTAATTGAAAATAATCTTACAGCAAGAACGCTGTCTCGAGCCGCCACTGCCAATATGTCTGCGCAAGAAACAACTTTGGGGCACAAGGCCTCGACCTTAGACTTAATGTTGTCTATTACGTCAAACCCTCTGACCGAGTTTGCGTTAGGACCGGCCGTCTTCTCTCCCACGAAGCCTGTAGTTGAGTTGTCATCCAGCAAGATTGAGCCATCACATCCCTGGAAGCCATGCACACAGAATAATGACCCATTAGTCTTCATTAGGTATCTATCGTGGTCACTGAGAGATCAACCTCACCAACTTTCTCACTCCATTTCTATGCAAATAAAGTAATTAATGAACAAAGTAAACTAGCTAGTTTGACCCGCTTATATAGTTATGTAGCCAGATCAGACATGGTTTGGTTCCAGTTCATATTTTGACTCAGCATACATTGACAAAAAGGGTCTGAATTACATACATTGACAAAGCAGTCGTGGAAATGAAGACGGAGCAGGGAAGCACCCATGCGGCGTTCACTGCTGAAGGCTGAGTTGACAGCCGTTTTGATAGTTGAAAGAGCTTTCGGACAAGACGTGGCGTAAAAATTAGCCGTTAACTGGGCAGAGACAGTCGTCCCAACAGTGAACAGAAAGAGGCACACTGCCAGTTTCAAACAGCCCATTTTGGTGGCCAGGAAGAAGCAGTTGAGCAAGCTCAGAGAGACTGAAAAAGAGCAGATAATTAGCGTCTCTCGATGGTGGTTTGTGAAGAGAAACAGAAGTCGCTATTTATTATGGTTTAGGTTGAAGTACTCTTCAATTTGAAATCGCGTATATGTGTGAAACAAATGAGCATCTTCGATTAGTGAATATATTTAGGTTATATTTGTTGCTTTCAACTTTATGGCCCTAATTTGATGATATGATTTTCTTGGGGGAGACTGTTTAAAAAGTGGTGCACTTGGCCAAATAAATAAATAAATAAATATATAAATAACAAGTGGTGCAATTCAGCGTTGAATAATGAACGTACAACATTTTTCCTTAAAGACGACTGCATGCAGTTTGATGAAGTCCGGCTATAAGACGAGACCAATCACTAATTTACTACTCAAAACAAATCACGTGAATCGCATGTGAACCTGCTTCTTACTATTTACTTTGTTTTTTTCGTTCTTTTCAACACAAAGCAAAACATTGTTGAAAATAATTAATAGAGGGAAGATTGTTTCAACTTTGAAGTTCAGATCTCTTGCTCAACATGCATGTATTATATTTTACACGTTTCATAGATAAAATATCGCCTTTATAATTGACTATTTCTTTATTAAAAATATCTTGAAAAAATTATTAGATCACACAAATTTTGGTAGGGCTGCAAACGAGCCGAGTCGAGCTGAGTAATAAAGTGTTCATTTTCGTTCATTTAAAATTTCACGAGTTCGAGCTCGAGCCAAGTTTAACGAGCTTTTAAAATACATGTTCAAGTACGGCTCGTTTAATTTTAACGAGTTCGAGCCGAGCTCGAGCTTTAATAGAGCATTTGGATTGATATAGTATAAAATTTAATATATATAACAAACGAGCATTTAAACAAGTTTGAACGAATTTTAAATGAGCTACTCGTTAAAAAATCTTACTTTATTGACTAGTAAATTTATAAATTTATAAAAAAGATTCATAGTTGAGTCTAAAAGAGCTATAAGCGAGTTTAAATGGAGCTTTTAAACAAGCTCATAAATGTGTCGAGTATCTCATTATTGTTCATGTTTGGCTCAAATGATAGATATAAGTTACATCTGTTTCATTTACGTTAGACGAAATTTATGTTAATTATTGTAGTCATCTTCATGAATTTTGAATTCTTTAACTCTTGTTACTATAGATTGACATGTTCGAATTTGAGTTTCTAATTAACTTCAGTTGGTAGGTCCTCGATCTTTATAATAGAGTTATCAAACTTCTTATCGAGCTTCTTATCGAGCTTGTTCGCGAACATAAACGAGCTGAGCACCCCCTTGCTCATGTTCGGCTAGTTTATTAAACAAGCTTATAATTATTGTTCGTGACCAACTCGTTTATTATCAAACGAGCTTTAACCGAGTACTAACCGAGCTCATTCACGAGCAGCTCGCGAGTACATCGGCTCGCTTGCAGCCCTACATACTGCCCCGTTCCTGACAATTTCAAGGCCTCAGATAAAAAAAATTGAGACCCCCACACAAATATAAAATTCTATAATTTCAATTTATACATACTGAATCATAATTTTGAACATTCTGTATACATATTAAAGTAATAACTATATAAAACTAATAAATATGAAATAAAGTATGATTTATTTAATTACAACATCAATCAGGTCTTTTCTTCACTTCAAAAAAAGATGTCTCATGTTCTTTACCTGCAACTCAAAACTAAAAAATAATAAATCACCTAAAATTACTTCTTCGAGCATTTTTTTAAAACAAATCATTAACTAGAGTATCATAGTCAATATTCTCAAAAATGCCCTTTTCATCGATAAAATAGCCAAGTCATTTAGCCTCTCCTGTGACATTGATGATCTTAAATATATTTTTAATAATGTTAGTTTTGAAAAACTTCTTTCCACTGATGCTACGGTAATAGGTACAGTAAATAAAATTATATATGCAATCATAACATTCGGATAACAATCAGTTGTGCTGCTATATTCATCAATTGTGCTGCTAAACTGATGAATATAGAAGCACAACTAATGAATATAAAAGCATAATTGATGAATACAGCAAGTCAATTAATGAATATACAACTCATCTGATGAATAGCAGATCAATTGATGAATATATAAGCACAACTGATGAATATTCATCGTTGATCTGTTATATTCATCAGTTGTGTTGTTATATTCATCACTTGTGTTTATATATTCATCAGTTATTTTTGGCCGAACGCAACATAAGAGGTAATTAAAAACAACTAATGAATATGTAAAACAACGCCGTTTTTCATCAAACTCAAAACGACGTCACAAACGAGAGCACTTACTCCCTACTGATGACTGCGTCGCAATGGTAATTAAAGAAAAAATAACGAGAGCATCTACTCCTGGAGCACCCAATAATATACGAAATTGACGGATATGGGTGTACAAAATCCAGTCTGGAACGAAAAATGACCTGGAACCGGATCAGAATGGACTGAACCGGACCGGACCGATTGATTCCGGTCCGGTCTTCGGTCCACTGATTTGTGAATTTTGGTTTTCAGTCCGGACCGAAATGGACCGGTTTTATAATTTCTTAATGAAATATAATACTTTTATTATAATAATTAAAAATATTTTATTTATTATATATAGAAAAATAATTTTTAGTAATATTCTAATAAAAAATAATATTTTTTATGAATCCGGTCCAAACCGATTTGGTCTGGTCCAAATCTAGAATTTTCCGGTCCGGTCCGATCCAGACCGACTTGGAACCGGTCCGGTCTTCGGTCCTTATGATTTATCAATTTCGGTTTCGATCCAAACCGATTCTGATTAGGTCCAGTCCGAAAACGGTGTACAACCCTATCGATGGCATCTTTAATATATGGAAATAGATAAAGTTTCCTTAATCACTCATAATTACCTGATTAGTAATTTAATTAGTTGTTAAGTTATGAGATGAGTTTCAAAACATAATAAAATTTGATGCTTTGATTTGATAAGTTATCAATGATTAACAACAGTTCACGATTAAAAATCTAAAATGATTTTCATCTGATCCATCCCAAATCTGATATCAACATATATAATATCATAATATATATGAAAATGGCAATACAAATTCAGGAATATATAAACATTCAATTCAGCTTAATTTGTAAGGCGATCTGGGAAGTGGTGGTCTCAACATGTAATAACTATACATAATAAAAAAACTAAAAAAGAAAAAGAAAATTCAGCTCAATTGCACCGACTGTGATAGAAAATCGTGAGGGCCTGGCCAGTTTCGTGCTAATCCTTGCCCGTGAAATTTTGAGCGTCATTTTGAAGTTTGTAAAATTAAGTAATGCTGCTTCTTAGGTCCTCTTTCGCTCCTTTTTTCTCCACATTTCCACCATTCATTAGGATCAGAAACCTCACAACTTCACCGGCGCACATTTGCAGCACCTTAACTGTTCGACAAAATGCCGCACCCAAAATCCAACCTTTTCAACTCCCTCCCACCTCCGCCTACGTCCACCTCCCCTTCTGCAGAAAGCGCTGCCACTACTGCGACTTCCCCATCGTCGCTCTCGGCTCCTCCGCCAACCTCTCTGCGCAAGAACACGACCCACGCATCTCTGACTACATAAATCTCCTCTGCCGGGAAATTCAGGCTACCTTTGCGGAATCTGACGCCACCCCACCTCTAAAGACTGTGTTTTTCGGTGGGGGTACGCCTTCATTGGTCCCTCCTACGCTGGTTGCATCCGTGTTGGAGTTGCTGAAGCTGAAATTCGGGCTGCATTGTGAGGCTGAGATATCCATGGAGATGGATCCTGGGACATTTGACGCTGGGAAGTTGAAGGCGTTGATGGAGTTGGGTGTCAACAGAGTGTCCTTGGGAGTTCAGGCGTTTCAGGATGAGGTTTTGAAGAGCTGTGGAAGAGCCCATGGCGTTGAGCAAGTGTATGAGGCTATTGAGATTGTGAAGAGCTGTGGGGTGGTGAATTGGAGTATGGATCTTATATCGTCTCTACCTCATCAGACAGCTGCAATGTGGGATCAGAGCTTGAGGCTTGCCGTAGAAGCACAGCCTGCTCATGTGTCAGTGTATGATCTTCAGGTGGAGAAAGGCACCAAATTCGGCATTTTGTAAGTTTACTGGTTTTCTAATTACCAGCCCAAATTGGTTTAATGCTATTTTGATAGCCTTGGAGATCAATGTTGATTGTTGTTTGCAGGTATACGCCAGGGGAGTTCCCTCTGCCGTCTGATACACAATCTGCCGATTTTTATAAAATGGCGTCCACTACTCTCTCTGATGCTGGTTACAACCATTATGAGATTAGCAGTTACTGTAAGCCTGGATATGAATGCAAACACAACTACACATATTGGGAGAACAAGCCCTTCTATGCATTTGGACTCGGAGCTGCCAGTTACTTGAGGGGAAATAGATTTTCAAGGCCGAGGAAGATGAAAGAGTACAAGGGCTATGTGCAACGCTTAGAGGATGGGGAATCAGATCAGAGTGACGCCAGTGTTGTTGATTCACGGGATATGGCATCGGATATCGTGATGCTTTCTTTAAGAACGGCCAGAGGATTAGATTTGAATGCTTTTAGAGAAGTGTATGGAGATTCCCTTGTGAGTTCTCTGTTAAAGGTGTATAAGCCTTATATGGAAAGTGGGCATGTTGTATGCTTAGATGGCAATAGAAACGTCTTGCCTGTGAAGGATTTGAGCAATGTGCAGGCCCATGGAACGGAAATGAAGGAGTTGGCATCTATTCGGCTCAGTGATCCGGATGGTTTCCTTCTGTCAAATGAGCTCATAGCCATTGCATTCGGTGTGATATCTCCTTGATATCAGCACATTCAAGTTCACTATGGGGAAATATCATATTACCTTTTCTCACTCCCTTCATGAAGAAACCAAAATATTTTGATCTTCTTCATGAGATAAAGCTGCTGATTCTTCAAGTTGAAAATCGTACGGGAGGCAGAATATTGTAACCCAGGTATCATAATTGAGTAACCCAGGTAGGTTCGTAGTCCCATGCTCTGAGAAATGTAAAGGATTACACTACAACCACGGCCGATTCTCCTTGGAAGGTGATTATGACTATGGTGAGAAAAATATCAAGTGCCATGGAAGCTGTGCTATCCTCTGCTGAAGACCGCACTCCCCTCTCATTGTCTAAAACTTAATGTCTCAAAAGTAAATACAGATGTTATATTCTGCAACATGAAAACTGTACCACAAAACTTATTTCCAGGATCCAAGAATTCAAGAAACAACAAGCACTGCCCACTAATCACTGAAGTTGGTCATTACATAATTTGATAATCGTACGAGCTGGTCAGGCAAGTAGCCATGTCCACAAGAGCCCCCAGCTGCACCCTGAGCAACTGCGATCTGACGGGGGAAGGCTAAATTGTTACAGGTCTTGGATTGAGACCAGGTGTGTGGTCTGTTAAGAGTGAAATCAGCCAAAAAGCGGATTGTCTGGTAATTTTCCACTTAATAGCACAATATAATTAAATAAATTCAAATTAACAGGTAGAGGGAAATGCATACAACACACTCCCAAAATACATAATCAGTGGCTTCTATTCCTTTCTTGCACCTTTGATAAGTGGTAGTAGTGGTCTGCTTCTGCTGGCCCCTAATAAATAGTGATCCTTTGCTGGCCCCCTGACTTACAGTGCCCCTCTGCTGGTTCGTAACAGAATCTACTTATCAGAAGCACAGGGTAACACCCACATGGAGGAACGCTTTCGCTCTTGCTGATGCCTTGGATGCCAAGCCTGTAAGATCATTATTGAGTCAGTTCAACTGAATATTCACCAACCTCCATGTGTCAGGCAAAAAAGAAAAATCACTCAATTTACCATAACAGATGAGAAGAGTTTTAAGTCTTATATATCAGCAAACTGTTCGAACCTTTTTGAGGCGTGAAGGAGTTTTCCAGCATCGCACTTTAGAAGTTTTCCTTGTCCTGCAAAAATAAAATGGTTCAAAATCCCATGCCAATGGCTCAAGAATTTGAGAAAAGGAATTTATTTGAGACATACATACCCTTCCGCATGGTCAGCATATTCGCCCAACTTGTCAGTGCCGCTGCAGATGAAGGCAGCATCATTGCCGGACACGAGGAAAGACGTCTTCTTATAAACAGGTATCGCGGCCTCCTTGTTCTCTGATAAGCTCGGCAACTGAGAATTTCTAGGCAAGCCATACTCGTCATCAAGTACAGTTTTATTGATGCACTTGGCCTGAAACTCAACCTCTTCAACTTTATACTCTTCGTCTCCGTGATCCACCTCTTCATTTTTGGTAGTAAAAATCGTCTCTACAGGGCCCACAACTGGCACATCCTCAAACGATGCTTCGCTAGGTTCGACCCACCCTGTCCTCAAGGCATTTCCTTGGGCATCTCTAATGGTTGTAGTTGTTCCATGACATCGGTTATGTGAAGTCTGCGGTCCGGAATCTGATCCACAGGCTTCGATACATTTCTCCCCAATCACTGCTTTCTCAGACGTCAAATCAGAAGACATTGACTGGCCGCTGTGCACAGTAATCGAGTATGGTTTATGACGACTCCTGCGATAACAGCTAAGGAACTTGAAGCAACCCTTGATTAGTTTTCCACTCTTCATGGCATGAGAATTTTTATTTAAATGGATCTGAATCTCTACATTACAGCCAAGGGTATTCTGCAGCGAACTCGCTATCAATTTCCACGCGTTCTCAGCTCTGGTCACATGTTTACCGTTCCAAAACTCAAGCCTGGCAACCACCACTCCTGAAACTCCGAATAGAAAGGTCAAGGAAAAGCAATCCAAGTAAGTTGAACATGAACAAAAGCAACCAAAAAGTTTTTAAATCGGTGATTATAACTGGCCCAGGCTGCATGAAGAAGTATCTAGGCATTCACCTTGACTGGCACAAACTGAAGATAATCTCCCATGCTTTTTCAAGAAGCTCCGCAGAGAATTCGATTGGCACATTTCGATTGCTCTAGTCCATATTATTTCAAGCTTTTCAGTATTCTTTGACTTATCCGAACTGTTATCATCACATACACAAGGGACAAGATGCCTCAAACTCTCTGCAGTTGAGGGTGTGCTGCAGAATTCTCCATCTGCATATAAATAATCAGGTTCTGAATCGAAGAACTTAATTCCAAGAACCGTAGTTTGATGAACACAAAGTTAAAGGCTCTCACTCGTCAGACCGACAGCCCTCATTGGCGGCACTGAATCAATTGGATCCTGAATCGACTCCAAAGAGCTAAACTGCAAAAGAGCTGCCGTGAGCCAAGTTGACTGATTTTTGGACACCCTTAGTTGTTTCTCAGTATCAGAGAGTATTTTCAGTGCATGACTCAGCCTCTGAAAATCTGCTTCGGCTATGAACATGAAGTGCCTTGAAGTTAGTGGAAAAAAAATCAACATATGGTTTCTCCATTTCCAATACATCAAGTAAAAATTACCCCGCCAAACCACAATGTTCAATTGAGGCGGACCGTGAGTTGAGGGCGACTTACAGGTATGGTTTTTGAAGAATTTTTCTCTGACATCAGAACTGTCTTCCTGGAATTTTCCTGCAAGAATATCCATTATAAGATTTGCAAGCTGTGAAGTGAGTTGCATCGGATCAATCCTCGATTTCATCATTTCCCTAGCCATTCGGACAGTATTGCAAGTGTTTGGGGACAATGCCACATCAAGCAACTCGAGCAGCTCATCATCAGATATGATTCCTGTCTGCCCATTAAATCAGACGAACGATTTCATTTCAACGAAGAAACATGAAATAATGGTTACCGATAATTTTAGAGAAGAGACAGAAGCAAGACACTTACAACTTCATAGGCTAGAGACATTGAGATTGTCTTGCCAGACAGGCTAAGTTGTTCAAGCATCATTTCAGCATCTCGGAGTGAGCCGCTAGATTTAGCAGCAATGAAGTCTAAGGCAGCCTGCTCAAACTGAATACCTTCTGCAATGCATATTTTCTTCAACCTAAAAGAAATGTCATGATCTTTGATTTTCAGGAAATGGAATCTTTGAGATCGGGACACGGCGCTTCTAGGGAGTCTCTCAACATCAGGAGTGATCATTATAAGAACTACGTATTGTGGAAGAGTATCGAGGCGGTTCAAAATAGTGGCCCATGCATCCTTTCTCAGCAACTGACACTCGTCGAACACAATCACTTTGAAATCTGAGGATCGAGGAGGGCTAACTGCACGACTCATGAGGCGTACTATTTTCTCTCCTTCACTGATTGTCACAGAATCCACAAAGGTTACGTCCCTGCTGTTTCCGGAGAAGAACGAGCAACAATGGTGGCAGGAACCACACGGCTTCTGTTCCCCTTGTGAGACACAATTCAAAGCAGCAGCAAATATTCTTGAAGTGGCCGTCTTTCCCGTGCCACGAGGACCATGAAAAAGATACAATGGAGACAATCTCCGGCTAGATATTGCCTGAGATAGAGACCTGACAACTACATCCTGTCCGACCAACTCTGTAAATGTTCTAGGCCTAAATTTCTGGCCGAGACTTCTGGGACTTCCTTCAAATGGGACTAGCTCGTGGTTGTTTAGCAGCCAGTTTCCGGCCTGTACACACAGCGCCGTGTCACCTATTTCGCCCGATAGCAATGGCTGATCATCAAGATCGGATGGGGGATCTGATTTGAATCTTGGAGTCCTCGACCAGCAATAGCCGAGTCCACACCCTTGAAAATCACAATCCACATCAGACAGCTCCTCATTCATGTACGAAGAGGCACCGCCGCCGCCCACACGGCTGGCACCATCACCTCCTTTCAAAGAGGATTGAAACTCACTATCGTATTGATCTCTCCAATTAGATAATGGGTAATTAGCTCCCAGCTCACGCAATGGGTCACTTGAAGGCGCATTACATGAATCCACATCTTCCATACGGTTGCTACCTGGCGTAAAGCACTTATCATCCAATTCCTCATCCTTGCGCCGCCTGATGCATCTAAAGTCGGGCTCTTCAGCATCATCAGAACCAGAAAGAGGCGTGATAGCCTCGCTGATCAAGCTCAAATCTTTGCATGTAGTTTCCATAAATGCAGGATTTGTACGATTCGTATACATGTCGTAGTTGCAAGCGGATTCTTTCAACTGATCAGCTAATGACTTAGGCTGATCAAGTGAGCCAAATTCCGGATACCCATCAACAAAATGAGCTGAGATATCATTTGATAAACCATTGGCCGCATCCAGATTATCAAGCAGAGAAGCAAATTTGCTCATTGAATTAGTAGATGGATCTCTGAGAGATCTGACTCTCCTCAGAGCTACCAAAGCCCTGGAGATGGGCACATCCACAGAGTGCCTTCTCCCCTCAGCCATCTTCCCGATCCCAGATTCAACTACCAACCAAACACTGGATCAGCTGAGAAACCCACTGCAAAGACCGACCAGCTGAGCAGCACTGAACTTTCAAATTAAAATCAACCAAATCAAGCCTCAAAAAAGGAAACTATAATGCAGCAACAAAGATGTACCTCAAGCATAAATCCATCAAGGGACCAAACTGGCACTAAGTTCTACCAAAGTACCAGGTGATATCATTACCAAGTACAAAACTAGTGCAAGCCACACAAAAATGTGAATCTCCAACAGAAGTGGCATGAGACATCATCGGATTTACGAAGCCAGAAACTCACCATTACCACATACAGCAATAGGCCATCACATAAGACGCTCCAAATCATACAGGCATGCCAATTTAACCCCACTTTTCATACAATGCACTTCACTACCGGTTACTAGGAGCCTCCAATCTCACAGCTTGCAACAAAACCCTAATAAATAATCATTCAACCAAGAGCTGAAGCAGGAGACCACACAACAGTGAAACACTGGAAACTGACAAGACCCAAAAAGAAAAATCAAACCACCCTAGTGAGAGAAAGTAGAAGAGAATCTCCCTAAAAACAACTCAAGCCCCCAGAAATTATAATAATGAATTTAACCCTTTCAAGCTGAAGGAAACAAACAAAAACCAGATAAAACGACAAACACCAATTCTACCTGCTAAGAATTCGATTCAATAAAAACGTCGCAAGGTCTTCATTCCCTCGAAATCTCAGGACCCCAGAACGAATCGAGCACCTAAAAGCCCTCGAACAAGTTGAAGTAGTAGTAGGCAGGTTGGAAACACGACACCAACAAACAACAGCAATAATGTTGACAACGAGGATTCCGGAATGTGAGCGGTGAGCAGGAGCCGCTACTGCGGCTGGTAGAGCGGCGTGTGACGACTGGGCAGTAAATGCGAGTAATTATCGGCATCAGTCAAATTAATTGAATCTGAGAGTGAAGTGGGTAATAACGTGCGCGGGTGGCGAAGTGATCGATCAGAGCAGAAATTTTGTCTGGCGCAAGAACGAGCTGTCTCTTGTGTGTCAGAGTTTAGAGCGTCGGGAACAGAGTGTAGGGGCAGTTTCGGTATTTGTGTTTCTGACCGGTTTTTCTGTTCGTTCGTTGGGTTTGAACTGCTTTGACTTCATGTCAGTACGAAACGTCGTCGTTAGCGTCTTAATATTTGAGCCACGTGCCGTTCGGTGCGGCCTGTTAATAAATGAGGACGTGTGTTTTTGTTTGTGGAGCAGTGTTTCAGTTTGTAGCTCAACCGGCACTCAATGCCCCCTCGATATTTTGTATTTCTACTTCTGTTTTCCTGTTTTGGCATTAATTTCTTCTCATTTTATGGAATGTGTCACCGTCAGCGTTTCAGCGTATCTAAACGTAAATATAGTATTAACAAAATTTAAATTTACTATTTTGGGATTGTTAGACAACACCCAAGATCTATAGACCAACACTTTGTTGATTGGTCACGTCAATTCCATCCAAGCTTTGTAGTAAGTTTTATGTCAAAATTTCATCTCAATAAAAAAACAAATTTTTGATGAATATTTCGTGAAAATATTAATTATCACGCTTCAAGTTGGAAGTCTAGTAATTGTCAGCTATGCGAAACAAAGTTTATGATGCGTGGTGATTGCACAAAGTTTAATATGATATGTGGATCTCATGCGAAGATGTTTGAAAGATTTATTTTAATATGGATAAAAGATTTGTGAAAATGAGATTTATGACAATGCTGAACTGGTATGACATAAATCTCACGTTTCATGATGCAAATCTTTTTTTATGTTTATTTCAATGGGAATACCCTAAACACAGCGATACAAATAGTATGTAGTCAGTGGTGGCGGCCAGACGATAGTTAATTTGCAAAAATATATGGTGAGGGGAAATTTACAGGAGTAGGAAAGATTAAGCTCAGAGAGTTAAAGAACTAAAGAATACAAAAAATTGAAGGTTAATCTAGTAAATGTTCTAAGGGTATGTTTGGTTTAGGAAAAAATTTGGTAGAAATGAATTTCTTATGAAATCCATTTTATTTTCTTTTGTTTGGTTAAGGGTGAAAAATTTATGGGAAAGTAGTTACACACTTTGTTTTATTTAAATTTTTCATATAATTTTCCAACTAATTTTTTCTACCTTACTTTCTCTAAACCAAGGAAGAAATTTTTTCTCATTTTTCTTCAAATTTTTCTTTCCATCAAATTGTCTATAAACCAAACACACTCTAAGGTTGTGTTTGGTTTAGGGAAAATTTGGTGGAAAGAAAAATTTGATGGAAAATGAGAAGAAAATGAAATACTTGAAGGATTCCATATAATTTTACCTTTGTTTGGTTTGTTATGGAAAATGTCAACAAAATAATAAGGATTTTATTTCATCTTTATGGAAAATGTATAGGAAAAATTTATATCATATTTTTATTTTCAACCTCATCAGATACATTGACCTAGATTGGATACATTGAATTTAATAGAAGAACCTTGTCGATACATTGAAATTGATCGGATATATTGAACTTGATCGAATACATTGAACCTAATAGAAAAAGTGATTGTTCATTTCATATACATTAAACTTGATTGTATTATATTTGTAGGATTAGAGTTAGAATAGCATTAGTTTTCTTTTTTTCATATTTTTCATCTAAACCAAACATGAAATTTTATAAATTTTTTACCAATTTTTTATTTTCACCAAAATTTCTCTAAACCAAACACAGCCTAAGACTGTGTTTGGTTTGAGGAAAGTTAGAGGAACAGAAAAATATGAGGAAAAATGAATTCCTCTTAAAATTCCTCTTATTTTCACCTTGTTTGGTTTGGAGTGAAAAATCTTATAGAAAGTACTAAAATATTTTTTAAATTAAACAATTTTTTCTTCAATTTCCATTTAGTTTTCTATTCCCAATTTTCTCTAAACCAAACAAAGAAATCCTTCTTATTTTCCCTCAATTTTTTCTTTCCCTCAAACTTTCCCTAAACCAATCACAACCTAAATGAATTTTCCTGGTCTAGATATAATTGAATCATGAAGACTTGATTTTGATGATGAAGCTGATTTTCAGAGTAGCTTTCCATTTTGAGGATTGAAGAATCTTGATATGAGAGAAAATGAATCCCTCAAAAAATTTATCTTATTTTATCCTTGTTTGGTTTGAGGTGAATTTTTTTTTTAGAAAATACTAAAACATTCTTTAATTTAAACAAATTTTCCGTTCTAGTTTTTATCTAACTTTCCATTTAGTTTTTCATCCCTAATTTTCTATAAACCAAACAAAGAATTCCTTCTAATTTTTCATTTTCCTCAAATTGTTTCTAAACCAAACACAGCCTAAAAGTAACTTATAGTTGGGTTCTTGTTTTGAGTTTAACTTTAAAATTTATTTCTAACATTTAATGATTTTTATTCGTTTTGATGAATAATAGAATAGTTAGTTTTCATTGAGATGATTTGAATATATTTAAGTCGTAAAAATTAAAAATTGAGTTGGATAAGATATACTAAATAAAACTGGGTTAAAATAAGAATATAAAATAAAAATAAAATTTATGATTAAAAGTATTACCAAATGGATTTGAAGAAATATATTTTAAAAAAGTAAGAAATAGGGTAGAAATAATAAATTACCAAACAGGCGGTACATTTTATTCATTTTTGTTTGAAATTGTCAGGCTTAAGTTTAGTAGCGGTTGGAAATTTTATTGGCTCAAAACCAGCTACTTACCGAAATATTTTACATTGTATACTCCTCTGTTCTCTAATATATGTCGTTTAAGGTTAATTTGAATATATTAAGGTAAAGTTAATGTTAGCGGTTGTACAAATTTAATAAATAGACGGTGAAGAAAGTAAAATTCATGCAAAAAGTAAAATTGGTAGATTATTACTGGTGAAGAAGGTATTTTTTATTAATTATGATAATGAAGTGATTAATGTTTAACGTTTTAAGGTAGTTGTAGATATTAAATACGCATTGAAAAGTGTTAAGTGACAAGTAAACGTGGACAAAAAATTCAGTTAAATGACATGTACAAAAAAAAAAAAAAAGTAAATGCTAAAAATCTTCAGTACAGCTTTTGCAACAAAGTCATCCACCTTTCTTCCTTTATATCAATATTAAACCACATTTGAGGCAGACTACAGTTTCTCCTATTAGTTTTTGGACACCTATTAGAAATGACAATCAATTATCTCTCGTATTTCTTGTTCGCGAAAATTCAAAAGGAGTCCTGAACTAGCATCGCTTATCAAATTACGGTCCGAACTATCTCGATTTTTAAAAAGGGTGCAATGAAAAAAACTTGGATTGATTTTAGATGATGCTTAAAATCAGTGTGTTTGATTTCTTAAATATAATTGATTTTATTAAAGTTGTTGAGAATTATAGATGATTGAGTATGAAAAGAAGTCATTTTCTTTATGTATGCAAAACGATATTATTTATTTTGATAACCAAAAGATGTAATTTTCGCAAACAAATCCGTCTTATAATAATATTAGTTTACGAATATAATGATAAATTTTATTTTAAAAAATCAGTTCAATTTCTTTATATTGTATCCTTTTTTTAAACTGTGATAGTTCGGATCGCAATTAGATAAATATTAATAATTCAGAATCCTTTTTAAATTTTATCCCTTTCATGAATTTTGCATGTCAATATTTTCACTCATTCTTCGGCTTTTCATTTCCTAAGCTTGTATATTTAATCAATATTTTATCTCCGGCAAATAGGGGTGAGCACCGGTCTAGAACCGGACCGGACCGGACCGGAACCGGAATGGACCGGAACCGGAATCCAAATTTTTTACAGACCGGAACCGGAACCGGTTCCAAACCGGTCTGGACCGGACCGGAATATTCCGGTCCGGTTCCGGTCCAGACCGGTTTGGACCGGAATCTCCCAAAAACACAGCAGCGAAGAGATTCACAGGGAACAACAACACGAGCGGCGGCGAGCGAGAGTGAGAGGATGTGGCCAATAGATCAAGGGTGAGCGATTCAGCGGTGAGGCGACGGAGCGAGAGGCGAGACGAGCGGTGAGGCGACGGAGCGAGAGGCCGAGGCGACATGAGCGGGTAAGGCGACAGAGCGAGAGGCCAAGGCGACACGAGTGGTAAGGCGACAGAGCGAGTGGCCGAAGCGGATCGATGACCGATGTGGTTGAGTTGTGTTTAGAGTTTGGACGAGAGATGGGGTTGGGTTGTGTTTGGAGTTTGGGGGACATGGGGTGGAGAGAGAGGGAGAGAGAGGATGAGAGGATGGGGTTACACACTTACACTCACGGGAGATGGGGTTGGGTTGTGTTTGGAGTTCGGACAATTTTAAGTGAAACGACGTAGTTTCATTTGATTCCGGTCCATCCGGGTCAGACCGGAATATTCCGGTTTTCAGACGGGACCGGACCGGAACCGGAAACCCCACAGATTACAGACCGAAAACCGGACCGGAATCTTCGGTCCGGTCCGGTTCCGGGTCATTTTCCGGTCCGGACCGGATTTTGCTCACCCCTACCGACAAATGAATAATAGGTAGTTCCTGTGGCCGAAGAAATATTAATTAAGAAAGCACATACTCTATCAACCTAGACGGAAATTAAGGACTCAATAGTCTTGGATGTTCTTTGTTTTTTTCCTATCATTATCCAGCTCAAGTAGCTCAAGCAGCTCAAGCAGTCCTCAACATCTATCACATTTTTCAAATCTTGCCCTCTATGTTTCTTACTTTTGTCATCATTTAGATATTTAGTGCAGCTTCTCACGTGTCTATTTGAACTTCTTTTTCTTCTTCTAAGAATTGAATCAAGTCTTGCAACTGAACTATTAATACACTATTAAAAATTGAATTCTTGAAATAACTGTAAAAGAGAAGTATTAAATTTTGTTCATCTTATATAAATCTGAGTCAATTTCTGATATAATTTTAAATGTCAATCAGTCAGACTGTGTTTGGTTTAGAAAAAATTAGATGGAAAGAAAAATTTGAAAGACAATTAGAAGAATTCTTTGTTTAGTTTAGAGAAAATTTATGGAAAAGAAAATTATATGGAAAATTAGAGTGAAAGTTATAGTAAAATAAAAAGAGTTTTGAAACTTTCTTTCTAAATTTTCAATTAAATCAAACAAAGAAAAATAAAATGAAATTCACTATGAATTTCACTTCCCCTCAAATTTTTCTTTCTATCAAATTTTTCCTAAACCAAACAAGGTGTGTTTTGTTTGGAGAAAATTCGGGGGAAAGTGGATTCTCCCATGGAATCCTTTTTATTTTTCCTTATTTGGTTAGAACTTATAAGTGAAAAATGGTGGAAAAATGCTAAAATAATCTTTATTTAAAATAAATTTTCTTTTTTCTTTTTCATCTAGTTTTCCTACAAACTTTCATTCTTATTTTCTCACAAAATTTTCTTCTCATTTTTCATCAAATTTTCTCAAACCAAACACAAGGGAAGATTTGATGGAAAGAAAAATTTGGTAAAAAATAATAACGAAATTTGATATAAAATGAGTAACAAAGTTTGTAGGAAAATTAGAAAAAAACATTTTTAAATAAAGAATGTTTTAATAATCAATTTTCACTCATAACCAAATAAGGAAAAAATATGATGATTTCCTTGAGAGAATCCACTTTCCATCAAATTTTTTTTTCACCAAATTTTCTCTAAACCAAACATATTTTAAGGCTGGGTTTGGTTTAGGAAAAATTAGATGGAAATGAAACTTTGAAGGAAAGTTAGAAGAATTCTTTTGTTTTGTTTAAGAAAAATTTGTGGAAAAGAAAATTACATAGAAAATTAGATGAAAAGTTAAAATAAAATAAAAGAAAATTTGAAACTTTCCTACAGAATTTTCCATTTTAACCAAAAAAAAGAAGAAATCCTTTATGTATTTCATAACCCAAATTCTTATATGATATCTATATGAAAAAAATCGGGTTTCCAATATCGATCACGCTAGAAGCAAAAAAGTTATATATTACTAAGCCAACACGACAAAAAAATAAAATTCACGACACAAATTTTGAAATGATCATTATTTTGATTGCTAGAGGCTTCACACTCAAACTAGTGACCGATTTTGACCATTGTTAGATTTGGTCGCTAAAGTGTTGGTAGCAACCTCAGTAACCACCATTAATGATATAATTTATTTGATCACTAATTTAGCGACCAGGTTAGAGACCAATTGTTATAGTCATAAAATATACAAAATTGGCGGCAAATTTGTACCCTTTTGCGACCAATTTCACGACCAGATATGAATCAAAATATACCAATTTCACGACCAATTTGCCATAAAAATAGCTAAAAAAAAACATTAAACGGACCTCTCGACCTGCATAAGTTAGACTTGGTCGAGAAATTGAGTGAGGTTGGCCATGTATTTCAGTTAGGGTTCGTACGGATGGATATGAATCAAAATAACGTTGTTTAGCGGTATATAAAGTCACATGGTGTTACTTATAAATCAATTTGCTTATTCATAGCAATGAAATTGGACTTACCGAATCATTGTTAATATAGAAAATATTAAATATATACTTTTGGTATGGGTCAAATTGTAATTTTGAGTATATATAGTTGGGAACTTGTTTTAGTATTCTAAATAAGGGAAAACTCTAAAAAGATTCTGAACTATCACCGTTTATCCAATTGCGGTCAGAACTATATGATTTCTAAAAAAGGTTCAATGAAAAAAATGAACTAATTTTTTAAAATAAAATTTATCATTATACTCATAAACTATTATTGTCACAAGATTTAAATTCATTTGTGAAAATTACGTCGTTTGATTATCTAAATAAATAATATTATTTTCTGCACATAAACAAAATGATATCTTTTCATACTCAATCATCCATAATATTCAATAGATTTAATAAAATCAATTATATTTTAGAAATCAAACAAGTTGATCTTAAGCATCAATCGAAATGAGGCTGATTTTTTTTCATCGCATCTTTTTTAAAAATCACGATAATTCTGACCGCAATTACGTAAATAATAATAGTACATAACCCTTTTTAAATTTTTCCCTTCTAAGTATGGAGTATGTTTGAAAGTATAATAATCGATGGGCTAGAGAGAAGACTCTTGTTGCCTATTGGTACACTAAAATAGCAAAGCTTTTCTTGGACGTGAAATTGTGTGCGAGTCACGTGCTGCATCGACACAGAAAAACTTGGATTCATCATTGGAGATGGCAAAAGGTTTTACAAGCTCTGATTCGGCGTTGCTTTTGATTTTACAGTACGACTGCTTTGAAAAGAAAAACAAAAAAAGTAAAAGTAAAAGAAGAAATAGAACAGGTCAATTCTGGTAATCAGATAATAGTGTCATCAGCTATGGGCCATAAAATTCCACACCCGGCCCATAATTCTGACTCTTCTCTAGCCCGTAACGGAAGGGGTTCTTACTTTTTATTTGTTTTAACATGCTAAGTTGGTGGAGCAACCCATTTTTAGATTGATTTTAATTGATTTATTTTCACAAATTAAAGGTTAAAATAATTTTTAGAAAATCACAAGCTTTAAATTAAGATCCATTTTGATCATTTTTTATTCACATTTTAATAATTTTTATTTTAAAGTACATATATTGATACACACAAAGTACATTGATTAACTGCTTTCATAGTTTATTGAATTTGCAAAGTTCATTTGAAGGTTCTAAGTACGTCGAATGTGCAATAATTCAGTCAATTAACTATGCACTTTCAATTCAATGTGCTTTTTCGATAACATATCGAAAATTATTCAATATAAATCTTGAATTGAAGCTTACAATATTTTACATTTAATTATGGGAATTTATTTTTTTTAAATTTCGTGCAATTAGATAAATTGAGTTAAGTGAAATTGAAGTAAAGATAACTAGGGGAGAGAGAGCGCGCGCTGAGGTGTCACGTCTGCATATGTGACACGTGTCCTTGCATGTGCGAAGGTACAACAATTCTTGGACATTTTTACCCATTTGGATACGTGTCGCGCATCGAGAGTGGATATCGGGTGACATCTAGGTGAATTTTCGCAAAAATGGATGAAGATTAAAGGGGTTCGCAATGCGTAAAATACATGGAGGATCATGCTGGATTCGGAGCCTATATATATATATATACCGCACATCATGTGAGAACTTAAAACTCAAGGCAAAAATGATGTTTTGCGTATTGTATCTTGTGTTTTGTGGATGCATTTTGTGTCGTGTGTCTTGTGTGTTGATACCATTTTTGCCTTGAGTTCGCAGTTCTCACATATTTTGCGGTTCTCAATCGAATCTCCATATATATATATATATAATTTCAAAACTTAACAACAATATTTAACATACCTGAATCTAAATTTTAACATTTAGAGAACTTATATTTAATAGCATCTTTTTTTTAAAAAAAACGTTTACAGTACTAGGGTAAATAATTTTAAAACCAAATATATAGGAAATACCAAATACATTAAATGATATCCGTATTTATAAGTTATATTTAAATTTGAAAAACAAAAAATAAGAAATTTAAAAAAAAATTAAAATTTTGTTAACCATTGACACTTTACTAGTCGTATAACATATTTTGATATTCCAAAATTTAATAAATATTCATTAAATGATTTAGGATGTTCATTAAATGAAAAGCAATTTAATCAGTTATATAAGCATGTTCATTCATTAGGTATTCATATTCATCATTTAGATATTCACTTTTATAATCAGAAAAATATAAGAAATGTTTTAAAAATTACTATTTAAGATTCACAAATTTAAAGAGTAACATTTACAGTACTAGTTTATGATCATGGTAATCAATTGTATTTTTTATTTAAAAATAATAATTTAAATTTAAATAAATGTGGATATTCAGAATGCGTATTTTACCAATTAAATATCCGATTTTCGTATTAAAAAATTATTATTAAAAAATTGCAAACGGATGTCATTATCAATTTTTGCAGGGTGCGAACAAAACAGATAATTAACGGCTTCCATGCGGGAAGTAAATGAAACTCATAAAATGAGATAGATACCTTTTTGAAAGATTCGAAACCCAAAAAACTTTAATGAATCATAGAAGGATCGATATCCGGTCATGTCCAACAAAAATACAGCAAGATACAAAAATTATATAATTTTAATATTCATTGATCATTCATTATTCGACATATATCTTTTAAATTAATTAATTATAGTTTACTTGAAACATGGCCATATATTAAATTAATTATGTCAAATTAAATATATTACCATTTAAAACTACCTTTTTTTTTTTGTTGAAAACCATGTGAGTTTGTATGGTTACGAACATATTTATTTTTTCCCTAACAACTCTATAAATATGACCAACCATACACCACAGTCAAAATTATTTCCATTTCACTTTCTCTCCTCCGGCCATTCTCCGATCACCTCCACCAAGCCCTCCCTGGAAATGTCGCTCCCTGTTGTCCACATCGTCACCTCCACCGGCCTCCGCATTCCCACTCACTACTCCGTCCTGGTAAGTCCGCGCCACCTCTCAATCCCTTTACTGTGCTTTGCGACTTTTCTTAATTGAGTTTAGTTTTACTTGATATTTTCATCGGTTTTTGGAAATTTTCAGGCGAAAGCGTCGCATGTGCTGGAGAATCTTCTCGACCAGCAGCGGGAGAACTCCGAGCGACTCATTTCGATTTTCGGAGTTCCTTTCGAAGCTGTTTCAGCGTTCGTTGGATTTCTGTATACAGCTAGGTGAGTCCGATAGCCCCGTCCGAATTTCCTGGATAAAAATCTTTGCTTAAGGAATAAAAATTATTTTTGAGAAATTGTAGCTGTGAGATCTCTTGACCCGGCTAACTTGTCCACCACGCGGAAGCCTTGTTTATTGAATGTTGTGGCAGTCGGTTGATTAAAAGTAATTTGTGGACTGATGAGCCTCACATGTCAATTTCCTCCAATATTAGTGGAGAGTTTTAAATGTGATAAAGACATGAGAAATATCGTCACATCAAACAATTGGTTTTTTGATTTGGGGGTCCTTGGTTACGTCAGAAATGGTCTTTGATTTGAATTTTGCCACTAAAAATTCCGATGATGCTGATTTTGAAGTCATGTTTTGAATGCCAGATGTTCAGAGGAGGAGATGGAGAAGTATGGGATTCATCTTCTGGCCTTGTCCCATTGCTTCTTGATACCACAGCTGAAACAAAAGGTAACGAAAGCATTGGCTGCGACCCTTACCAAGGAGAATGTTGGGGATGTGCTTCAGCTTGCAAAGCTCTGTGACTCGCCTGATCTTTCCCTCTCATGCATGAAGTTTGTCTCTCGCCACTTCAAGACCGTGGAGACGACAGAAGGCTGGAAAATCTTGCAAGAACATGACCCTTGGCTTGAGCTTGAAATACTGCAATTTATGGATGAAAGCGTACTGGTAAAATGTGACCCTCACAAATTTTTTTTGCCGGTTAGATGATGAACATGTGTTACTGATATTTCTGATATATGGTTTGTAGAGGAGAAAACGGACAAGAAGGCTGAGAAGAGAACAGAGCTTGTATTTGCAGCTTAGTGAAGCCATGGAGTGCTTGGTGCACATATGCACGGAGGGTTGCACCTCGGTTGGGCCTTTGGACGTCAAGCCCTCAAAGTCTCCTTGCAGTAAATATGCAACATGTCAAGGTCTTCAAATGCTCATCCG
Source organism: Kalanchoe fedtschenkoi (assembly GCA_002312845.1). NCBI lineage: Eukaryota > Viridiplantae > Streptophyta > Magnoliopsida > Saxifragales > Crassulaceae > Kalanchoe > Kalanchoe fedtschenkoi. The sequence goes on along the minus strand of NQLW01000039.1, from coordinate 1,137,861 downwards.
ACATTTTGCTTCTTGTAAAAAGCGGATTAATGGAGGATGCTCGAGGTGCAAAAGGATGTGGCAGATTCTCCATCTCCACTCCTCCATCTGTGATCATTCCGATCACTGCAGGGTTCCCCTTTGCAGGTACTTAAAATCTTATCCACTTGAAAACTGCCATTCACGGAGCTTGTAGATAAGATGCTTCTTCTTTAAACAATGGGGTTCAACAATTTGATACCAAGTTGATATATCTTTGCCAGCATGCGTCCTTGAATTTTTCATCATGCATTTCTTGATTTATCTTTACAATTCCAAGTCGGCCAAAATCCTGATGTGGCTGTTGTTTATTACAGTCAGTTTAAGATGAAAGAAGAACTGAAAAAGGGAGGATCAGATGATGAAATGTGGCGACAGCTTGTGAGGAAAGTGGCCGTAGCCAAGGCAGTATCATCCTTGACCACTCAGATCAAAGTGAGTCATAATGTGGACGACGTGCATCCAACTAAATGCCACTACAGATCATCGAGGTAGCCTGTGAAGTCCTTCCATGTTGTCCAAATGAAAAACTCTTCGAATTTTCCAGACAGTCTTCACGGCGGTTTTGTATAGGAAGTGTTGCCAGTTTGTTTTGTTAGAGCCATCTCATTCAAATTACTAAAAAAAGTATAAAAAGTGTAATATAAGAAATGGATCTCATGCGCGAATTGTTTGAAGATTTATTGAATGTGAGTAAAAAATTTATGAAAATGAGGTTTATAGGAATACTGATATGGCTTTACACAAATCTTACTTGATATGACATAATTCTTTTTTCAAATATATGAGTTGGAGATGTTGATTTTAAGCTTTTAACATGTCGAATAAGTCTATTATGATTGTATAACATCACCCTGATGCTTGGAAAAAATTCAAAAGAGATTTCCAACTATCACTACTTACCCAATTATGGTCAGAACTACTACAATTTTCAAAATGGTGCAATAAAAAAATTGGACTGATTTTCTAAAATAAAATTCACCATTACATTCTTGAACCAATATTATTATAAGACTTAGATTTATGTGCAACAACTACATCATTTGGTTATCAAAATAAATTATATCATTTTACACCCATAAAGAAAATGACGTCTTCTTATAACCAAATGACGTAATTTTCACACATAAATGTAAGTCTTATAATAATATTAGTTTTAGAATGTAATGGTGAATTTTATTTTAGAAAATCAATCTAATTTTTTTAATCGCACTCTTTTTAGAAATTATAGTAGTTCTGACAACAATTAGATAAACGATGGTAGTTCAGAACCCTTTTAAATTTTATCCCTAGAATTAAAATTCCATTCAAAGTTCAATGGGTTGCAATCAGTGTGGCCAAATCCAGTCAGAAAGGTTGAAAGTCTGACTCGAAAACAATTGACTTCCGGGGTTAAACATGTGTTACTCATTGCCTACCTAATGTAATCGCTCAAATCTCAAATCGAGAGCATCCACATAAAGACTAAAATAATGGCACTCGAGACTCGAGTAATAAGAGCACGTGTCACCGACATGTTCCAACTTTTACCATCATGACAATAATCCAACAGCCTTAAATGCTCACGCGTTACATTGACTTACAACGGAAAAGAGTTTGGTTCACGGTAGCTATTTGCTACGCGCACAAAGTGACATTGTTTTGATTGTTTAGTCACTATTCAAGCCTAATTTCATACTAAAACGGCGCCGTTTTGATTTAAATAACTATCAAACAATTAAAATGACTCGTTTTGTAATGCACCGAATCAGAGTTCACTTTCAACAATGTGGAAACAACATAGGCACCAGCGGCCAAATACTTGCTCGTCAGGGCCCAACCTCGCGGTGCATAATTTTGATGCGCATTCATTCATTCATTTGCACTCGCTAAGAAAGTGCTTCTTCACTCATTTCAAACTCCCGCACAAACAAAAACAACACGAGTGGAGTGGACAGTGCAATAGCTCCCAACCTCCTCCACTGCTCCAACAAACACCGTAATAATGAAAGCTGGCCGAAAGGCTCCTTTTTTTGTTCGAACCCAACACGAAGCATCTTAATGTGTCCCTGACAGCATCTGATCAACATGCTGCATTAAGGCGTGTCGAAATGATTCATTGTCTTCATTTGAATGCTTGAAGGTCAACAACTAGCAAGGTCGCATTCTTGACAAGCACAGGTAGATTTTATATATTTTTCCTTCTTCTTTTTTCGTGTAGATGCGACCTGCCCCGGTTAAGCAGTGACTATAAGATTGAGTCAATGGAGCTTGAACCACAAGTCTTCTTGTAAGAATTTTTTTTTATTTTTTGATAGTCAGATTCACATACACTGTCCATCTTGATAGTGAAGTGAACCTCGTTGTGGGTCAAATCACGCGTATCTTCAACATATTCATACTCATTTCGTACCACCAGAACTCGAAACTGAGCACCGTCTTAATTGTGTGTGCATTATGAATACGAATGAAGCAAATGAGTGATTGTGAAGTTTCTAGAAAAGGCATCCACCCATGAATCATAACTTTGATGCGGATGTCACGGTACGCGTCTCTAGTTGGAATAGTAACGACAAGTTGTTGGGTTCATATGAGATATAACAAGTCCTATTCAACCTTACAAATTGCACGATTTTATTTAGGTATCACAAAGTGGACTGTAACTAATAGACTTTATTACTTAATTGCACAGTTTATAAGGATAACACGCTAAAAGGTTAGAGCACGGTTCATAACTAATCTTCCTTTTACTTTTGTTGTTGTTGTTTTTAAGGTGTCAAATAATTATGGGGAAAGATTCTTGACACAAGAGAAAAGTTGTCTATGTTGTTATATGAATTCACTTCTCTATCCTCACTTATTAATTCATATTACGTTGCTAAATAACGGTAAAAGTGTCACTTCACCAGCCACAAAAATACCTCATCATCTCCTCTTGTCTATCGCTATTGGAGTCGACAATACACTTGATGCCAATCATCCCCGCATCACTGTCACGGCTGGAATCGGCACCATCATTCAGGTGTTTCTTCAGGTAAAAGTAAGCTAAAATTCAACATTCCTTTTTTTATGGGTCCGAATTTTGATTTAGGAATTCGCTCTCTTGAGGTAATTTCGTTTGTTGTAAATAAGCTTATGTATGCCAATGGGGAAAGTTTTGTTGCGTCTTTATTTGATTAAACATGTTAGAGAAACAATAAGGGAGGGATAAAGTTTTATTCTTTAATCGTATTTAACAAAAATAAAATTCAGCCGGTGTTGTGGTTTACAGAGGGTAGTGGAGGTGTTGATTTCACTAAGAGTTCGTGCGATTTCAATAGTAAAGGGGAAAGTTTTGTAATCCTCCTAAACATCGTTCATTTCACTAGAAGTGGAGATGTTGTCGTATAGCTCATTATGTGTTCGAAAAATTACATATATGAGTTACTGTTTTTTAAGGTGAAACTGATAGTGACATCATGATAGTAGTATATCAATGTGTACTCAATCTTTTATACTGGCTCATTTCCATCCTCCGCTTCGTCTTCATCTTTTAAATATAATTTTTTAGTACTTTTTTGTAAACTATTTCGATCTTCAATAATAATTAGTTCTAAATTTGAGAGGAGTATTTGATACCAATCACTTATATATCTTCGATTTGGCTATCTAATATATTTATTTTTAATGTTAGATTTATCAAATGGAGGTTGATGAGGCCCAAGTAATTGATAACAATATTCAGCATGAAGTAGAATTTTCTATAACTGATATCTCAAATGTACAAGCGATATGTCAGTTTATTTTGGATTTTGATTTGTAACTAATTTTACAAACTTATTCACATTCAGTTGAACACTATGATCTGGGTTTTTACCTTAATATTGTTCTATATGAGTAATTTCATGTGGTCTATTTGAATTCATATTTGATTTTTAATTTAAGCACAACTATTTATTATTATACTTAATTTATTTACATTCACATAATGGACAGAGTGAAATTGAATTGGGAGTCGATGATGGTAATTTAATGTCAAATATTCAGCAAGGTGATACTTTGATTTTGGAAAGAGTATTTACTTCTAAAGACGAGGCGTATGGTTTTTTACTATCATTATGCACTCACTCATGGATTTGGTATTGGGATAAATGGTCATGCTAAATCGAGAATAAGTAAAGAAATAATACGATAGTTGTTTGTTTAAGGCAAAGATGGAGATAACATTAAGAAATAATCAATGGATCATGGATAATTATGAAGATGAGCAAAATCATTCGCCCACCACACCGTCAGAGGTAATGAAACATCGATCTCATAATAAGTTTTATCGGACGTCAATAATGAGAAATTTAGTGAATGAATGAAATAAGAAAGGCTTGCAACCTTCTATCATCATAAAAGTGGTTAATTCCATTGGCGGAAGTCCTTAAGCCAACATCGGTTCACTAAAATGCTCAGAATTACTAAGGATGGAGAAAAAGATCATGTAGATCGTGAATGTTATGAAATAATCAAATACCTCCATGCAAAAATGAAAGTTGATGAAAATCATTATTTCACAATGGATGGGTCTTTGAGAAGTGTATTTTGGACGGATGGGAGGTCCAGGTCGGCGTATGCTCAATGTAGAGATGTTGTTGTATTTGGCGTGATCTGCAGAACAAATCATTACAAGCTATCATTTTTAGAGTCTGCCCATTAAACCAGTTAATTAACTCTTATTGACATTATTTTTGGTAATTTCGATAACCAATTATTTTTAATTAGGGATCATAATGTCCTATAATGAGTTTTTGCTCATGTCTAATTAAGAATAAACCTATAAGATCACACAATCGAGTGCCGAATAATGAGTTGAGAGGATAGTCATCTGGGACTTAGTACTCCAGAGTGAGCGGTATCCACCATCTGTGTGAGGATACCGGTAGAGACGCGACATTTTACGCGGTCATCTAAGAAGTAATCCTAACCCTTTCATTTTGGTGTTTTGATTCGGATCCAAACTTGTGTCTGGCAATTCGGATTAAAACTGTTAAAAATAAATAACTGAGTATTTTGGATCCGGACTTATGTCGCGTGATTCGGAAAACCTGTTCAATATTTGTGTATATGATCTGCAAAAGTGGTACCAGAGTACCTTATAAAATTGGTTCGTAGATTATTCATATTCGTAAGTTCTTGGAATTATTTAAATTTTTTTCAAATAAGTTTTTATCTAGTTTTGAACGAAGCAGAACACAAGTGTTTTTGGAAAATACTAATTTTCTAGGTTTCCTAAGAGATAGAACTTGAACATAGGAATGTCCATATTCGTTGAAGTCTATGGCCTCTCTATCTACCTATGAACTTGACTCTCTATCTACCTATGAACTTGATCAGAACTGAATAAACTATAGTTGAAAAATCTGATTTTTCTTTGAAGAACATAAATGAAATGATAGTTTACCTCAAGACTTTTCGTGCAACTAAAACTGATTTGTTTTCCTATTTAAAAATGTTGAACCTGGACATAGAGATGTCCAGATTCATTGAATGGATGTCTTTGTTGAACCTATCCCAAGTCGAGTTAATCGACTTGGTCCTACTCTATCTCTCATGCATCTGCTCCGTTTCCACTTTTCTTCTCCTCTCCTCGACAACAAAATGATTCGGTTATCGGTATGATTTGAAACCTCGTCTATTGAATCTCCTCCTGACCTCTCTGTGTTACTGTCAATTGGTTGGATCAATTCACTATAGTTTCCTTATGAATAATCTCTTCTTCGCATTGACTATTTGGTTTTGAATCTCTCTAGTCAAAGTTTAGTTTTAAATCTTCCTAATGTCCTCGAGAGGAAGATTAGGAAACGACATGGGTCCGGTGGATCTGGATGGAGGCCGTCGAAGGTGAAGGCGATGTCAACTCCAAAGCCGTTGAAATGCTAAAGCGGACTCAATATTAAATGAAATATGAATCTTGGCTTAGTATACTTGGGGAGGGTCTTTATGAAGGATAGTAAGATGATTTGTTAAGTGTAACAAATCCATGAATTTTACTGAACATTATTTTTCCATTTATCTGTTGTAGATTTCTTGTTATTAGCTCCATTTATTATTGTGATCCATCATTGGGAAGCATAAAAGGAACCAATTTCAATTGAAACTTGATAATTATTCTCAATTAAGAGAAGAAAGAAATATTCTTGACTCTTTCAACTCAATGTTGTTCCCACTTTCAAATGCTCCCCACTAGAAAATATGCTTATGAGAAACATAATTATGACTTTTGTAATGTGCATTATTTCATGTAAGTATTCATACTTATGAGATAGTCACAGTCTTGAAAGTGTCATTTCAATTCCAATCCCTCTTACGGCATATGCTTAATTAAAAATCATAAGCAGGAATTGTTTCATTATTGTAATGAAACATAGCGTTTGAAAAATGAACCGTGTATTATACCCGGAAGATCAAAATAACTGCATGAAAGTAAAACTTTCATTTCAGGTATCAATGTTACAGGAAATAAATGTTACTTCATATTCTACTGTGGGTATGAAATACCAATTGTGATTCTCACATTGCTACAAATGTGAGAGGACAATTGAAGTAGATGTCTGATAGAGGTGAGGTGCACCTACACATAAATAATAGTGTAAACACTTCATTCGACTTTATCTTTAGGAATAGTTTTAAAACTTTTACCATTCATGTTTGTCATAAAAAGTTTTCATTTTGATATTGAGAATGAATTTCTTATTCTTTTATTTAAATGAAGAACTTGAAGGCAACACCCATTTAAATGATGGGTTTTATGTTCTGAATGCTTAAAATCTTAAATGTTAATATTGATACCAAAAGAGTTGAGTTTAATAACTTAATTCTTGTTTATAATTCTAGCAACATCATTTGGAATATAAATGAATAATTTATGTAAAAGCTTTGTAAAAGAAGACTGATTAATTCAACTAGGGACCACTACCTAAATGTATAATCCACAAATCCTAACATATACTCTCTTTGTTTTCGTTTATTTGTCACTATTTGTAAACTTTTACTTTTCACTTAAAATTTCTAATACACATATAATATTATCATCTATCTTTAAAAGTGAAAAACTAATTACTTCATCATTATAATACATAAAAAAACATGTAACATCATTAATAACAAATTACATTTTACATAAAAATTTAAAAAATATTTTAAATACATATTTATTAAATTTGATCAAAAAAACATCTCCTATTTTATTCAATTTAATCTTAATAATTATTATTATATTACGGGGGCACACCACTTATCAAAATAATATCTGAAAAAGTCAAAGTCAACCACACACACACAAAAATAAGCAGACCTCCGTGGTCGACTTCTGACCTCAGATTCACTAAACAATTCATAAAATCCGACACATTTTATACTGAAAACTTCTCAAAATATCGAACCCATCTTTGCCAATCCAGCAAAAAAAACATCTCGTCATGGCGAACTCCAACGCAGCTCTCGACCCGGATCTCGATTCTCCGACCGACCCGTCCGACCAGCTGGCGCAGTTCGGCGCCGGATGCTTCTGGGGCGTCGAGCTGGCGTTCCAGCGACTGCCGGGCGTGGTCAAGACTGAGGTTGGGTACTCGCAGGGTCACGTTCCGGATCCGGATTACCGTTTGGTCTGCAGTGGAACCACCAAGCACGCTGAGGTTGTTCGGGTCGAGTTTGACCCCAATCAGTGCCCTTACTCCAATCTTTTGGATCTGTTCTGGTCTAGGCATGATCCTACCACTCTCAATCGCCAGGTATGAGTGGAATGCCGTGTCACATAGTTTTTGAGGTTGCGATGATACTGATAGCCATCAAAATGAGTATTTGGGCGTCCTTTACTTGTTTGGTGGGTGCATAAAGATTGCAACTTAAGTTTGGAGACTGTGGAAATTGAGGAAAAGGTCTGATCTTGTTTGATTAGTTTATTGTGGTTTGACTCATCAATTTTGTGGCTTGAGATTTGTGTGGTGATGATGTTGATGAGGTGTTTCTGATCTGTATGATGACTTTGATTGTGATCCTAATCAGTTGTGGAATTTGTGAACTTTTCTGTGTGGTAAGGCTGAGTTAGTCTAGTGGTTTTGGGTTAGGCTCGAGCCTTGGTGTTACTGTATGTGTATGGATATATTGGAAATGCGCGGGTTTGAGCTGAGGTTTTAATTTAACAAGACTAAATAAAATTTCATTTGTCAAAAAAATTTCTCCTTTCATTTGTTTGTTTGCTCACCAATATCAGTCCTATGATATTTGAAAATATTGCATTTTAATTCTACTGTGTCTGGATTGTGCCTTTGGCTATAATGTGGAGCTTGGACTGACTTTGATTGGTTGGTATGTCAGGGTGGGGATGTGGGCACTCAATACAGGTCAGGGATATACTATTACAGCCAGGAGCAAGAAAGGTTGGCCAAGGAGTCACTGGCAGCCAAGCAGAATGAGTTGAAGGATCAGAAGATTGTGACAGAGATCCTACCAGCCAGGAGGTTTTACAGAGCTGAGGAGTACCATCAGCAGTATCTTGCCAAAGGGGGGCGCAATGGCCAGAAACAGTCTGCGCAGAAGGGCTGCAACGATCCCATCAGATGCTATGGTTAATGAATCAAGCCCTGAACATGTTTGCCTTGGGGCTTCTTATCAATAAAAATGTATCCAAATGCATACAGTTGCAAACCTTTCTGCATTATCAAATGAAACCCAACACTTTCTTCTTGAAGTTAGTGTTTTGCAGGATGTGAGCCCTGTGCTTAGTTCTCTGTTCAGAGGTTTACAAACCCAACTCTGATCTGAGTTTTAAGCTATCTGAGTACAGAATGCTGATACCAGTTATACATTGAAAGATAGAGTTGAGAGTACCTAGAGGATACAACAATGCAAAAACCTTAATTTCAATAAATCGGATGAAACATGACCAACTTGTTCCTCACACCAAACCCGAAAAGAAAGGTTACTCTACACCATAAACATTGAACCAATGCCATGTAAGATGAACCTGATACGGCTATCTACACCAGCACAACGTTACTCCAGATATTCTGAAAGCCATAATTTACAAACCCCAAATTTGAAACAATTTTTTTTTTTTAAAAAAAAGAAGCCATTAAGTTACTTATGCTTCTTCTTGATTATTCAATCTCTGCATATCTGTGCTCCCCCGCCTCTGGTTTCTACAGTTCAATGATCATATGCAACATGTAGTCTATACCCAGACCGTTTATTGGACCAGTCAATATCTTTCCCACCTCGTTCCAGTTGAGGGTCGATGCTTTTTCTTGATTTCTCAATATGCCCTAAACTTTTCTGTGGCCTACCCATTTGTGAGCATGACATCCTTGCATTTCCTGATACGTCAAGGTTACTGAAATTGAAATTTAACGTCTTAAGTTTGTCTGATCTATCAACGCTCCTCCTTGGTTTATCTTTAGAGTTCATGCTCTTGCGTGGAGGCTCTAGACACCCTGGGCTCTTTCTTGATTTGTCTCTCGAGTCCATACTCTTCCTAGGAGGCTCAAAAGACTCCACACTCTTTCTTGATTTGTCCCTCGAGCTCATACTCTGCGAAGGTTCTAGAGGCTCCGTACTCTTTCTTGACTTTTCAACATGTTCAAGAATTTTCCTTCCAATTAGCATTTGCTTGTAAGCCGCTCGCTCGATAGTAGCAACAAACTTCTTCAGATGCTTCAAATACTCTGGATAAACTTCAAGGTCACAGTGATTTCCTCCTTTGATCCACAGGGGTTCATACCTTACTTGGCACAACTCCCAGAGCTTCTTACCATGAGACCAATCAACAACTTCATCAGCTGTTCCCTGAAGATTTCAAAAATGTAGCAGCCAGTCAGCTGTGAGACCATTCAAGTGAAAACAGGCAATACAGAAACTCTCTGTGCAACCGGATTGCTAACCTTTGGACTATCACCATAGTTTATTCACGGTAAAGCTAACAGCACAAATAGGTTCAGTGTTGTGTAATACATTAAAAAGAAGATAATTGCATCCAATATGGTACGAATTTAGGGTAATTCTATGATCTATAACTATGGCAGAAGGGCTAAAGCAAGAAAATGAAAGAGAAGTTGAATAATAGAAGAATCTTGCGGAAAAAAAAAAAGGTCAAAAAGCTGTGAACTTTAAGGGTGTGTTTGGTTTAGAGAAAATTTGGTGGAAAGGAAAATTTGAGGGAAAGTGGATTCTCCCATGAAATCCATCTTATTTTCCCTTGTTTGGTTTAAGATAAAAAATGATGGAAAGTTACTAAAACATTCTTTATTTTGAACAAATTTTCCTTTCTATTTTCCATATAATTTTCCTACAAACTTTCCTTCTTATTTTCTCCGAAATTTTCCATCTTATTTTACATCAAATTTTCCTTTCCTCCAGATTTTCCCTAAACCAAACACAGCCTAAGTAGACTGAAAACAAGAAGACATATTAGATGCCACAATATAGTGTCACGTCGAGTTCTCTGTTACGTGTTAAGTGACCATCAACCAGCAAATTCAAAAGCACGTGGGAGTTATGGTATCTTCAACAAACCATCATATTAACAATAGTGGACTAGAATTTTTTTATATCAATAAATTCATGAAAGAGAAAATATGGTTTGTGCACTTACATGGATAACAAGCACAGGGCATTTCGCATACTGGATTTTGTCAATGTTCTGCACAGTAAAATTATAAGACATAAGATAAATGAGTTTTTGTTTTTTTGTAATTTTACCCGGTAAAGAATGACATTAGCAGCCACCAATTTGAAGATAATCATAATACCTTATAGATGTCAAACCAGTATGTGTGCTTGACAGGATAAATGACCCTCAATCCTGATAGGATGGGACTATGCAAAACAATGGCTTTTAGATGTGGCAACCTAGCGGCAAGATCAACAGTGGGTCCACTTCCAACAGATTGGCCATAGAGAATGATATCCTCTTGTTTAGCACCATAGGTTTTTTCTAAGCACCTATATGCAGCCTCAATATCTGCATAGGTGGAGTTCTCACTTGGCTGTGAAGCGATAAGCATGTTAAACCCCTAGGATTCCGAATGGATGGGCGAATTTCACCAAGTGTCAAAAATGAGCATACCTTCCCAGTTGATTGACCATAACCAGAGTAGTCATACCT